>ML777931.1:564199-605754 GCA_009831015.1 Picea engelmannii | reverse complement strand
CACGGCCCCAGCCAACGCGGCCACTTGGAGCAGTTTATTAATGCAAAGAAAAAGATTACAGAGAGATTTTACAAGAGAGTTTCTCACAATCGATCATCGGAAAATGACCCTCCATACTCTTTAAATAGAGATCATGGACCAATCAGGTGTTAAGCCACGGATCAATGGCCGTTAAGATCGAGGAGAGTATGAACCGTCGGATCACTCTATGTCGGGAACATATCGTGACCGTCGGATTGCCTACCTACAAATGCATACTAATGCATACTAAAGAAACACACTTTTACCTAACGACATATTAGACCAAGTAGATCTTAACTAACTCCTAAGTGTCTAAATATTCTAACAATTGGCCTGAAGTATCTTTTTGAACATCCAACCTTGAATTCCACGAAAACAAGATGGATGGAATTTTTAAGAGAATATGACCTCGATATCAAGCATATCAAAGGAAAAGAGAATAAAGTTGTTGATGCACTTAGTAGAAGAGTTCACCTCATGCATGCCACTGCTGTCAGTATGCATCAGTCAGACTTGAAGAGAAAAAATTTAGATGACCTTGTTACGGATCAGCATTACTTACAGGTAAAGGAAAAATTACAACAAGGCAACATGATTCAATCATGGTAGTGGTTGAAAAATTAACAAAGGTTTCTCATTTTGTTCCTATAAAAAAAAACCATACATTGGCTAATATTGCATAAATTTACATGAGGGAGATTGCTAGGTTGCATGGGATAGCTAGGACAATTGTCTCGGACAGAGATACAAAGTTTACCTCCAATTTATGGAGGGGATTGTTTAAAGGATTTGGTACAAATCTAAACTTTAGCAAAACATACCATCCACATTCAGATGGACAAACAGAGAGGTTCAACTGAGTAATTGAAGATATGATGAGAATGTATGTGATGGATAAGCCATCTAAGTGGGAAGATTACTTGCACTTGGTTGAGTTTGCATATAATAATGGGTATCAATCTTCATTGAGAATGAGCCCATTTGAAGCCTTGTATGATAGGAAATGCAATACTCTAGTAAGTTGGGACAACCCAGCAGATAGAGTGGTACTTGGTCCAGAGTTTCTCAAGGATATGGAAGACCAGATGGTTAAGATCAAGTAGAATTTAAAGGCAACTCAAGATAGACAGAAAGTTTATGTGGATAAGAACAGGACAATTAGAGAATTTAAAGTAGGGGAGCATGTACTTTTGAAAGTGAAGCCTAAGAAAAGATCCTTGAAATTGGGTAGTTGTACAAAGATGGCAGCCAGATTTTGTGGTCCATCTAAAATATTAGACAGAATAGGGCCAGTTGCATACATGTTTGCATTGTCTGCTTCCATGAATGTGCATAATGTATTTCATGTCTCTTTACTAAAGAAATATGTACATGATCCTAAACATGTTATTGATTGGCATCTGATTTACGTAGAGATAGAGGGAGACTTTCAGGTTCATCCAATGCGGTTATTGGACAAAAAGGTTAAAATGCTTCGGAATCAAGTTATAGAGCTAGTAAAAGTTCAATGGACCTGCTACAGTCCTGAAGATGCTACCTGGGAGCATGAAGATGCCACACGGTCAGAGTACCCACATCTTTTTGAATAAATTTTGAGAGTTTGNGGGGGGGGGGGATGTAACACCCCAGGTTTTGAGACCCATATTAAATAATGTATTTTGTTAATTGTCAAGAGACCAAAGGGACCAAAAAATTATGAAAAGGCCAGTGTACCCAAGAAATGTAATTTTTTGATCATTATTAATAATAAATACATCTTTGGCTGCTAGACGAACAAGGACTAGAGTTATAGGGGGCTATGATTCCATAAGAGAGGGGGCTTGAGGGGATAAATGTTTATTTCCTATTTTAATTACCCTTTTTTCTAAGGGTGTGGATCAATTACGTGAGATTCTTGGGGGAGTCCAGGAGGTTCTTGATTCCCCACGAAAATACTTAAGCCCGTCCCTAGTGTGATTAGGGGGTTGGTTGGCTCACTCCTTCACTTATTCATTCATTCCATTCTTTCCCTCATGCATTCATTCATTGATTTTTCATTGTTTCACACCTGGGGTGGAGATCTCACTCCATTCATTTCCTTCACTTGTTCATCTTCCTCATCCGTGTATTGGCTTGGGGAAAGGAAGCGAACTGCTAAAGAGTGGCCATGGTATCATTGGTTGTAGAGGTTGTTGGTGTAATCTAGCCATGAATTGAAGCATCCACGTCTAATATGCGTTGGTTTGTGTCCATATTTATTCACAACTACGAGTCTTGAGAGTTACAGCATGGAGATTTTGGATCATTTGCGTTGGAGCCCTGGAAGGAGAAGGACTTCCTGAGGGACTACGTGGCAGAGAAAGGTGGAGGTCCATTCTCTTGGGTGGTACAAGCTGGGTAGAAGAGAGTTGGGTACTTGGATTGTTGTGAGTGCTGGGAAAGCTTGTGAGAGATTGAGTGTTGACTGGTTCGGGAAGCCAAGTAATATTCTTGAACCGTCCTTGTGGATTCATGGCCCTGTCTCGCGGGTGAAACTGTTGTTGATATCTGGAGAAGTAGTGTCTATGGTTGGGTGGAACGTCCTTGGTCTACAGCCAGTTGGTGTCTTCTTTTATAAAGATAAGTGCTCTCTATTATGGTATTATTTATCCGTATATGAATGTATTATGTTGTGTATTTATTTATCGTTTAATTGAATCTTTAGAATATGCATGCTTGATGGTTATTGTGCATGTCGTTAGATATTTTATTTTATGTGACCTTATTAATTTAAAAAGGTATTGTTAAGAGAAAGAATTCCAAGGGTGGGCTTGAAGGTAGCGTACCTGGGCCTGTGGGTGGCGGGGTGTGTTACAATCTCATAGCTCAAATTTTAGACCAAGGCTATACATAGCCTTACTCATTATGAAACCAAATCTAACTTATGATTACAACCTAAAGACTCAACACCTATGTCCTATAAACCTTATGACTCAAAGAACAAAACTAAGGTGAATTTTGTTTTGACCCATACAATCTTATGTGTTAACACAAGTGTTGGCTATTTCTCAATGGACATAAGACACACACAGAATGAGTGAGTAAGATCTCATTAAGTGGATGGAGAAGGACCTTTACTAAATTATGTAGGGAAATATTTGAGGAAAGGAGAAAAGGGGAAGCAAGGGAGATAACACCTAACCAGCAAGATCGAAGGACTGATCTTGGGGTTTGTAGGGCTTGACTATTTGTTGATTTGTATTCCTCAGGTGAACCATTATACTGAGATGGAATCCTATAAAAGGATCCAAGAGGATCTTGTATTATGGATCAATTGCAAGCAACAAAGTGGCAAAGAAGAGGGAGAAGGTAGCTCTGAAGGTTGAGAAACTCAGAGGGAGTCAAACTTCAGGTTCAAGTGGGAAAGAGTAGCCTTCCAAGTCTTTCAAGAAGGAGTCATGGTACGAGATGGTCATATGGGATGCTTAGGAGCATGATACTTATAGGATCATGTTCATAGGCAGTGATTCTTCAGAGATAGGTCAGACCATCATGGAAAGGATAGCTTCTATGTCAGAGGGAGAAACCAATCAGGTGGATTGGAGAGCATGCATGGTAGCAGCTTTGTTAGCGAATATTGATCCAACTCCAATTGGGAGAAGCACCTTCCTTGATAAGAGGGAGTGTTTATGTTTGTGCTAGCATCAGACAGATACTTCCGCATTGGCATGTGTCTATCATGTGGAAGTCGTCAAAGAATATTCTAGTTTTGAGTTTACTTTAGTTAAAAGGAATTAATTAATGTAAAATTGTATTTATTAGTGAATTAAGTTATTTAACGAACATGCATAGCATGCAACATGTAATCTAAATATTAAGTGAGTGTGAGAAGTAATCTCAAATGTAGATCACTTTGAAGATTAGAAATAGATTGTAACTCGTGATTATAAAAACAAGACTAGGAGAATGAGGAATACACTTGTGTTGAGGGAGTTGACACAGTCGATATCTTGGTGAGATGCCAAGATCGAGAGAATCTTGGTGAGATGATATGAGAAAGGGAAATTTGGTGAGATGCTAAGGTTGAGGATATTTGGTGAGATGCCAATATTGGTGATAGAAAAGGACTTTTTCTAGTTAGAGAGTGTAGAAGCAAAGAAGGACTTTTGCTTACAGTAGAGTGAGGAGATCTCACAGGTTGGGTGAAGAGATTTGATCCAAGTATTGATAAGAGGTTTGGATCACAAAGGAATGTGATTCAAGATCTTGGATAGGTGGAGAAGGACTTCCATCTAGAGGTCATGCAGGTCAAGGAGGAGAGAGAGATAGGGCAGCTAAAGGTGGGTTTCAAAGGATAGAGACCAAAGGAAAGTAGATCGTTGTACAAATGTGGACATATGGACTTTCCATACACATACGCAGTTGACATTGTAGACAGTCATGTATATATGTGATTCAACAGAAGTTGAATCTTGTATACCTTGGGAAACATGTCGGTATAGGGTCGTACAATAACACAAGAGTTTCCAGGTTTGTCTATAGTGTATAATTCTATCAGTGGGCCATTTTCCCTGTTACGAGAGCCCTGATTTGACCTTGACAAAAGCATTATTGGGATGGATTTATCTCCAGGGTTTTCCTAGAGGTTTATACCCAAAAATATTGGTGTTTATGTGTGCTTTATTTGGTTTCCTTATTTATGTTTCTGTTGCATGTTTAATTGATTACTTAGTTGTGCTTTTAGTAGATAAAGTGATTTTTTTATTTTGAGCTAATTGTTGGGTGTTGAGTAGAGTGGTAAAAGATCAACATGGTATTAGTGCATAACAAGGTTTGAATCCTCTTGGGAAAATCAACATGGTATCATAGAAAGGTTGCTCTGGGAGGAAACCAAGTGCACATGGTATCGAAAGATCTATGAGATCTGAGTGACCGTGGTAGAGATCAAGATCAGATATAGGGTTGCAAAAGCAGATCTATGGGATGAGGAGTGTTGAGGTGGGTGCTTGAAGGACTAATCACAAATCCACTTTCTTTTGCAGCAGATCAGTCAGATTTGCAGGAGATCTTAGCATATCTATAAACTAGAAGAGGAAATCGAAGGACATATTTTTTTAGGGAAACAATAGTAATGGGAAGAAGAAGTATTTTTGCAGGTGTATGGACAAATACATGATTTGCAGAAGGGAGAAGCATGTACATACATGGTTTGAAAAAGGGTGAATCATGTATATACACTATTTTCAATGTTGGCAGTCATGTATAGGCCATACAGGGACAATATAGATGCAATTTTAGCAAATAAATTTTGTAGGGTGGCTTGTTGAGCAATAGCAGGAGGTCGAGAAATCAACAAGGACATCTAAAATAGGTGGAGAAGGACTTTCATCTAGAGATCTAAGCCACATGGGAGCACATAGGAGCAGAGAAGGACTTTTGCTCATGTGCCTGTGTTATCTACGTAGGAGCAAAGAAGAAATTTTTCTCAAGAGCTTGAGCCATGAAGGAAAATGACTCAAGGGATATCATATGGGTGAAGAAGGTCATTCATTGAGAGATAAGAACATGACAAACTTGTTGGAGTCAGTGACTCAGACAGAGTAAAGAAGAAATTTTTCTCAAGGAGATCTCAGAAAGGGGTGAAGAAGGAATTTCACCTAGAGATCTAATCATTCCAAAGGAGAAGAGAAGTCATAGGAGCAGCCATAATAGCACCATGAGTATTAGAAATATCTAGTGGAAATGACAGATCTAGGAAATATACGCATTGCATGTAGAAGATTGTATAGCAGTAGCAGAGGTGCTCAGTTGCAAGTGTTGGTTATTTCTCAATGGACATAAGACACAGACAGAATGAGTGAGTAAGATATCATTGAGTGGATGGAGAATGAATTTCATTAAATTATGTAGGGAAATGTTAGAGGAAAGGAGCAAAGGGGCATCAAGGGAGATAACACCTAACCAACAAGAGCGAAGGAATGATCTTGGGGTTTGCAGGGCTTGGATATTTGTTGATTTTTATTCATCGGGTGAACCATTATACTAGGATGGGAGCCTATAAAATAATCCAAGAGGATCTTGGATTATGGATCAATTGCAAGCAACGGAGTGGCAAAGAATAGGGAGAACGTAGCTCTGAAGGTTGAGCATCTCAGAGGAATTCAACCTTCAGGTTCAAGTGGGAAAGAGAAGCCTTCCAAGTCTGTTAAGAAGGACTCATGGTACAAGATGGTCATGTAGGATGCTCAGGAGTATGATACTTCTATGAGCATGTTTAGAGGAAATTATTCTTTAGAGACAGGTCATAATGTCATGGCAAGGATAACTTCTATGTCAGAGGGGGAAACCAATGAGGTGGATTGGAGAGCAAGCATGGTAGCATATTTGTTAGCGAATATTGATCCAAATCTAGGTGGGAGAAGTACCTTCCTTGCTAAGAGGGAGTGTTTATGTTTGTGGTAGCATCAGACAGATACTTCTTCATTGACATGTTTCTAGCATGTGGAAGTTGTCAAAGAATATTCTAGTCTTGAGTTTACTTTAGTTAAAAGTAATTAATTAAAGTAAAATTGTATTTTTAGTGAATTAAGTTATTTAAGGAACATGCATAACATGCAACATGTAATCTAAATCTTAAGTGAGTGTGAGAAGTAATCTCAACTGTAGATCACTTTGAATATTATAAATAGATTGTAACTGTTGAGACTCGAAATTGACATCCCCATTACCCTATTATACTCTTCATCTATACCTTTTTGGCCTACCTAAAGCTTGGATGAATGAAAAGAACACTACCATTAGCCATTGATAAGGTCATAAGGTAAAGTATGGTTAATTCATGCATTTTGTGGTTTATAGAGTTAAGGAATTAAATATTTCATGTACTAATGCTTCAATTTACCATGTATAAATCTTTGACCTATAGAATCCAACGCTCTTGTACCATCTCAGCTATCTGGTACCTATGCACCAAGACTTCCACCGTCTAAATCCGGTACCAAACGCATCCGGTACTAAAATCTCATCTGTTGTGATCCAGTACAACCATTTGCACACTCTTGTGATCCAGTACCATCTACCTGTCACGATCCAGTACCAATATAGAGAGCCGAATGTCCCAAGTTTAGCTCCAGATCACCCAAGACACTTAATGGATATTTATTTTCTTTAGCAAGGCTATGTTAGAAAAGTTTGTTGATTGCCTCATCCTCATGCACTTTGTGTCATGAGGATGAAGCTAAAATATGTAACTGAATAATTAAATTTAAACATTTGACTGATTTGCAAATCATTTCACCTCCTTGTGTTTCACGACTAAGACTATTAAATAGCCATGGCAAGGATGGTGGAAGAGAGGAGAGTTAGCATATTACCAACATGTGAAGCAGCGTGTGATATTGAAGAACATATTCTGAGTGAAGACTAATAGAAGAATGTCATTTATCTCCATGTCTTGATTATCTATGATTGAATATGAGTTGAGTTGTTAACAAAAGTTTGATGTTATGTTTTGAGATTTGAGTGAGAGTAATGTGTGGGTTGAAGACAAGCCTCTTGTAGACTTCAGTAGCTGACCTGTTGAAGCGGCAAGGGCCCACCGCCCAACAAAGGTCAGCATCTTCGTAGATTAGCATTAGAATTTGTTTTTAGTAGTGTAAACATTAAATCAGTTGAATCTTTAACTCTATTAGATGATAGCAGTACATCTTAGACTAGGATTTCCATTATATAATTGTTTAGAGATCTTTACTTGCTCTATTTTTGCATATGCTCTGTTTTTATGAATTTGGTTTTTAGACATGAATGTTGGTAGTAGTGGTCAGACATATTTGAAGGAGAACTAGTGAAGTCCACAACATCACATTGTGAACCACAACATACTCAGTATATTGACTATTGAACTACCCATTCTATGTCTTGATGATTGATGTGTGATTTCCCTTTCAGAAGTGTGGATTACATAGTTAGTTTTCTGGGTTAGATAGCAGAGTTGATCTTTCAACCCAACTCCATATGATACTTGCATGTGCCATAATGGAGTGGATAGCCTCTCTGTGAAAGACAACCAAAGTGCATTGCAGTTTGCTATTTTGATTTGTTTCCACCATGCATAATCTAGTTTAATTCTATACTTGTGACATTAGAAATTACCTTTCTTACTGATGTCTTGTAACTCTGTTGATTACGAATCCTAGATTGATAATTAATGAGTGCATTATACTAAACATATAAGTAACACAACATTTTGGTGATGTTGCCGAGGAGTTGCAAACGGTAGGAAGTGATTTTTTTAGCTTAGATTATTTGTATAAAAAAAATTTAAAGTTTGCTTAAGGGAGGAGGATAAAATGTTTAAGACGTGAGTGAAGAGCCACGCGGCCACTAGAGTGGGGTTCTTTGAAGCTAGGTTTCCTTCTTACCTTCTAGATAGAATTAGGATTTCAATTCAGTTAAAAAAATCAAATTTCCATTTTATGCATAGATATAGAGATAACAAGGGTAGATTTGTAAGCTCCAAAGATTCAAAAACAACCCCCCCCCCACTAATCCAACTGACACTAGTGCAGAAAAAATTCCACCAATAGAAAATTCAAGGGGAGCCAGTGAGGCTCCAGAAGGAGAACTTAAAATGGAAGAATCAGTATTGGGACAGGTAGAACGTGAGTCTGCTGAACATTTAGGAGACACAGAAAATCTAGTTTCTGAACCATCCATCAGTAGAATGGTAGAAGAACAAGGAAATTCAGCCACAGATACTGAGACTTTTGGGTTTCCAATCTTGGATATTTCCAGAAACATCAGCATGAAGAATATCCCACTATCATCGTTACCCACTTTCAGAGGTATGTCAACTGAAGATCCAGATTTATTTTTATTCGAGTTTGACATATTATGTAGAAGCTATAACTACTCAGACGATGCCCAGAAACTTAAGCTCTTTCCTGCTACAATGAAAGATTCAGCCTTAATATGGTTCATGAGCTTAGGAGAAAATACAATCCTCTCTTGGGATCAAATGAAAGACACATTTTTACGAAAATACCAAGACTATTGTAAGGATAATGTTAAAAATTACATTTTTAAAATGCAGCAAATAGAAGATGAAAGCCCTGAAGACTACTTAGAAAGGTTCTTATACAACTATCAAAAGTCAAAACTATTCACCACAGACCCAGCTGTAGTAAGAAATGTATTCTTGAAAGGTCTCAGAGATGATTGCATATAAGTTTTAAACTTGTTGAGTTCAGGAGATGTACACCAAAAACCTTTTTCAAAAATTGCAGATTACTATAGGAGATACTCAAGAGGACAAGCTAAAACAGGCAAAGGACCAAGAGATCCTTTTAGCAGAAATACAAAACAAAGCTCAGGGACTATCACCAGAATTGAGTTAGGAAACTTATTGGAGAACTTTAAAACAAACATCTTGAGCAAAATAAGTAACCAGTTAGATACTCTGAAACTGAAAAAGAAACAAGAAGAAGATGCTTTTGCAATATTTTTTCATAGATGTCGAAAGAAGCACAACAGTGAGAAAGAATGCCCATTAAATGTCATAGAAATCTATGGTTTGTGTACACTAGAACACCCCACATCTGAGTGTCCAACCTTGCTTGATATACAAGCCATGTATAGGGGAGGAGGAGTCTCACAAGAAAAACCATACCCTTCTAGAAGACCTTGGAGAGCCCAAAATCACAATACATTTTATGATCCTAATACACAATATCAACAACAACAATGGGGTCCTTCCCTAGTGACCTATCCACAATGGGCACCTCAGCAAACTCAACCTTTGCAACAAGGTTGGAGGGGACCTATGTATGGAAATCTCTCTTACCCTACATATCCATAGTACCCTGCAAACATTTCCCAATTACTACCTGGATTCAACCCACCACAGATGCAATCCTTACTCCCACCTCCTATACAACAACAATTTACAACCCCCTTGAACCCTAATCAACAACATTAAGTATCTATAAATGCCAATCAACAACCACAAAACCAAGCTATGCACAATCCTCCAAGACCAACAACAATCCCTGCCCATCCAATCCCTAACCCCAATAATCGACCCACCCACCCTGTGCAAAATACAGAAGTTCAAACCTTCCCCACCTATGAAATTCAACTACGATCGGGGAAAGTTGTAAACCAATTAGATCCTGCAGTAATAATTCAGGAAGAAAATGATAATCATTCTGAGGAAGAAAACACTCAAACCGCCCCTGCAGAAGAAGAGGCCTCTCCTCCTATCCCAATCACTTCTCAATCTGTACGAGTACCCCAACAAATTAATCTCCCACCTTACCCCGAAAGACTATTAGTGAAGAAACCCGACCCGTCCTTGCACAGAGATATAGAAGATGAATTACGAAATGTGTGCATAAAAATACCTCTGCTGCAAGACATTAAGGATATCCTTATATACGCCAAAATCATAAGGGATATTTGCATTAAGAAACCAAGAAGGAAGAAGAAGGAACCTCCCCTTGTTAAGGTAGTGGGCCAATTATCTGAATTTATTTCTGAAATTCCATACAAATATAATGACCCTGGAAATCCAGTAGTCACTGTCGAAATTAATGGCATTTCTCTACCAAACACACTCATTGATTTGGGTGCAACTATTAATGTAATGCCTTTTGATACTATGCAAAAGCTCCAAATTAACCATTTAAGACCAACCCAAACCATGATCGAGTTGGCAGATAAGTCAGTCATTAGCCCTGTAGGAAGTCTAGATGATGTCACAGTCACTCTAGCTTCTTGGGAATATCTAGTAGAATTTTTAGTCATCTATTATAAATCATCCTCCAAACCAGGACACCCTGTGGTTCTTGGCCACCCTTGGCTGGCCATAGCAGATGCCTTTATCAGCTGTCGGTCTGGTGAGATGACTATATCCAATGGCACACATAGCCAAAAACTTGTCCTCTTCCCTCCTGCCCAACTGGCACAAGAAATACCTATTTGGTTAGAAAACCCTCATGGAGAGGAAGATTGCATCAGACCTTTGTTAACACTTGAACAAGTAATAGGAATACAAGAACAATCAAATGAACAAGTCTTAAGCTTATTTTTGGCTGACACAAATTGCATTGAATATCCAAGGTCTTTTGTAGAATTGTCACATATTTTTAGTTCTGAATTTCAACAAACTTGGCACCCTGATATCACTCAATTATATACTTTATCACCAGCCTCCTCAGATAAGGAAGAAACTACTGAACTTGTTGAGATTAGCCCAAGAAAACCGTTGTACATCAAATCTAGTTTGGAACCAGAACAATAGATACAAGTGATTGAAATGCTCCAAAGACAATTTGATGCCTTTTCATGGGATTATGCAGACATGAAAGGAATTCGCCTTGACACATGCACACATCATATCTACACTAATGACCAAATCAGACCAGTTAGACAGCCTCAACAAAGGATGAATCCATCCCTTAGAGATATTGTAAAAGAAGAATTGCAAAAACTCCTTCGAGCCAATCTCATATACCCCATTTCAGATAGTCAATGGGTATCTCCACTTGTCATAGTTCCCAAGAAAAATGGTAAGTGGAGGATATGTGTAGACTTCCGGGAGTTAAACAAAGCCACCCATAGGGATTATTTTCCCTTACCATTTACTGATCAGGTGTTGGATACCCTGTCTGGAAAGAAGTATTTTTCATTCTTGGATGGGTTTAGTGGTTACAACCAGATACAAATAGCACCCGAAGACCAGGAGAAGACCACTTTCACCTGCCCTTGGGATACATATTCTTATAGGGTGCTCCCTTTCGGACTTTGCAATTCCCTAACCACTTTTCAAAGAGTTTTCCTAGCCATTTTCTCTGACTTGACCAATGATTGCATGGAAGTCTACATGGATGACTTTACAGTCCATGGACAGGACTTCCAGGAAGCATTGAATAGTCTAGAAAAAGTCTTGATTAGGTGTAATGAAACTAATCTTTCCTTAAGTAATGAAAAATAAAAAATGATGCTCACTAAAGGTATTGTTTTGGGACATCACATTTCCAGTTCTGGAATGAGAGTTGATCCGGAAAAGATTTATATCATCACACAAATCAGAACACCTTCCTCACAAAAGGATGTCTACAGCTTTTTAGGACATGCTGGCTACTATAGAAGATTCATTCCGAATTTTACAAGCCTAGCTACCCCTTTATTCAAATTATTATCTAAAGAAACCGAATTTAAGTGGGAGGATGAATGCCAAATATCTTTCGAAATTCTAAAACAGAAATTGTCAACTACCCCTGTATTAAGAGGACCAAATTGGTCCCTTCCTTTTCATATCTATACTGATGCCTCAGACACAGCCCTTGGGGCAGTCCTTGGACAAAGAGAAAATCAAATGCCCTATTCTATTTACTTCATCAGTAAGAATCTGTCTCCAGCTAAAGTTAATTATACGGTCACAAAAAAAGAATTGCTAGCTGTAGTCCATGCTATCAATAAATTTAGACACTATATTACAGGATATCAAGATTTTGTACACACTGATCATTCAGCCATCAAATTTTTAATGAACAAACCTGTAAAAAATCCTAGAGTTACACGGTGTCTCTTATTATTACAAGAGTTTAATATCAACATTATTGATAGACCTGGTAAAGATAATCTTGTGGCTAACTTCTTATCTAGAATGATTCATCTGGGAGATAATGCACCAGTAGAAGATAACTTTCCTGATGAAAATTTATTTGTTATTTCTACATTCACTCTGTGGTATGCAAATGTCGCTAATTATCTTGTGACAGGGAAGATGCCTAAGAAATTATCTCCTAGAGAAAAAAAAAAGTAATTCAACTAAGTGCAAATTATATGTGGCACGGTGATTGCCTCTACAAAATAGGACTAGATTTGGTGATCAGGAGATGTGTAAGGGAAGATGAAATTCATGATATTTTACAAGACTGCCATGATGGTCCTTATGGAGGACACTTCCTAGACAAGAGGACCACCTACAAAGTTCTACAATCTAGTTACTACTGGCCCCATATTTTCAGAGATGCTAAAACCTATGTATCCAATTGTGATGAATGCCAACGAATGGGTAAGCCTACTACACGAGACCAAATGCCACTTCAATCCCAAGACGTTATTGAACCATTCGAGAAATGGGCATTAGATTTTGTAGGGCCCATTAACCCTGCATCTAAAAGGAAAAAGTATATACTTGTATGCACTGACTATGTGACTAAATGGGTTGAAGCAAAAGATTTACCAACTGCAAGTGAACAATCAGTGGTAGATTTTCTTTTTAATGATATCTTTACTAGATTTGGTGTACCTCAATAAATTGTGACTGATCAGGGAACTCAATTTACCTCTCATCTAGTCAAAGCTGTTACAGAACAGTACCAAATCAAACACAGGAAATATACACCCTATCATCCACAGGCAAATGGACAAGTAGAATCTACCAACAAATTTATTGAGTCCATTCTTACCAAAACAATACAGTTTCACCATAAGGATTAGGCTGACAGATTATTAGAAGCCTTATGGTCTTATAGAATCACTTGGAGGAATACAATAGGACATACACCCTATGAGTTGGTGTATGGGAAGCAGGTACTTCTTCCCATAGAATTCCAGATCAAAACCTTCAGGATTGCAGTACAAGTTGGCATGAACTTGGATGAAGCCCAACAACAAACACTCTTGCAGCTTAATGAATTGGATGAAACTAGGTAGGAAGCACTTCAAAGAACTACCCTCATTCAAGAACAGAGAACAAAATGGCATGACAAGTATCTCAAAAAGAAAAAATTTCAACAAGGAGATTGGGCCCTATTGTATGACAGTAGATTCAAGAACTTCAAAGGTAATTTAACCACCCGTTGGATGGGACCTTATGAAATTGACACTGTCTACGATAATGGTTCAATCAGGATAAAGACAATTGATGAACAACAGACACCACTACTTGTGAATGGTCATCGATTGCGAGTTTACAACAAACCTCTGTCAAAAGAAGAATTCCTTACTCGTATACTACATAATTAAGATATGCAGATGATCAGTAAGGAAGGAGACCCTCCTACTGATCCACATTGATTGATTGGTTTATTTGAAATTTTTGTACATAGGTGTGGATCGAATTTTGTTAATAAGCTGAAGGTAACAAGAGATTCTTACCCCCTTTTGTTTTACTTTCGCAATTTCTTTGTTTTTTTTTTGTAAGTAAATTTCTATAATTTATTTGATCCTTCACGGACTTGCTAAACATCAGTTTGTAGGCATCAACAATATTTTGTTCTTCTTCGGTACCAGAAATCCTGTTCTGGTCTGGTACCAGCAGTTCGGTACTAGAAGTATGTCCTTCTACAGTACTATCAAGACACATTACCTAATTGACAAAGCATACTACGCATACTTTAGAATCTTATGTCAATTAATATGAAGTACGAAGCCATGCAAACAACCACTTAAGATGGAACCAAGAAGCCGAATGCAGTATCAAATGACAGCCCTTGTGAAGAAATAATTTCTTTTGGTTATGTTGCTTAAAAAAAAAAAAAAGAGGGACACAATTCTTACCTATGATTTCTCAAAGAACCATAATCCGCTTCAAAGACTAGAAGTTTCCTTTACCCAGTATTTCAGCATGATTTAAAGGAAAAAATATATTAGCCTATAAGTAACTATCTCACCCTAAACAGACTTCAATAATATTCATTGGATTATCTTATTAAAGAGTAACATATGAGTATATGAACACTCTCTACCATGGGCACACTACCAAAACTTTTATGGAAGAGGATGTACCAGTACCCTAAGGAAACTTTAGGTCATTCTCTTATGGACAAATTCAGACAAAATTATACATCTGGATCACTCTAAAGAAATAATGTGAATAAAAAGTTTATTTTTCCTTTAGACAAATCTTTAAAAGACATTCAAAATAAGAGTATATGCCTTCCAACCCAATACCATCCCAGCCTGTAAAAAGGTTTTTAAATGAGCCTCCCCTGTCACCGTGCAAAGCACTCTTTAATAAAAAAAACCAAAATAGGTGACTATGGATAAGAAGCCTCTGATGGAAAAAAGGTTTAAGAGACTAACCCACCGAGATACCGAACAGGTATGCTGGCAGTGGGTACCGGTCTGTGGTATGACTCGGCAAACCCATTAGGGTACTGAACATGCCTGTTGGCAATGGGGCATTCTGCCTGGGGAAGGCACCTCTCACTAATTATCACAACTACCCCACTGGAGTACTGAATAGGCTTGCTGGCAATGGGTTCTGGTTGAAAAAGTCTCATCTATACTTGTCTGATTGAAAAATTCACTTTTTGTCATCTAAAACAAAAAGAGTAAAGGTCATTATTGGCTTTCATGAGATACAAACTCCAGATTAATCAACAACATAATTACTCCAAGAAAATGTCCATTTGAGAATCACCCTAAGCCAACTTACCGGTCTGACATCTAAAGCCTACACTATCTAAGAAGGAAACTTCTTAAGAGTGGATCCCTAACTAGGGAGTCTAATCTACTTATACTGTGAAATTTATCTATAACATCCAATGATAGAAAATCTCTGAAGAAAGTTAGGTGGGATCTGTTCTTCTGAAAAACATATAAATATTCCCTGTTTCACTGCTGAATGCTACCTTTGTCAAAAATCCTTCAAAAGAAGGGCAATTTCACTTTTTAGGTATTAGATCATATGCTAGGTGATAAATGTACTTCTGGAATCTGATTGGTTTCTTTTTTTTTCTCTTATTATCTTTTCTCCATTATGATATAAAATTTTGAATCTTCTTGCATACAGATATACAACATCTTCGACATGGGGGAAGGTCAAAGAACCCCTTCAGAACTCTTTTTCAGACTCACGTGATCACCCTGCAGAACCAAATACAAAAGAAGATAAGCACAGAATAAAAGAAGTACAGGATATTCCCATACCAAGTTTTCAAGAAGCTTCAGTCTAAAAGGATGAATTCTGACAATTTACAAGCAGTCACACATGTTATGGGTATTGATCATACAAACGTAAAAGCAAAGGTAACATGGTATTTATTTTCCTATGCTCATAAAACTACAATAAGTATAAAAATATATACTAGATCTTATGACCTTAGTATTAAAACCATGCACCTATCCCTCATACCCATACGCCTAAACCTAATCAATCCTCTCATAGCGCTCGAACATGGTTAAGGGCAAAATCACATCAAAATATGAAGCATGCCTAGTAATGATAAGCCATGAATATGTTTCATCCTTAAGCAATTCACGAACCTATCTTATATCATGAACCATGATCTAACATCAAATTCATCACCCAAAAGTCTAATCACCTATCCCAAAATGATGCCTTGAACACCCAATGTCTTGTCCTTGTCATTACAGTAATGGGTAGAAATGAAATGGCTTATCTAGTGGTGAAGCCATCCAGATAATCCTCACCTGGTCATAAATTTTCCTTACGGCATCCTTACTTAAACTTACCATTCACATTATCAACAACATCACCATATTCCCCCTAGTCATGAGCTTTCTCCAGTCCTGAGCCTACTCCTTTCCGGTACCAAACCCTTACCCTCATCAATTGACCAAACCCTTGTGCTATAGCCCAATCCTTTTCTCACAACTTATAACGATGGTCGTTAGTAGACACGAACCGGTCTTCCAAATTTATAGGGAAACCGAGGAGTTCCAATTATGTCAAGAAAAATATGCTAGATCGGGATGGATGTCATTTCTGGAAAAATTTACAGGCTGGCACGAGAAGATATCTCACGAATTTATTCAGAATTATGATGGAGAGATTGCACATAAAGGCAATATACAACTGAAAATTAATGAAGCGACCTTAAGGGAGGTCATGGGACTACCTAGAAGAGGAGCCAAATAATTCAAAGGTGTAGGAATCAACAAAGAAATGTGCCAACAATTCTTGAAAGAAGATCATCAGCACCCTGACTGAAAAAAGGGGATCCCTAGGAACTACATCAAGGAAGAGTATCATCCAATGATTACTAGTCTTCAACGATTCGTCACTTGTGAGGGCAGGTATGCTGTGACCTTCATATATCATCTTAGGCTTCTATTACATTTTGAAGGAGGCCCTGAAATCAATTTCCCATATTTTCTATGGATGAGTTTGAACAAAATGGTAAGAAGTGTTAAATCCATATCCAAAACAGAGAAGACTAGCATTTACCATCAAGGTCTCATTAAAATGCTAGTTTTACATGAACTTAGGAAACATAGGATTAGTTGGAAAACCCTTGTCACTTAGCACCTTCCCATAGAAAAAACAACCTGTGGAGGAAACCCAGCATGCTCCAAAGAAAAATAAGGAACCTCAAAAGAAATAGGGCAAGAAGGATAAGACAACTCCGCCATCATCTAGGGCAGTGAGCCAACATAAAAAAGAAGGGTCCTCTTCCACACTCAATAAAATTTTTAAAAGCTCTGAATCAAAAGGTAAAAACAAATTAGTAGAGGAGACTTCAATGGTGGCAGTTGAGAAAGAGGGCCATCAGACAAAAATGATGAAGAAAGGGAAGCATAGCTCAGAAACTAAAAGTAAACAGTCTGTGGCACAACCCCCTGTCACCATTTCACAATTAGAAAAGAAGAAAAGGAAGCCTGTGAGCATCCCTAATCTGGTACCTCCTTGTAAAATAACTACGGGGAGCATGGCAAAGAAAGGAAAAACAATAGTCAGTCCTCATACACAAGAAGATCCAATCAATCTTACCTCCCCTTATGAAGATTTATCAATCCAATATGACATCCCTAGTTTGACCGAGGAACAAGCCACTATTACTTTATGTGGGATGAGGGAGGAAGTCGAGGAAATGGAATGCATCCAGCCAGTAATGATGGAGTCAACAAAGACCTTGACAAAAGAACAAATGAAGAAAAAGATTGGGGAATTGCAAAAACAAAATCAGGAACTCAAACAAGAAGTGAAGGAATACCAACTCTTGGACATGTATATCAAAAAGGAAAATGAGCAATTGAAAGCAACGAGCCAACAACTTCAAGACAACCATGAAGAGACTTAAGACTCCTACAACACGTTAGGGTCATCAAAAGGGAGCTGAAAGAAGAGGCTTCAACCATCAACATCATTTATCCACCAAAGTAAAGAACACAGTCTCAAGTTTTGAAAACTTTTGGGTTTGTTTTCAGTTGCATGAGGACATGAAATGATTTTGGCATGGGGGAATGTTGAGACCCGAAATTGACATACCCATTACCCTATTACACTCTTCATCTATACCTTTTTGGCCTACCTAAATCTTGGGTGAATGACAAGAACACTACCATTAGCTAGTGATAAGTTCATAAGGTAAAGTATGGTTAATTCATGCATTTTGTGGTTTATAGAGTTAATGAATTAAATATTTCATGTACTAATGCTTCAATTTACCATGTATAAATCTTTGACCTCTAGATATCCAGCGTTCCTGTACCAACTCAGCTATCCGGTACCTACGCACCAAGACTACCACTGTCTGAATCTAGTACCAAACGCATCTCACCCTATAAGTAACTATCTCACCCTAACCAGACTTCAATAGTATTCATTGGATTATCTTATTAAAGAGTAACATATGACTATATGAACACTCTCTACCATGGGCACACTACCAAAACTTTTATGGAAGAGGATGTACCAGTACCCTAAGGAAACTTTAGGTCATTCTCTTATGGACAAATTCAGAAAAAATTATACATCTGGATCACTCTAAAGAAATAATGTGCATAAAAAGTTTATTTTTCCTTTAGACAAATCTTTAAAAGACATTCAAAAGAAGATTATATGCCTTCCAACCCAATACCATCCCAGCCTGTAAAAAGGTTTTTAAACGAGCCTCCCCTGTCACCGTGAAAAGCACTCTTTAATAAAAAAAACCAAAATAGGTGACTATGGATAAGAAGCCTCTGATGGAAAAAGGGTTTAAGAGACTAACCCGCCAAGATACTGAATAGGTCTGCTGGTAGTGGGTACCGGTCTGTGGTATGACTAGGAAAACCCATTAGGGTACTGAACATGCCTGTTGGTAATGGGGCATTCTGCCTGGGGAAGGTACCTCTCACTAATTATCACAACTACCCCACCGGAGTACTGAACAAGCTTGCTGGTAGTGGGTTCTGGTTGAAAAATGTCTCATCTACACTTGTCTGATTGAGAAATTCACTCTTTGTCATCTAAAACAAAAATAGTAAAGGTCATTATTGGCTTTCATGAGATACAAACTCCAGATTAATCAGCAACATAATTACTCCAAGAAAATGTCCATTTGAGAATCACCCTAAGCCAACTTACCGGTCTGACATCTAAAGCCTACACTATCTAAGAAGGAAACTTCTTAAGAGTGGAGCCCTAACTAGGGAGTCTAATCTACTTATACTGTGAAATTTATCTATAACATCCAATGATAGTAAATCTCTGAAGCAAGTTAGGTGGGATCTGTTCTTCTGGAAAACATATAAATATTCCCTCTTTCACTGCTGAATGCTACCTTTGTCAAAAATCCTTCAAAAGAAGGGCAATTTCACTTTTTAGGTATTAGATCATATGCTAGGTGATAAATGTACTTCTGGAATTTGATTGGTTTCTTTTTTTCTCTCTTATTATCTTTTCTCCATTATGATATAAAATGTTGAATCTTCCTGCATACAGATATACAACATATTCGGCATGGGGGAAGGTCAAAGAACCCCTTCAGAACTCTTTTTCAGACTCACGTGATCACCCTGCAGAACCAAATACAAAAGAAGATAAGCACGGAATAAACGAAGTAAAGGATATTCCCGTACCAAGTTTTCAAGAAGCTTCAGTCTAAAAGGATGAATTCTGACAATTTACAAGCAGCCACACATGCTATGGGTATTGATCATACAAAGGTAAAAGAAAAGGTAACATGGTATTTATTTTCCTATGCTCATAAAACTACAATAAGTATGAAAATATATACTAGATCTTATGACCTTAGTATTAAAACCATTTACCTATCCCTCATACCCATACGCCTAAACCTAATCAATCCTCTCATAACGCTCGAACATGGTTAAGGGAAAAATCACATCAAAATATGAAGCATACCTAGTAATGATAAGCCACGAATATATTTCGTCCTTAAGCAATTCAAGAACCTATCTTATATCATGAACCATGATCTAACATCAAATTCATCACCTGAAAGTCTAATCACCTATCCCAAAATGATTCCTTGAACACCCAATATCTTGTCCTCGTCATTACAGTAACGGGTAGAAATGAAATGGCTTATCTGGTGGTGAAGCCATCCAGATAAGCCTCACCTGGTCATAAATTTTCCTTACGACATCCTTACTTAAACTTACCATTCGCATTATCAACAACATCACCATATTCCCCCTTGTCGTGAGCTTTCTCCAGTCCTGAGCCTACTCCTTTCCGGTACCAAACCCTTACCCTCATCAATTGACCAAACCTTTGTGCTACAACCCAATCATTTTCTCACAACTTATAACGATGGTCGTTAGTAGACACGAACCGGTCTTCCAAATTTATATGGAAACCAAGGAGTTCCAATTATGTCAAGAAAAATATGCTCGATCGGGATGGATTTCGTTTCTGGAAAAATTTACAGGCTGGCATGAGAAGATATCTCACGAATTTATTCAGAATTACGATGGAGAGATTGCACATATAGGAAATCTACAACTGACAATTAATGAAGCAACCTTAAGGGAGGTCACAGGACTACCAAGAAGAGGAGCCAAATACTTCAAAGGTGTAGGAATCAACAAAGAAATGTGCCAATGATTCTTGAAAGAAGATCATCAACACCCTGACTGGAAAAAAGGGATCCCTAGGAACTACATCAAGGAAGAGTATCATCCAATGATTACTAGTCTTCAGCGATTCGTCACTTGTGAGGGCAGGTATGTTGTGACCTTCATATATCATCTTAGGCTTCTATTACATTTTGAAGGAGGCCCTGAAATCGATTTCCCATATTTTCTATGGATGAGTTTGAACAAAATGGTAAGAAGTGTTAAATCCATATCCAAAATAGAGAAGACTAGCATTTACCATCAAGGTCTCATTAAAATGCTAGTTTTACATGAACTTAGGAAATAGAGGATTAGTTGGAAAACCCTTGTCACTCAACACCTTCCCATAGAAAACAAACCTGTGGAGGAAACCCAACATGCTCCAAAGAAAAATAAGGAACCTCAAAAGCAAAAGGGCAAGAAGGATAAGACAACTCCACCATCATCTAGGGCAGTGAGCCAACATGAAAAAGTAGGGTCCTCTTCCACGGTCAATAAAACTTTTAAAATATCTGAATCAAAAGGTAAAAACAAATTAGTAGAGGAGGCTTCAATGGTGGCAGTTGAGAAAGAGGGCCATCAGACAAAAATGATGAAGAAAGGGAAGCATAGCTCATAAACTAAAAGTAAACAGTCTGTGGCACAACCCCCTGTCACCATTTCACAATTAGAAAAGAAGAAAAGGAAGCATGTGAGCATCCCTGATCTGGTACCTCCTTGTAAAAGAACTACGAGGAGCATGGCAAAGAAAGGAAAAACAATAGTCAGTCCTCATACACAGGAAGATCCAATCGATCTTACCTCCCCTTATGAAGATTTATCAATCCAAGATGACATCCCTAGTTTGACCGAGGAACAAGCCACTGTTACTTTATGTGGGATGAGGGAGGAAGTCGGGGAAATGGAATGCATCCAGCCAATAATGATGGAGTCAACAAAGACCTTGATAAAAGAACAAATGAAGAAAAAGATTGGGGAATTGCAAAAACAAAATCAGGAACTCAAACAAGAAGTGAAGGAATACCAACTCTTTGACAGGCATATCAAAAAGGAAAATGAGCAATTGAAAGCAACCAACCAACAACTTCAAGACAACCATGAAGAGACTTAAGACTCCTACAATACGTTAGGGTCATCAAAAGGGAGCTGAAAGAAGAGGCTTCAACCATCAACATCATTAATCCACCAAAGTAAAAAACACAGTCTCAAGTTTTGAAAACTTTTGGGTTTGTTTTCAGTTGCATGAGGACATGAAATGATTTTGGCATGGGGGAATGTTGAGACCTGAAATTGACATCCCCATTACCCTATTATACTCTTCATCTATACCTTTTTGGCCTACCTAAAGCTTGGGTGAATGACAAGAACACTACCATTAGCTAGTGATAAGGTCATAAGGTAAAGTATGGTTAATTCATGCATTTTGTGGTTTATAAGGTTAATGAATTAAATATTTCATGTACTAATGCTTCCATTTACCATGTATAAATATTTGACCTCTAGATATACAACGTTCTTGTACCATCTCAACTATCTGGTACCTGCGCACCAAGGCTGCCACTGTCCGAATCCAGTACCAAATGCATCTGGTACTAAAATCTCATCTGTTGCAATCCGGTACCAACGACCGTGGACTGTTGTGATCCGGTATCACCATTTGCACACTGTTGTGATCCGGTACCATCTACCTGTCACGATCTGATACCAATATAGAGAGCCGAATGTACCAAGTTTAGCTCCAGATCGCCCAAGACAATTAATGGATGTTTATTTGCTTTCGCAAGGCTATGTTAGAATAGTTTGTTGATTGCCTCATCCTCATGCACTTCGTGTCATGAGGATGAAGCTAAAAGATGTAACCGAATAATTAAATTTAAACATTTGACTGATTTGCAAATCATTTCACCTCCTTGTGTTTCATGACTAAGACTATTAAATAGCCGTGGCAAGGATGGTGGAAGAGAGGAGAGTTAGCATATTACCAACATGTGAAGCAGCGTGTGATATTGCAGAACATATTATGAGTGAAGACTAATAGAAGAACATCATTTATCTCCATGTCTTGATTGTCTATGATTGAATATGAGTTGAGTTGTTAACAAAAGTTTGATGTTATGTTTTGAGATTTGAGTGAGAGTAATGTGTGGTTTGAAGACAAGCCTCCTGTAGACTTTAGTAGCTGACTTGTTGAAGCGGCAAGGGCCCACCGCCCAATAAAGATCAGCATCTTCGTAGATTAGCATTAGCATTTGTTTTCAGTAGTGTAAACATTAAATCAGTTGAAGCTTTAACTCTGTTAGATGATAGCAGTACAACTTAGACTAGGATTTCCATTATATAATTGTTTAGAGATCTTTACTTGCTCTGTTTTTGCATATGCTTTGTTTTTATGAATTTGGTTTTTAGACATGAATGTTGGTAGTAGTGGTCAGACATATTTGAAGGAGAACTAGTGAAGTCCACAACAACACATTGTGAACCACAACATACTCAGTATATTGACTATTGAACTACCCATGCTATGTCTTGATGATTGATGTGTGATTTCCCTTTCAGAAGTGTGGATTACATAGTTAGTTTTCTGGGTCAGATAGCAGAATTGATCTGTCAAACCAACTCCATCTCATACTTACATGTTTCATAATGGAGTGGATAGCCTCTCTGTGAAAGACAACCAAAGTGCATTGCAGTTTGCTATTTTGATTTGTTTCCAGCGTGCATAATCTAGTTTAATTCTATACTCGTGACATTAGAAATTACCTTTCTTAATGGTGTCTTGTAACTCTGTTGATTACGAATCTCAGATTGATAATTAATGAACACATTATACTAAACATATAAGCACCACAACAATAACTCATGATTATAAAAACAAGACTAGGAGAAGGAGGAAAACACTTGTGTTGAGGGAGTCGACACAGTCGATATCTTGGTGAGATGCCAAGATCGAGAGACTCTTAGTGAGATGATGAGAGAAAGGGACATTTGGTGAGATGCCAAGGTTGAGGATATTTGGTGAGTTGCCACAATTGGTGATAGAAAAGAATGAATTTTTCTAGTCAGAGAGTGTAGAAACAAATAAGGACTTTTGCTTACACTAGAGTGAGGAGATCTCACAGGTTGGGTAAAGATATTTCATCCAAGTATTGATTATAGGGTTGGATCAGAAAGGACCGTGATTCAAGATCTTGGATAGGTGGAGAAGGACTTCCATCTAGAGGTCATGCAGGTCAAGGAGGAGAGAGAGATAGGGAAATTGATGGTGGATTTCAAAGGATAGAGACCAAAGGAAAGCAAAGTGTTGTGGACGTACGGGCTTTCCATGCACATATGCACATATGTAGTTGACACTGTAGACAGTTGTGTATATACGTGATTTAGCAGAAGGTGAATCATGTATACCCCGGGAAACGTGTTGGTATAGGGTCGTACAATAGCACAAGAGTTTCCAGGTTTGTCTGTAGTGTATAATTCTATTAGTGGGCCATTTTCCTTGTTACAAGAGCCCTGATTTGACCTTAATAAAAGAATCATTGGACTGGTTTTACCTCCAGGGTTTTTCCAAAAGTTTATATCCAACAATATTGGTGTTTATGTGTGCTTTATTTGGTTTCCTTATTTATGTTTCCGATGCATGTTTAATTGATTACTCAGTTGTGCTATTAGTAGATAAAGTGATTTTATTTTGAGCTAACTATCAGGTGTTGAGTAGAGTGGTAAAAGATCAACATGGTATTAGTGCATATAAAGGGTTGAATCCGCTTGGGAAAAACAACAAGGATTAGTTTGGAATGTTGAATATTTTTTCGTTGAAGTTGATCATGAAGAAGTTATGTCTGAATTTTAAGTAGTTATACCTTGGCTTGTGAAGCTTGAAAATAAGTTAGAACATATTGAAGAGTTGATTTGTTAGTTGTGACCATATTATCGATAATAGAGAGTATTACAATATACAGTAACCCTAATAGTTCATAAATTTGATTCATTTAAAGACTGACTTAGACCTCAAAAGGGATTCTTTCAACTCCACCCTTTAACAATCATACTCTACAATTCGAATTCAACAAATGAATGGTGTTGACTTCTACTGAAAATGCACCCATTTATAATGTAATTCAACTTGATTTAAAAAAACACAAGTAAACTTAAAAAAAACTATTTGCAAGTTTATGGAGTTAAATGTGTCATTAATATTGAAAAAAAAAATACCACCTTTACAAAGGAGGTGCTTCCAAAACCAAAGGAATGATTACTAGAATCCCCAAAAGTTGGAGTACTTCTCGAGACAAGAGAATGCATTTTCTAACACTTTGTGTATCAAACACAATCCCAAAATATATCAAGGGGTTGGAATACAGATGGCCACCATGGTTAACAAAGAAACTATCAACAAAGAACGTTATAAAGATATACACACAAATTATATACCAAAATGGATTGCATTGACATGATTGGTGAGGGAAGGCGGCCCAATAAGAATGTGTAACGAGAAGTACATGGGAAATTTAGTGTTACAACACCACCATGATTTGCATAAAGAAAAGGTGTCCATTATCTCTCTATATGTGCGTTCATGGCTTCCAAACACTTATGGACATCGAAAGACCAATCACCAATGGCTATCAGAGTCGAAACGAGAGCCAAAATCAACGTGCTTTTTTCTTAATGGAATAGAAGTCAATATTTGAGCAGTGGGAATTTCAAACCGCCGACTAACCCACATCAAGGAGGAACCCCGGGCATGCGCATCTAGAGTTCGAAACCCACAAAGAGAAATTTCGTTTGAAGCATGCACGAAATTGGGTGACCATGCGATTTAAAATCTCCGTTGGGCCAATGGAATTTAAGGTAAGGTGTGTTGTAGT
Source organism: Picea engelmannii (assembly GCA_009831015.1). NCBI lineage: Eukaryota > Viridiplantae > Streptophyta > Pinopsida > Pinales > Pinaceae > Picea > Picea engelmannii. The sequence continues at coordinate 580,090 of ML777931.1, read as the reverse complement.
GTGTAAAGACTGGAATCCGTCGTTGTGAAGACTGGAATCTATGTGGAGACAGGAATAATACATGTTGCTCACTTAAATTGAACCACGGTCCATAACTATGTTTATCCATAGATTAAGCCCAAGTTGTGGGTACATCTAGAGTTGCAGATTGGAAAAGTAACGATGTATAGACAAATCTTAGAGTAACAAACCAAAGTGGGGTGTTTTTGCATGTTAAAATGAAAAGGTCTCATGAATAAATCAAACAAGCCAAACTTAGTTATGGATAACTATTATAGGTTAGTTCAGGCATAAGAACTATAAGCGTTTTGATACCACTGTTAAAATGCATCAGAGTAGAGATCAACATTGAAAATCATTTCATTCATATGATACACATATAAATACATCTAGATGATCTTTGGATTCATTCTTCAAGAGGTCTCTTGGACTCCCAATAATTTTTCCTATCACTTGTGATGTTTCATGTTCCTTCTCAAGTGAATAATAGTAACCCTAATAGATTAGTTTTCCAACAAAGATGAACAATAACTTCCTGCCATCCACAACTCTCTAAATAAAGTCCCTTCTCTTACCATCCCTTCTAAGAATGAGCAATGGGGAGTTTGGTTGATGTGAGTAAGTGGAAGGAAAAAAGGGCACCCCTCACAAGGATACTTATGGGAAAGGAGAATCTTGTTCTAATTAAGATTGTGTGGCTTTGGTCATGTGGACACAATAAAAAACATAATTAAGAAAAGAAAATTGTTTGGCAACTACATGAAGGAACTCTTCTAACTTTAAAAAGATACCAGGAATGGAAAAACACTAAGGCTAAGTAAAATACACTAAGATTTTTTACATTCTTAGTTAAGTTTTGTTGTAATTTGTCAGAACAGATATAATTGGGGTGTTAAATATGAAACACTTTTATCTATGTTAATGGACTTGTTTTTATTAAAAAAAAGTTAGTGTCACGAGGTTGAAACCTAAAGGATAAGGTGCAGATGTCTATGCAAGAGAGATTTTGGATATTAAATTTAATTTGCTAACTAAGGACATGACTTAAAAATTTGTTTAACCCTTTTGAGTCACTTGGTTGTACCTAAAATTTATTGTCTTCAAATGTGCATTTTATTTGAGTAGGATTCTAGATTATAACTGATATACCAATGAGCATATACGATATGGTGTATGTTATGAGCATATACGATATGGTGTATGTTATGAGTTTTGGTAATAAATAATTTTTTGGACAAGTGAAAAGATATATTGTATGGGTATGCACTTGAAATAATTTAAACATGAAATGCTACTACATCTACACATTTCAGTGCACATAAACATGTACACATTTGAATGCACATAGACATGTGATATCATAAGAATATAAATTTTATTAATACAAACTCATATTTTATAATTGAAATTTTGTTCCACATTTATACTATTCTTTTCCATCTTTCATAAAAAAACAAAACTTTCAATTAAATTTCAAGGTTTCAAAACCAACAATACACACCCAATAAACACAAAAGTCCATGTGATCCAACAAAAACTCTATATTCTAACCCACACAATGACAAATTGGGTGGGACAAAGAGCATAGAAAATCTATTTTTTAATACTTCTAGAGGGCGGATATTCCCTAGATATTCGGCCGCGGGTACTACCGGCCAGCACGGATTTGAAAGGTTCTTTGCCTTCTCGCCGATCGGCGACTGGTTATTCCAGTCAAAGCGCCTGCGTACTCGGGTGCTTGCCCAAGAATCGAAGCATCCGGTCACATGCATGCATAAATTAAGGCGCTATTTTTCGTAATTAATTATAGAAAATTAGAACGCAAGCTATGGAACTTTTATATCATATAATAGAATAGAATGTGTAAAGTTGTGATATACTCATAAAGTATATACAATTTTCCCTTCTTTAATATAATAAGTAATACCTCGGGGTTTGTGGTCCAATAACAGGTTGGAGTTCTTCCAAAATGAGAATCTAGATTCAAATCTAGAAAGGTGTGAGTTGGTGTTGAGAAGTCTTCATTGGAGGTTGGACTGCTTCCAAAATGAGAATCTACATTTAAATATCGAAATGTATGACTTGACTAAGTGTTGAGAAGTGTGAAGTTGTGTTAATTGGTAAGTTAATACGTTGATTTTTTTTTTAATTAAAAATTATACTTTACTTGATTTTGATTAAGTAAAAAAAAAATTTAGGCTTTATTTTTTTAAATATTGAAATTTTGAAAAAATGAATATAAGTTTGTTTGTTTAATTTTTTTTTATTATAAAAATTGAGTTTATTTATTTATTACATAATAAAAGGCTTTATATACGAAATTAATGCTTTGTTAGAAATTATTTAACAAAGGCTCTAGTATAAAGCTATCTAATAGGCTTTGCTTGTCTAACCAAGAATCGTTTATTGTGTTTAATTTGGCTTCATTGTATTTTGGCTTTGTTTAATTTGGCTTCATTATGTTGTGTGAAATTCGACATGTCTAACCATGTGTATTTCAACTCTTTTTTAGCTTGTCTTTTCGTATTCTCTTCTTGCTGAAATGGGCTTGGCTTTACATTTTGTCTATATGTAGTGAAATTTAGGTTATGTGTGTGCAATTGTTAACAACTTCTGACAGTGTTCATGGTGAGACAACCACACTAGTTAACACTCAAAATAGTCACTAGGATGATGCTATAAGAACAACCTTGATGGTTCCTTTGACTTCATGGACATGACATGGGTGGTATTCTAATGCATGCACATTTAGGTTGAAACTAATACTATCCCCTTTGATCGTCTTAATGATTTCAAACAGGAGAACTAAGATGTTTAAACAACAAAATGGAACTATTTACTGCGTCAAAAAAAAACTCAGGGCTATGTACAATGTTAACATAAATCCAAAGAATCCAAGCAGTGCACAAGCCTTGTATTTCTTGCAATATTCAAGTATACCTATCTGCTAATGTTTTTTTGGGTGCATAATGCATGCCATCGTCATTATGTCAATGTTCTAGCGAGATATATGTTGGAGAGGTTCAATTTTTAAAGAAAAACCTTAAAATCTTTCAAATATTTTCAGTTCCATCCAAATCTAGGGATATTTGAATAATTTTCAAGATTCAAACAATATTTTCTTTTAACTCAAGACCCATACATGATGTTTGTTTATTTAAGTGAAAACCCATAACTGTGTTTATTGATGTTATTCATGTCATGGTTGATGTGCCAACATTATAGAGCAATATGTCCTTGCTTGGTTTGTTATTCACTAAACCTGCATATACTTTGCTTTTGATCTAATATATGTAATTTACATCATATTGGTGTTGTACCATTCCCACTATAATCTGCAGTTTAATTAATGCTTATATATATATAATGTGTGGCTACGACCAAAGCGATGTAATATGCAGATTGTATTTCTATGTTTTAATAATAAAACATGATGACAACTACTAAGGAGACATTTACAAGAGACGGGGAATGAATTAATCCACGAGAGAGGGGAGAGTCTCGGATAAGGCCAATAGGGGATCCAAGGGGGAATTACCCATGAATATCAATCCAACCCATTTTGCTAAAATTGCTATTTGTATATGAACCTTCTAATTTTTTATTGAGTGTTCCCAAAGCCAATCATTGAATACATGTAAGACGGTGGGTGTGAGTAGTCACACCCCATAGTTATTGGGCAAATGGGGATTGAGTACAATCAACTTGGGGAAGTGTGTGAGTCAAGCAAGGAAAACCAAAGAGAGGAAATCCACATTGGTGGGGACACCAATTTTAGACGAGTTTTTGTGCATGGGGAGCAAGTAGAGAGCATATGAAGAGAGCTTGGAGCTGGTGCAACCATGGAGGGAGAATTCTAGAGCAAGGTGGAGCATATTGGATCATATTTGGAGATGGAAACTGAAGAACCAGGTTTTGCAGGACTGAAGAGTGAAATCTTGAGTGAGTTGCACTAAAACAACAAGTGTTTATTGTTGTTTGTTGGTAGTTTTCCTAGCAGTGGGTTCCCTTGAGTTCCCAACTGAGAGATTTCTAGCTACTTGTGCTAGAGAGACCCTGATAAACGAATGAGATGCCCGAGGGACTGAGATCGGTGAAGGGGTACATTCCTTGGGTTGGGTAGGTCATGATCCAGATTTTGTGAGCCGAACGAAATGAATACATATTATTATCAAAAGATGCTTAACATAGAATAACATATATACAGTAAAAATGGTTTCTATTCAATAAGGAAATAAGTTGAAACTATAAAATGCAGTGGAAAACAAGCTTGCTAGAATGGTGGCGGGTTATCTCTAAGAAGATATGTGACGGTTGCGCTCATTCGCAAGAACATCATTACAATGAGGCTCTGAAGGCATTTTTACAATAAATAGGAATGTCAAAAATCCTAGACATCCAAAAACCTAACCCTAGGAGATGAAGGGCCAAAAGTCATGTGGGCCCCATTTAGGTAAGTTAGTACATCAACTTCCTGGGGTCGTAACTTTTGCATACGATCTATGTTTTAGGTGCACGATAGCTCGTTGGAAAGGTCTATCCGAGGAATACACTTTGTTGTCAAACTCTGACTTTGACTATAGTCTATTTGTGGTGATCCCTAAAAACGTGACACAAAACGATCCTGGAAGTCAACGACCCGAAAACTAGGAAACAAATGCCAAACTGGAAAACTGCCAAAATGAGCCAGTTGGAATAGGTGGGAGGCCACCGACATCCTTTGGATCAGGTCAAGAGAAAGAGAGCTGGTGGAAAATCGAGATAGTTTTAGGAAGATATCATTGGGTTGTGATTTTTTCTAAGCTGTGAGTGGAAAGTGAGAGAACACCCTCTTTTGTGGATTACTAGCCTCAGCTAGGGGGTGACTGGTTGTTGATATTTGGAACACTCAGTCCACGATTGGGTGGAAGGTCTGTCGCAATAAGTTGGTTGCCCAACCATTGTTAAAAGATAAGTGTTTATCTATTTTATGTCTTGTATTTATGAGCTAAATTATTGTGCATAATCTATGTAAATGAGAATGATATATGTGTTGTTATAATGAATGATATTTGTGGCGAGCCCTAAAAACGTTGTTTAGGGCCTCAAAACGACCCTAGAAGTCAAGGAACCAAAAACTAGGAAAAAACTACCAAACTGGAAAATTGCCAAAATGAGCCAGTTGGAATAGGTGGGAGGCCACCAACATCCATCTAGATCAGGTCAAGACAAAGAGAGCTGGTGGAAAATTGAGATAGTTGTAGGAAGATATTATTGGGTTGTGATTTTTTTTATGCTTTGAGTGGAAAGTGAGAGACCACCCTCTTTTGTGGATTACTAGCCTCAGCTCGGGGGTGACCGGCTGTTGAGATTTGGAACACTCAGTCTACGGTTGGGTGGAAGGTCCATCCCAATAAGTTGGTTGCACAACCATTGTTAAAAGATAAATGTTTATCTATTTTTTGTCTTGTATTTATGAGATAAATTATTGTGCATGATCTATGTAAATGAGAATGATATATGTGATGTTGTAATGAACTATTTACTACATTCATGTGTGTGTTTAACATGTTTGTTATAACCCTAAATTGCACCATACATGCTTACCTGGCATTAGGCCATCTCTTTTTCCTTCTTTGCCGATCCACTACTCAACAACTTCTTAAAAAACACTCTTTTTGAAGGCATACACGCCCTGGTCCACTACTGCACGCATGTGTACGCTAGCTGACCCACTACAACCCGCGTATACCTAAAAAGCATGAAAAATGGAAAGTTGCAGACGAAACACATAGTTTTGGGTAAGTTAACTAAACCGAATGAGCGCCCATAGTCGGTCACTCAACCAAACACCTAGGCCTTTCTAGCCTATAAAAGAAGGGGTAGGGGTCCCATTTGAAAGGAGGAAAATCATAGCAAATAAATTGTACCCAATTTAGTATTCCCCTTGCCCCAACCTTTTGCAGCTATTGTGTGAAGAGAAGCATATATGGAAGTAGTTGGAGCATAGTTAAAGAGGAGCCAAGGACCAAATTCGAGGAGCAACGACCGATCTCACTATTGTAAGGTTACTCTTGTGAGATTAATAAAAGAAGTACTTTTCTCGTCCCGCCATATGAGATTGTCAATATTTAAATTTGATTATATTTTGATAGAATCTCTAACCCATTAGTTTATAGGCTATATGCATGTGGATTTCTTTGTTTGTCTTTTATGAATGCAGGTCAACATTGGGAGGAGAGTTGCAGTCAATGAACGACCAAGCGTTAAAAGGATCGACATCAAACACGGAAACTAAGGTACAGTAACTGGATCTCTTTAGCCTTGTATTTGCATATGAGTAATGGGATTTATTATTGGGATGTTGGTAAAATGTAGGAGACTTTAGTTCATTTCTGCATGCATGATAAAACCCTTAATGCTAGTCCGTAGGAGGGATTTCCCACCCACAACATAATTGGCGACCATACTGGGGACTCCCTAGGGTTTTCTGGGGATACTTTTTGGGTATTTTAGAATTGGTTTATTACCTTTTTTCTGAGTTTTTGCAAGAGTCTGAACTTGTTGGGATTCTGGTTTTCCATACCAGTACTCCCTACATGATTGCTTGACTGTTTGATTTTCATTCCGGGAATTTACAGAGGTATACGCGGCCTGTAGAATCCCTACTCGCGTATACACGTGCCCTACCTTTAGATAGCCCGCATATATCCGTTGGGATGTTGAAGTGTCAGTTTCATGCTTAAGTCCATTTTTTTTTTTGAGAGGCATTCATCCTCTTTCCCTGTCAGGAGTGATCCTTTTCAGGGGTTTCCTAGATTTGGTCATAGTCTCTATGTTTCAGTCTATAGCATAGGAATAGCCTCATATTAGCTTTGTTTGATCAAAAGTTTCCTTGCATTCTCTTTGCCAAAGTTATTTTCTCTGTCTTTGAGGGACTCTGGTTTTCAGTACCAGTGCTCCCTGCCTGTGTTGGATTGTGTTTTTCACTTTTTTGAGAATTTACAGAGCTATACGCGCCCTGCAGTAGTCCTGCACACAGGCATACGTGCTCTGCCTTTGGACAACACGCATATATACGCTAGATGTTGTGGTGACAGTCACATATTTGTGTTGGGAAGATATTTTGACAGAGAGAGGTAGTCATCCTCTTACTTGTCAGAAGCCAGTCTTTTCAGCGGTATTTTTTGTCTCTGCCTTGGTCTCTGTGATCACAGTTGGTAGCCTAAGTTTGACCATAGCATAGTTTTATTTTCATCAAACAAATTTCTTGAACTTTCTGTAGTAGAGTCTTAGACAAATCTGTGAGTCTTTTTGAGATCAACCTTTTTGAGGTTTTGGTCAAGTGACTCCCTGCGATCCACAGTAGGGCCAACAATTCTTTTTGGTTTCTCTTTTGTCTTCACTTTATCGTTTTGCTTGCTTTAGAAGAAAGAAAATGAATCCATTTTTCAATTCTAGTATTTTGAAGCATGTTGAAATTTTTTACTTCTTGGTTTGGTTAAGGAGTTGGTTGTTTGCATTAATCAATAGGAAACATATTGTTTTCATAAGTTATTGGCTGATTGACTTAGGACAATAAGTAGCTCGTAGTCGAGCGAAATCTTGTTTGATTTTTCAGTTAAACGATCTTAGAAAGAAAATTTTTGAAAAGTTGGTTTAAAAAAATTTTAAAAAGAGAAAATCTGAATTGGTCAAGAAGAAGTTATTTTGTTTCCATCTTGTTGTTTATCTTCTCTTTCGTCTCTCAAAATATCACTAGCTTCACTTTCATAACCTTTGACTTAAGACAAGCCCAAAAAATTAACGATTAATTAATATCAACTAGTCTAGGTTAGAGCCTTGATTTAGGATTGGAGAGGAAACTCTTCAAGGCTGAAAAACAAACATAAGAATCTGTTCTAGGGAGTGTCAAAAGTCTAGTATCGTAAAATTTATCTGGGACCCCCCTCTAACACAGGGGATAAACACGAGGTCACGTAAGGAAAGGTAGCGGAGATAACCCCTCAAAAGCTGGACCAAACGTAGTGGGGAACGCATATAGAGGGCTTGTATTAGGATTCCGTTGATTTCATTTGCCACGGAGCTTCATGAGTCTTGAACCTATTCAAGGTCCTCAGTCGTCTTCTGGAACACTTGCTTTTGATACCCTTGATAGGTTTCAGACTTGATACCCTGCTCATTGCGGTCCACCCGTCTTTCGACTGTACTTGTCTGGTGATTGTTTGTGTGCTGGCAACCTAGGTGCCTATCTTTCTAGTGACTTACACAGGTGACTGTGGGGGTATACCATGGCACCTATGATAGACATCGGGCTACACTTTGTAGAGTATACCCGGAGGGTGATTTCATATTCGAGTTTCACTTGCACCGGTAAGTTACTCTAGTGTTGGTTGTTGTAACTGTTCTTCCAACTAGTTAGTGACTGCTTGTTTGATCTCATAGGTACTTTTTTTAGTGCATGTTGGTTTTCAAACGATTATAGATTTCCCTAGTGTGTCTTTGATATTCTCACATAGTGGAGGATTAGGAGTTCTGTTGGTTGTGAAGGCTTCTGGGCCTGCCACGGGTTGACCTCAAACCCCCCTCGCCACCGCTAAGGCGAAAATTAGACCAGCAAGGGTCTTTTGAGACAATCAGGTTACAGGAAACTGTGCCCAACCCATATTCGAGAGAAGAACTTTCAATTCTAGAGGAACCAATCATTTCTGACCTTGGGGAAGAGGCTCTTAGTCCTTACAACCCTCCCATCACTGATCTATTGGTGCCCATCGTCGTACAGGTTCTACCTTACGAGCATCCGGTAGTGTCACCAACAACAATGGAAGCAAACATTGCCACTTCTTCAAGGAATACTGATATTTCTTTCATGACTGTCACTACAAGGGGTGTTCCACCTCCTAACCAATCGTCGTTGGTCTGAGCCACCATGGTCTCAACTGCTTCTACCTCAGGCAACGATCTAATTCCGTCTATGGCAACGATCACTGCTACGTTTCCTCAGAACACGATGGGCTCTCCTTTCTCATATGGGATGCCTGGCTTCGGTACGAGTACTATACTTTCCTCCTCCACTCTACAAACTTTGTGTCTGGGGGTAGGGAGTTCCAACGCTCCTCTGCAAGGATCTATTGGGGGCACTTCTACACCCTTTATTTCTTTCCCTTACAGCAGAGGTCATATACCCCCGTCGTCCCCCTCACTCAACGATGTTCGTCAACACTCCACTGGGCCTAACATAAAATTGTTTGGAGAAGGTAGTCAAGAACTCCCTCCTTATAATATGCCGGTTGATTCTACACATTTCTCTTTGTTCGACGTGTTTGGTAACAATGCTTTCTCATTAGATGTCGTTTTAGCCAGGGGAAACCCCAGTTATGGACAACCACATCCTGTACAGGGTACTATTCCTGCACAGAGGGCACACTTAGGAATTCCTTCCTCTTAAGGATCTTGGAATCCATGGCAGGGACCAGTCCCCTTGCCAGGGATGCCGATCGGGGGAAACCCTTTCCATACCCAGTGGAACCCTGGGCAAGGCCCAACGCCCATGCCCATTGGGTTGGCAGGGGGAAACCCCTCCCAAAATCCTTGGAATGCGACGCAAGCTCAGCCCTTTACGTCTTATTACAATAACCAACAGATGATGTCTCAACAAGAGCCCAATTCGTACACTGGTCACGATCATGGTTATTACCAGATCCCTGGCCAACAACCTAACTTTTCCTGGCAACCTGGTGCCAGCCAAACCCCAGGATCCTTTTTCCTCGGCTACAATTCACAACCCAAACTACTGTTTTTGGAAACCATGTACTTGCCAGATTTGACAAGGCTCTTAAATGACCCCATCTATCATGATTCGAGTTGGCCTCCTATGCCGACCAAGTTTCCTTCGGACATCCCAAAGTTCGAGGCCAAGCCCAATGAAGATCCCGGTGATCACGTGATTACCTTCCACTTATGGTGCTCGTCCAACTCGTTAAGAGACGATTCCGTTCAGTTGCGATTGTTTCAACGCAATCTCATAGGGAGTGTTGGGAAATGGTACATTGAGCTTGACCACTCACGATACTCTTCCTTCGACGAATTGGAAATGGCTTTCCTAAACCATTTCCAATTACCCGTGAGATACGACGCCGACACCGAATTGTTGACCAATTTCGAGCAAACAAAAGTGGACCATATCTCAGATCATATCCAAGAATGGAAATGCCGGAAGAGTTTGATCAAAGTGCTAGTCCGACCTGCATTCCTGCTAGAGTGGTTCCTTAAGTATTTGGTACCCTAGTTATCTAAAGACGTCGCAACATCCATAGTGTTTTTCGAGGAAGACGCGATAATGAGAGCGCAACAACTAGAGCTAATTTACTCTCAATCTGGTTTACTCTACGAGATTTTGCCAGATGCACCAAGGTCAATCCTTGAAAAAACTAGGCAAAGGTCTAGACCACATGCTGATGTCATTATTGGTTCAGCACAAATCAAGCCCATTGATCCATTGTCAAATCAATTGCAACAATTGTCGATACAACAGACAGCGGCCAACCAAACCACTAGTTCGGTTGCTCCCCCTACCTAAAATTAGGATGTTCATAGTGTACAAACGAAAAACCCAAAGGCCACCCAACAACCTGATGGAAAGAAGAAACCACGGAAAAAGGGTAAGCGGGATAAGAAACCCATCGATAATTTTGGCAGGGGCAACACTGAAAAGAAGAATTCAAGGTATCCTTGTAATATTTGTAAGGAAGACCACCCGACCCATCAGTGCCCTCGACTTTCGGAGGCCCAAAATTTATTGGAACAACAACAGCATGTCGTGTTAACGAACCCATTCCCACATGGGAAAAATCTAACTCAAGCCTCCTTAAGTGCGAAAGGGGGAAGTCAAGGACCCCCTCCGTCTTCAAGTAATCATTCATCAGCAAACGTGTATATGATGAAAGGTGATGCCTATATAATGACTAGAGCACATGATTATAGAAATCCATGCACCTCTGAGAAGGGTAAAGAAGCCAAAAAACCATCTCTTCCTCTTTAGATTGAGAATACGTTGGGCGAAACAATGACACGCATCCCCAAAGGTGCGTTCAAGAAATCTTCTTACAACCCAAACACAAGGGCCACCTAGAACTACTCTATGGTGGAGGATTTATCACAAACCCCTTGTGCGATGTCTTCTTTGGAAGTCCTCCAGAGCTACCCTTCCCAGAGAAAGGCCCTATTAGCTACCTCAGGCTCTGCCGAGACTTGTAATCCGAGAATGATCATGCTTGATACCTCCAACTTAAAACCTCATCTTCCTTACCACGTCGCTTTTCAGATAGTAGTGGCTTACACCAAGAAAACTTTTACCCGGAATATTTTTCGTACAGTGGTGGATGAGGGTGCCTCGACATGCGTGATGTCTTTGGCGTGTTGGAAGGCCATAGACCAACCCGTTTTGTCTCCATCACCTACTCTACTTACATATTTTGATGGTAGTTATTTTTGACCACATGGGATCATCTCCTCTTTCCTTGTGCAGTTAGGGGGAAAAACCATGTGTGTCAAAGTTGAAGTGGTCGATGCGTCCCTCGACTAAAATCTTATGTTAGGTAGGAGTTGGAACTATGCTATGCAAGCAGTGGTCGCAACAATGTTTTGGGTCTTGTTGTTTCCTCATGAGGGCTGGATTGTGACCATTGATCAGTTATCCTTCTCCCGTCTTGACCCTTCATTGGGAGTCTCCGTGGTCCTGATGATTGATAACCCCCAGCCTGGCATCGCCAATGTAGGGGTTGGTTTGTGCCCATCATTGATGGGTACTTTTGATTACCTACCTTCGATCGACAATGTCCATTATATGATGGTTGCCCCTGACCAGCCTCGGGCTGAAGTTTTTCAAATCTCGTCGTTTTGCATGACGTACTTTCATGATCTGTGGACCCTTCCTTCCCCATCTGCTACGATGGAAGGGATAGAACACCATGGCATGGCCATGCCTTTGTCCTTGGTATAATTCCCATACTCAATCATTCAACGAGATTCTATCGACCCCGATCCGACTCCAACACAAGAGTTAGATCCGGTGCTCGAGCCTATTTGGGCTCAAGGTTCCCTTGCATGTACAGATTATTTAGACTTAGTCTTGCCTTCAGAAAAAGTGATTATTGAGGCAATGAATAATCCAGACAAACCCTGGGATGATCTTCATCATAAATCTTACTTCCTCCCAGATTTAAGATGAATTGAAGCAGGAGAATTCATTCTGACTATGAATGGAGATAAATATTGTCCTATAAATCCTTTGGCAGCACATGTGGTTTACACTGAAGGAAATATGGAAACAATAGCAGAAATGATACCTATTGACATCTTCAGAACCCTTGGCATCGTGGAGAATATCTTCATCGGGGCGGACTGCTCCCCCGAGGAGATTCAAATCTACAAAGATTTATTTAAATAATTTTGCGACGTCTTTGCCTGGTCTTACGAGGAAATGCCAAGAATAGACCCACAAATTGTCGAACATGAAATCATGACTTATCCTGATGTCAAGCCGGTCTGGCAGAAACTTCGTCTGGTGAATCCCAAGAAAGCAACAACTATCAAGGCTAAAGTAGAGAAACTACTTAAAATATGGTTTCATCTACCCCACCCAATTGAATCAATGGGTATCCAATCTTGTTCCAGTCAATAAAAAATAGGGTATGATTCGTGTATGCATGGGCTTCCGTGATCTGAACAAGGCCTGCCCAAAATATAATTTCCCCACGCCATTTATTGACTAGATAGTCAATGAATTCACAGGATGCGAGGCCTTTTCTTTCATGGATGGTATTTTAGGATATAATCAGATATAAATCAAACCTAAAGACCAACACAATACTTCTTTCATCTGTCCATGGGGTACATTCGCTTATCGTAAGATGCCTTTTGGTCTGAAAAATGTTGGAGCTACATTTCAACGGGCCATGTCTTTTTCTTTCCACGACCTCAAACATATATTCAAGGCTTATCTCGATGATTTAGCGCCATGATCTCATAAGAGATATGATCATCTGGAACACCTCCGACTTATCCTTGAATGATGTCGCTACTACCGAATCTGCTTGAATCCAAACAAGTGTAGTTTTTGGGTCACATCAGGTCGTTTGTTAGGTTTCATCGTTTTGACAATAGGGATCATGGTCGATCCTCTCAAGGTTGATGCAATAGTTCAATTACCTCCCTCGTGCACCATACCTCAACTTCAGAGTCTGCAGGGAAAAGAAAATTTTCAACGGTGTTTCATCGCAAACTATGCCAAGATCACAAAGGGTTTTATGCGTTTATTGAAAAAGGACGTCCCTTTTCATTGGGACGACGCCACTCAACACTCTTTCGTAGCATTGAAAAGTGCCCTCATATCAACCCCTCTGATTCAACCACCCAATTATATTAAATATTTCCTATTATACTTGGCCACTGCAGAGTCAACCATCGGTATGGTCTTAGTTCAGGAGGATGATTTATTCTTAGAATACATGATTTATTACCTGAGTCGAGGCCTAGTTGGACCAAAACTCAATTATTCCCATATTGAAAAACTTGCGTTGGCAGTAGTTCATGATGTCCAACGGTTCTGTCATTATATTTTGTTTCGCAAGACCACCGTCATTGTCGTCGTGAATCCATTTCAATACGTATTGACACGATGAGTCATCGACGGAAAAATCAGTAGATGGATAGTTATCCTCCAAGAATTCGACTTGGAATTCATTTCGGCAAAATCCAAAAAGTCGATGGTCTTCACGGAACTCATATCGAAACTTTCGGTAGAATCAAGTGATGTTATACCCGACGAGTCGCCTATCAAAGGAGACATGTTTTTGATTGCGTCTTTTGACCCCTGGTATGGAGATGTTCTTGTCTATCTCCATACTTTTAAGTGTCCCGCCTCTGCTTCTCATGATGAGAGTCATCGTATACGCCATTAGGCTAAGAACTATCTCATACTCGAGGACACATTGTATCGTCGAGGTGTAGACTGCATCCTTCGCCGACGTCTCACTCATGAAGAAGCGAAAATCATTCTTAACGATTGCCACACTAGAGCATGTGGCAACCATTTTTCTGGGTTGGAAACAACCCAAAAGATTCTACGATCTGGTTACTTCTGGCCGACATTAATCAAAGATTGTGTTGAATTGATCAAGAAGTTCCACCCGTGTCAAATCTTCTCTCGGAAGATGAGGGCACACCTTGCTCCCATGTTTCCCGTTATTATTGTTGGTCCCTTCACTAAATGGGGGATTTATTACACTACATGTAGCCCCCCTTCAGCAAGGGGGCACCTCTATATCATCATAGCAGTAGACTATTTCACCAGGTGGGTCGAAGCTATGCCAACGTTCAAAGATGATGGGGAGACAACAACTCTCTTTTTGTTCAACCATATAATAGCAAGGTTCGACATCCTGAGAGAGATTTTCATTGACCATGGAAGTCACTTTCAGAACAAAATGATGATCGAGTTAACATCAAAGCTTGGGTTGAGGCAAGAACATTCATCACCTTACTATCCCCAAGCGAATGGTCAGGTGGAAGCTATAAATAAATCTCTTATAACCATTCTATAATGAGCGATCAATTCAGCCAAGTCAGATTAACATTTGATGTTATATTCGACATTATGGGCTTACCGAACATCTGTTAAGACTGCAACTGGTTTCTCACCTTTTCAACTCATTTACGGGCTGGAAGTAGTCTTGTCTATAGAATTCCAGATCCCATCGTTAAAGTTGGAAATACAATTATTGCCAGATACTTCACCACTTGAAGAACAATTACTATACCTCGAACAACTCAATGAACAACGTCGTGATGCGGCCTTGTCTAATGAGGCTCACAAACACAAAGTCAAATGTCAGTATGATCAGTTTGTTCATCCTCAAATTTTCTCTGAAGGCGACATTGTCCTGGTCTATGGTCAATATAAGGACCCCCTGGGGGCAGGAAAGTTCAAACCCATGTGGTTCAGACCTTTCATCATGAAAGAAGTACTACAAAAGAGCACTTATCGTCTGGTGCACTTTGAGGGAAACTTTTTGGCAGAGCCTAGAAATGGGCTCTACCTCAAGAAGTATTACTCATAGGTGGGTCGCCTTGAGTGAATTTTTGTAACATATGTATAGTCTGTGTACTATTACTTTTTGGGTTTTTGGTTTTATGGACGTGTCATTTTTTATGTCATCTTCTTCACTGTGGCAGATGTCAAGTGAATCAAAGGTGTTCATTGGATTCACGAACAATGCTAGCCGACACACTCGAAGGCTTTCCTCCTCAGCTTGGGTGATTTTCACACCTCAAGGCCAATTTCTATCTTCAGGAGGTATATATTAAGGCAACACCACAAATAATGTCACCCAATACAACTCAGTTATTGAGTTACTTTGCAATGCTTTGTCACTTGGTATCTCTCACCTCTAGGTCTATTTAGATGCTCATCTGGTTGTGTCTTAGTTAAATGGAGTATACCGTGTTCACGATGTTGGAATTATTAATACAACTGAGAGGGGGGGGTGAATCAGTTGTATATGAGCTTAAACAATTTTAAGAATCTTAAACTATTATTAATCTTTCTTCATTTGGTCATCAACAATATACAACATATGAACAGTAAAGGTAAAGAACAACAGTCACACATAAAGTATGCACAGAGACAAATTTTTCACGAGGAAACCCATAAAAGGAAAAAACCTCTTCTTCTTTGAAATGATAGGCAGTCTTTTAAGTTCTGTACATAATCTATAATTGAGCACCAACTCAATGTGAGGCTGCAACCTCTGTTTTACAAGCTGCAACTTGTTTGAGAGCACCAACTCTCTGGTTTCTCTAGCACCCACTAGAAGGAAGCACCAACTCCCTGAATATTCCAGCACCAACTGG
>ML777931.1:540289-557248 GCA_009831015.1 Picea engelmannii | reverse complement strand
TGGATGGAAGCACCAACTTCCTGAATGTTCCAGCACCAACTGGATGGAAGCACCAACTTCCTGAATGTTCCAGCACCAACTGGATGGAAGCACCAACTTCCAGTTACACAGGCTCCAACCTGTATAATAGAGAACACTTGTTCACCCTTGCACCACCCTGCCACCCTGGTTTCTCTGGCTGCAACCAGATGGAAGCTACAACTTCTCGTGTTCAAGATTCCACTTGAACCTATGAGGACAAAAGTCCTCCCAAGCACCTCCCAACCTCCCTAGAATATTAAATGACTAAATAAACATTCAGGTTTACAGATAAATCAGTTCTTACCAATCTTTCCTTTGTTCTGTAAATCTGGTCTTCTGCACACTGTTCTGTTGCTCTTCTCTTTCTCTGTCTGTTCAGCAGGTATGATCTGCATCAAATAGTGCTCTCATTATGCTCTTCTTCAACTCCATTTTTTATTCTACTCTACATTTCATCTTACACTTCACATATTCTCAATCTCCTCCTGCGTATCCTCTTCTTCTCTATTCTTACAGTTTCGATTTTTTTTTTTCACTTACAGAACGGCCAACCAGACACAGTCTGTTTCATCTTCTCTTATACACACGAACAAAATGGTTCAACTTCCCAACTCCTTAGGTGAAATGATGACAACTGTCTAAGCAACTGAAACGCCAACTGATTCACAATCAAGAATCCGTTTTGTTTAGCAGATTCATAACTGATGAGTTACCTATTTCATCATTTCAACATTCCTTTGCCAAAGTTTCTCGACACTTTCACATCACGATCTATGAAACTCTGAAATGGAGCTTATCTGGACTGACTCCATCTCTTCCCATGACCAAGGGTTGTGACCAAGGCTTTATGTAAAAGGCGCTTTCACGATTTCGCATATCGCAAATTCGTAATTCCTTATGTTAAATGTTCCTGTCATCTCCAAATCCCGATCTGCGAAATTCCATAAGGAAATTAGATCAACGATCCAGATTATATCTAGATCTAACGGTTCAGATTAAGTCGGGATATTACTCATCGCGATTTCGCAATACAAGTTGTATAGTTTCTTCTGTCTCTCTATATCGCGATTCGCGAAACTCTGACACGGAGTTGAACCAATGGTCCATATATGAACTTGTTTCAACGACTACGATTGAATCCCGATATCTCATATCGTGATTTCGGCATTATTGTTGCCTTGTTTTCTATTCCTCTTGATGTCGCGATCCTCAAAACTCTGATATGGAGTTACATCTACGGTCCAGATCCAAGATTGATTTAACGGCTATGATTGAATCGCCATATCACATATCCTGATTTCGACATTCTTGTTGTCAAGAGTTTTTGTCACTTCAAAGTCCTGATCCCCAATACTCCATGAAGTAAATCAACGGTCGAGATCACTTCTTAACTTAACGACTGCGATTAGATCGCGAATTCGCATATCGCGATTTCGGGGTTCCTGTTGTATTTTTTATTTGACATCTCCAACTCACGATCCCCGAAACTCTGACATTGACTGGAATTGACGGTCCAGATCAAAGCTTGATATGACGGCTCAGATTTCATCACGATTTTTCATATTGCGATTACGCCCTCTTCTCCTTGCACTTTAAAGACCATGCAGGTTCTCCTCGATCCAACGATGGTCGGACCCTGCGCTCGGATCTAATGCCTGTGATCTATCCTCCTCTTCATTGCACTCTTCTTGTCTTTATTCAGATCTGATGGCCCTCATGCTGTCGTGAATTTTGAATGTGATCCAACGATCAGAAATGCTTCTCGGGCCTTCGATCACTCGATCTTCCTGGACTTATCTTTTGTTTGCCTGTCGATCACAAACTGCCTGTACTCATGCCATCTTCACCATTGTACTTGCCATCAATGACAAGCATTCGTTGTCTGTTAAATATTTTCCAACAGTCCTCTGTACATTCTTTCTGTACTTATGCCATTCGCTCTTCCTGTACTTATGCCATTCGTTGTCTGTTAAATATTTGCCAACACACGATCCTACTCTACACTGATGATTCCTTAGGGTACGTATCTTAGAACGAAGCTTTGATTATATTACATATTTTCATGTTCCTAGGAGATTAAATCAAGTTACAGATACTCTATCTAATAAAATATTAGATTGGCATCTCACACACATGTAAGAAAGACACACACATGCACATGTAAATACATTTTTAAAGTAGATGTAATCCATAAGACATAAAATGACATAAAAATCAATATATAATATCAAAAATATCAGAGTACATGGGTGGACACAAGCGCCTCAAAAATACGTCCAGTAGAAAGTCATGGGGCTTATGCCCTAAAAAATATACAAGTAGTTCCCTTGGCACATAAGATGTCCAGCCTAGTTAAGGATAGGGCATGTTGGCCCTGTTATAATGATGAACGATGTTTTCCAAACGCCGAAAACTCCGGACCCACGTTTGTGGTGCCCCCACTACATGAGGCTGCATGGATGGCGGAAGATCCTCAATCTCTACCACGGGGACTGTGCGAGTAAGTGAGGTAAATTTATGCTCTACCCATCTTAAAACTCTCTCAGCCTCACCAGCTGGAGGTCCCATTTCTACTGTTGGTCCACTGACTGCGACTGGTGTGGCCTCTAGTTGAGGATGTCGCCTAGTCCTCGCAAAATCTGCTGGATGCATCGGTCCCACATCTGCACATAGAAAACACATATCTGTCAATTACTCTAGTATACAAAAAAATGATATATATAAAAACAACATAAAAATTTAAAAAATTTGAAAATCAAACTTACCTATCTCTCCTCGTACCACTCTAGGAGGTACGCCCATGTCTGGGTCCCTGGAAAAGTCAATTCTGACATAGGGATAGTCCTCTATTGCCGAAATATTTCGAGACCACCAATCAAAAAACTTGTCGTCGAAGGCCTCAATAGTCCTCCCTCCCCCCTGTCATGGAAACAACGCTGCCCATCTGTTCATTGTTGGAGAGAAGGCTACATGCCCTCGAACAATCTCCCTCGGACTTAGGGTAGGTACCCTCTCGAAGAAGAAAGCACAAAGGATAGTACCAAATACAAAGTTTCTATGCCTCTGCATCCGACACTCTATCAACTGCCTTTTCATACAATCAAGTAATGTAGTACTCTAGTCAAATATTTGTGCATTTAAACACTGAACCACACAATTCATGTGTGCCCTGGAAGCCTGATGTAAAGATGTGGATCCGGTAATCCGCCCAATGAGTAGAACTATTACTTTCAGCAATAGGTCACTAATCTTATGAACCGACACCTGAGTACCCACCATGTGAGTACCTACCTCACAATGGAGATTAATCAACTCTTCTATGTTGTGAGGCCCAAAAGGAAACATGCAAAGGTTGACTGGTTCCCCTCTCCTTGAGAGGCTAGTCAAAAAGTAGATATCTTTAGTTTTTGGAGTCAACGACTATCCCTCAAGCATGAACGCCTCTGCACCTAGGTGCCAATAATCAATCAAGGCATTCAAAAGCCTAGGTTTTGCCCACATAAATTCACTCTAAAAGAACTTAAACAAACCACATTGAGCTAGAGAAGCTACCACATCAGGGTTATTTGAGACCCCAGCATCAAATTCCTCATGCTCTCTCTCCCTCCAGTGAACATACATCCTGCAATTGACAAATTCAGGAGAGATTAGCCCTTGTATTCTTTAAATTTTTTCCTATGAGGGAGGATATACACGGACTATAATGTAGACAGTTGCGTATGCTCACATGTAGTATTTTCTCTGCACGCGGACATATGCTGGATGTCCTAAGACAGTCCGCGTATGCGTAGGGCCGACCATTTTAAAGGTTAGCGCCCCCCAAAAACACAAAATGAAATGATTAAATAAAGAATGGAGATGCAAGGGGGGTTAGTATGTACTTACTTGGTCCAATCAGAAGCTCATTCCATCCACCAAAGATCCTAGAATCAACTCTTTTGACAAAGAGGTTTTTTTGGCTCCACAGTCAATTTCTCAATTAACAATGGTGATAATGAGCTGGCAGCTTCTATTTATAGAATTTTTGGCTCCTTTTTGTCATTTTTTGGACCCTTTTTGTCATGTTTTCTAAATTTAAAATCATTTAGTATGGTTCAGGATTTTTCTATGGATTGTTACGATCATTGTTACTTTGGGTATTGGGAAATTTTTTGGATATTTGGGTCTTTGTAAAAGGTCATTTGGTAAAAAAGTCGTTTTTCCAACTTGTTGCATTTAAGTTAGGATTCCACCTCTACTTTCTACATCTCGTTGTCTTTATCACTATGCCATAGGATCGATCCCATTGATTTGTGACATGGAACCATCATTACTGCTTTAGAAGTTTCATATTTTAGTGGTAGGGCCTACCTTAACATGGATGCCCTAGGTAGATCCTAGTTGCATTTTGGTGTCCATTCCATCACTAATGACCATAGTCTTGGGAGTCCTTATTAGTTTATCCTGATTACGAGTTTGAGCCTCATTTTCATGATGCATTATCACTCTTGACCTCACCCTCGAGACTCCCAGAACATTGCGGGTCTTCTTTTAAGCCCTTTTTGGACCCTCTAAAAATGAAAATATTGCCGAGTGATCTTGTTGACCTTCACACTCACTAAATTGAAATTTGAAGTCACATCTGTCCGACGGTGGTTTACCCCTTTTTTGGTCCGAACAATCAATTGTACGAACAAAGGTATACTCTAGGAGCTTCAGTTCCCTAGAAGAGTATTCTTAGGTATGATTTTAACCCTTTTTGGGGCTTGAGGGACTAAATCTACGAAAAAGATACCCCCACAGAGTCCATAGTTAAGCTCTTTTCAGAATCCCTAAAATTGAAAAGATTGTCGAGTGACCTTATTCTTTCACACTCATTAAATTGGTCCATAAGAACATTCCCGAGGAAGTCCATAGTTAATATTTTTTCAAACTCCTTAAAAATGAAAAAAAATCGCCGAGTGATCTTGTCTTTATCACACTCGTTAAAATGGTTTTGAATAGATGTCTGGTTGGTGCTAGTTTACCCCTTTTTTGAGCCGACTAGACTATCTTCGAAAAAGGTACCCCTATGGAGTATCCTTTTATGATTTTTTAGACTCCCTAAATATGAAAAACCATCGAGCTTACCTTCTCTGGGCTCGTTAAAACTACATCGAAGGACGTTACCATTGTGTGTCTTATTAATCAAATTTCCATACCTGTGTCTTTGGCCTAATGCCAGCTCCATGTTGCTCTCAACTGAACCATCTGAAGCATGCCTTATACACAAGCCATGTAGCACTTTTCCTTTACGTCTTGACACCTTTGGCCCCTGAAGGATTTTTCCTGAGTGTCCTTTTCCTGCATATGTCCCTTTACCCTGAGCATCCCTTTGTTCCATGCAGTTGGAACTAGTATGTTTGTGACACTCGATCCTCCTTTGTAACATAGTGTTCTTTTATTCTTTTTCAATCTTTCCAAAATTATTGAAAAAGACAAAAAAATCAAATATACCCCAAAAAGAGGAAGGGAAAAGTATTTTCTTTTTATTGGTAGCACAATGAGTCGCCCTTGGACAAAGCACATCCTTTCGTTTGTTCATCAAGCCATGGGATTTGATATGAACTTAGGAAGATATTCCCACTACATAGAGCTGTGTCCTCCTCCATTTGGTTATTCTTCCAAACATATGGAGAGTTTGCGGTGCCTCCTGCATCGTGAACTTATGTCAAAATATCATGATGCCTGAGTCTCATCTTTTATCGTGCTATTTTCCAAGGGAAGTTATTACCAATATTAAGTCAATTCCCTCTGCAGATTTTCTCTTACTCTCATACTCGGTCATCAAAAAATCCCAATCAAGTCTTTGTTCAAAATCCATGAAGCCCTCAAACTGATCATCAAAATCCTCTAGTCCGTTCCTGACAAGCCATAGAAGACCTCTGGGTAGTGAAAGTCGTATACTCATATTACACTCCTAGCCGAGTTGTGAAGATTTTGATGATGTTGCTTGAGATTTGAAGGCCTCATCTCTAGCCATCAGGTCTTATTCGCTTCTTGAAGATGGATACTATACACGTATATCTTTTTGATTTTGAGATGTAGATCCACTGTGTATTTCTCGTGGCTACACTTTATATAGTTATATGACATGGATCTACAGTGTATTTGATTGGTATCCATGATTTTATTTCATTCTAAGCATGGGTATGCCCACCTCAGTGAGACAATTGTTATTTTGCAGATGGCACCTCCCGAATCTTGGTTCCTGGGCTTTCTTGTTTGGTATGCTGGTGAAGATTGATAATGTATTTCGAACATCAGATGCTCTTATGACCTCACACATTAGGGGGCATCTGTTATAACCCTAAATTACACCAGAAATGCTTACCTAGCATCAAGCCATTTCTTTTGCCTTCTTTTCCAATCCACTACTGAACAGTTTCTTAAAAAACACTTTTTGAAGGCATATGTGCCCTACTCCACTACTGCACGTGTGTGTACGCTGGCTGACCCACTACATCCCACGTATACCTAAAAAGCACGAAAAATGGAAAGTTATAGATGAAACACACAGTTTTGGGTAAGTTAACTAAACCGAATGGCCGCCCATAGTCGGTCACTTGACCAAATACCTTGCCCTTTCTAGCCTATAAAAGAAGGGGTAGGAGTCCCATTTTAAAGGAGGAAAATCATAGCAAAGAAACTATACCCGATTTAGTATTCCCCTTGCCCCAACCTTTTGCAACTATTGTGTGAAGAGAAGCATATACATAAGCAGTTAGATCATAGTTGAAGAGGACCCCAGGACCAAATTCGAGGAGTAGTGGCCGATCTCACTATTGTAAGGTTACTCTTGTGAGATTAATAAAACAAGTACTTTTCCCGTCCCGCCATATGAGATTGTCAATATTTAAATTTGATTATATTTTGATAGAATCTCTAACCCATTAGTTTATAGGTTATATGCATGTGGAGTTCTTTGTTTGTCTTTTATGAATGCAAGTCAACATTGGGAGGAGAGTTGCAGTCAAGGAATGACCAAGTGTTAAAGGGATCAACATCAAACACAAAAACTAAGGTACATTAACTAGATCTCTTTAGCCTTGTATTTGCATATGAGTAATGAGGTTTATGATTGGGATGTTGGTAAAAAGTAGGAGACTTTAGGTCATTTTTTCATTCATGATAAAATCCTTAATCCTAGTCTGTAGGAGGGATTTCCCACCCACAACAATGTTGTAGATGCATCTATTTTATGGTTATAGACAATGTAACACACTCGACCCCTTAGGTATCCATTAGAGGGATGGGGTATACAAATTTCTCTTTTACTCAAAGATATTGGATCCTCTTCCCGAGATCTCCATCTTCTTCTGCTCGTCAAAAGATTTCCAAAAACTACCACCATGATCAAATCCGAGCTCTGGATTGGAAGTTACGCCCTTGTTTATCGCACATGCTTACGAGATTTTAAAATTCGGCGCTAAATTCCCTTTTCTCTAATCGCATATCCTCCAGAGTCCCAAAACCCCAGAGTCCTACCACGTGGTTCTAGCCTTCAGCCCTTTCAACTTATTCAATACACCACCCCAAACCTTCAGAGTTCTGAATCTCCAGACTCCCGAAGGGTCCACACTTACATGTGGTGGCACGTTAAATGTAGAGGCAGGGGTAGGTAGGTTTGGGCCTTCGACCAACTTACCCCAATGTTCCAACATCCAAAGTTCCCCAAAGTTCTAAAATTCCGATGGTCCTGGGTACTCCACTAACTTTTAGGCCAAGCGAGCATGCGCCAGGGGGATGACACGTGACAAGGGCATAAATGACACGTGGCCCCATCAATGGGTGACACATGTCACGTTCTAATGGAAATATAAGGTCTGTAAAAATCATGAATCAAGGTGACATGTGGCATGCTGAACAGAGGTCCACATCACCCTAGGTGATGTTAGCATGCCATGTCACTCCAGACTGATAGCCTCTGAGAGTCTCTATCTTCTCCTTCCTGTAAAATCATCCAGAGCTTTTAAGCTCGAAGTCCCACCAACAAATTCCTAATGCCCCTTCTATCCCATAGTCGAGATAGGTCCATGTAGATCCATAGATCTACGACATCCATTGCTTCGTGGATTCGACATTCAGGGGTTTGGCCGTCTAGTTTCCTTTTTACTCTCAGAGTGGTCAATGTCGGGATGACCACAGTCTAGATCCAATGGTCAGGAGGGGTCCCTAAATATCCTCGGATTGATGGTCCTCCTTGCTTCATGACTTCGACGTTCAAGGGTTCTACCCATTTAACACTCCCTTTCTCTCAGAGTGGTCAACGCCGTACTGACCACGATGTAGATCCAATGGTCATGGGAGATCCCAAAGCATCCATGAATATATGTTTCTCATCACTTCATGAGTTTTATGTTTGGGGGTTTCTCTCGTTTAACACTCCTTTTCACCCGGAGTGGTCAACGTCGGACTGACCACAACGTAGATCCAATGGTCAGAGAAGATCATGACTATCCTCGGATCTATGGTTCTAGTCACTTCATGAATGGTAAGTGGGTCAGGGTTTAACAATGGGACAAATCCCATGGTCATGATTAAGGGAACCTCCAGATGTCAGTCAACCTCATCGATAACTGTATCAACAGGTTACCTTCGGTTGATTTTGAAGGTTGTTAAGTCACAACATCCTCGAGCTACAAACTCCTAGAGTTCCAAAGCCCAAAATAGCTTAACTCCTTTTGGACCTAGTGGAGGGTTCCAAAGTCCTGGTCATATGGATTCCCTGACAAGTCTTGGGGATGCACGCTCAACTCTTGATTGTGATTTGGTTAGGATTGTGGACATGAGCCCTCAGTTACACAGACGACTGGTTTGAAGGAGGCACCCTCCCTCCATAGAGCTTGAATTTAGTAACCTACGAGGGTAAATTCAAGGGGTCAACAGGGCTGAAGTATTCTAGCGGAATCTGCCCCGACTCTTACATTACAAAATTGATCCTCGGGAAAAATTCCCTTAAGTATTTTCCAGCCATTACATAAATCATAAATGTATTCCTAAAATCATTCAAAGATCTATGTCTAATAGTTATCCCATTGCTAACCAGGGGAAAAAATAAATCATTCAAATGCAAGGATTCACAGAAGAACAATTAGCATTTCTAATATTGTTGTCCCTCTACCAAGTTTTGGAGAACCTTGGTCATGTTTGACCAATTTTGGGACTTCGACAGGCTGGTCGAAGACAGAGTGCCCAGGTAAAGCGGAGATGATGGGATCTCGCCCCCTTTTTATGGGATTTTTCGGGATTAGGGTTTATGTAATAGGTATGGGATGTCGGCCCATGGGTTTACCCATGTTTAGGCCCCATTTTTAATGTATAAATAGATATCTAGGTGATGTAAGAAATAAGAGACCTAGTAGAATCAACCTAGTGTGGATCTAGAGTCTTTGTGCATACTATGTGTTAAGACTTGCAAAGCCAAGTGCAAGTGATTGTAAGAAGCTTGTGTGAAAACTATGTAAGAAGGCTTTGTGTTGTAACCTAACTCAAGGAAGGAGGATCTGGTGATGTGCGCACATATCTCTTGTCCTATGCGGAGTTGGTTTCATGGCTCCGTGCATGTAAGAAGATTGAAAGAAGATAAGAAGATTGAAAGAAGATAATAAAGAAGAAGAAGAGTTGGTGGACGTAGCTCCATGCTGGGGGTGAATGATCCGAATTTATGTAGGAACACAATGAAATACAGAAATACACATAAACACAGAGATGCAGTGGAAATAAGACTTCATTTCATTAATAACAAATGACTGAAATATGCTTACAGACAGAATGGAAATAAACTAGCTAGGGCGCTGGTAGTTTATCTATGAGAAGAGATGTGGCAACTACTGGCCTATGAACTGTGTTACAATGAGGCTCAAAGGCCTATTATTATTAAGAAACAATGGAAAACCCTAAACATCCAAATATCTAACCCTAGGAGACGAAACGCCAAGACTATGGGCCCTGTTTGGGTAAGTTGGTACCTCAACTTCCCGGGGACATAACTTTGGCATACGATCTTCGTTTGACGCGTTATATACCTCGTTAGAAAGATATATCCGAGGACTACAAATTTTGGGTGAGAAATATGATCTATGGTCCATGTTTCTCCCCATTTTCCCAAAAAATGTCGTTTAAGGCCTCAAAACGGCTCCAAAAGTTCAGGACCCGAAAAACTGCTAAAAATAGTAAACTGTGCGGAAACTAAAAAACTGAAAGAAGAAATGGTGGGGGTCCAAGTGTAATAGGTGGGTGGCCACCAATATCCACCTGGATCATTCCTCCCCCCTTAGGAAGCAATGGTCTCCATTGCGTTGAGTTCCTCCATGAGATGAGGAAACTTCTGCTGAACTTGGTCCCTGGTGAGCCATTTGCCTTGGTGAAGGAGTTGGCTTTCTTTGACAACTTGATATAGCGGTATCCTTTGTTTTCAAGTGTGCTTGATATATGTATCCATGATCTGATCAGTTCTGGCTTGTTCCATGCAGTCTGGATTTAACTCTGTTGGTGTGAGTTGTTCTGCCATTTTGGATGTGTCTAGTAGAGGTGGAAAGTAGGGCCGAAGGCGGTCCACATTGAACACTGGGTGCAGACCAAGGAATGGCGGAATGCTGAGCTCAAAGACATTTTCCTCTACAACCTTGGTGAGGGTGTACGACCCATATCAGAGCGGATGAAGCTTGCGGTGGGGTTTAGCGAGGCGCTCCTTTTGCAAATGCAGCCACACTTTGTCGCCCACTTGGAAGTTGTGTGGCACCCAATGTTGATCATGTCGCTGCTTGTACTTAGCATTGGCTCTGTCCAAGATGTCATGAATCTATTGGCGGATGTGTTGAATGTGCTCAATGAAGTTTTTTGCCTTATCCGCCTTAGACTGGACATGAGCTGAATCTTCTTGAGTAGCTACAAATGGCATGGCTATGTCAATGGGACATAGTGGCTGGAATCCCAAGCCCACTTGAAAGGGGCTGTGACTGGTTAAGCTATGGAGAGCCCGGTTGTAGCTATGTTGTACATAGGGGAGGCTCTCATCCCATGTACATGGATGCTTTGAATTGTACATGCGCAGAATGTGTACGATGATCCGGTTGACGACCTCTGTCTGGCCATCAGTTTGCGGATGGAAAACTGTGGACTTGGTGAGCTTGGTGTCCAACATCGACCAGAGGCTGGACCAAAATGTACTGAGGAAACTACTGTCCCGATATGAGATGATAGACTGTGGGATCCCAAAGTGTACCCACACTCGTTCAAAGAAGAGTTTAGTAGTGGCTTCTGCTGTGATATTCTTCTTGCAGGCCATCATAATGGACATCTTCGAGAATCGGTCGACAACCACAAAAACAAAGTCATTGCCATGCTTAGTAGAAGGAAGGCCCGACATGTAATCCATAGAGATGGATTCCCAAGGTTGACTGGGGGTAGGAAGCGGAGTATAGAGGCCTTACTTCTTGATGGTCGGTTTGGCAATGGCGCAAGCAGTGCAAGACTTGATGTACTTCCCGACATCTTGTCGAAGATTCAGCCAATAGAAATACTTTTGCAGTACTTCTAGGGTTTTCTCGACCCCGAAATTCCCAGCAACCCAACTGTAGTGCACCTCCCAAATCATCTTGGCACGCTCGCTTGAAGGAACACAAAGGTGTCCCAGGTGACAAAGTAGGGCATCCTGGAGGTGAAAATTGGGAACTTGCTTACCCTCCAAGAGTGTATAGTATGTGTGGTCGAATTCTGGATCACTTGTGTAGAGAAGCGGCCAATCGGAAGTCTCGTGCCCACAAGAGTTGAGCACAGTGGTTAGCGCCACGATGGGTGGTCGACTGAGGTAGTCTGCAACATTATTGGTGCTTCCTTTTTTGTACTTAATGTTCAAATGAAACTGTTGCAGGTATGTGGACCACTTATGATGGCGATCGTTCTGCAACTTCCCTTGTGTCTGTATGAACTGCAGGGGTCGATGGTCTGTGTGGATGACCGTTTCCTTTCCCAAAATGTAATGCTTCCATTGCCGAAAAGCCTGCACATTGGAATACATTTCTTTGTCATAAGTGGGATACTTTTGGACGGTGTCAGAAAGTGTCTCACTGTGATATGCCACTGGATGCCCATGTTGAGTAAGGACTGCCCCAATAGTATAGTCAGAGGCATTTGTCTCGATCTCAAATGGTTGTTGCAAGTTTGGTAATGTGAGCACTGGTGCAGAGCAGAGGCGATGCTTCAACTCCCCGAACGCATTTTGTTGAGATTCAGACCAAAATAATTTTGCTTTAGCTCCTCCCTTGGTGACTTGACTCAAGGGCCAAGTGATATGAGAGAATCCCAACACAAACTGTTAAGGTCCTAACCCGCACATAGGTAGATCAATGTATTCGGATGTAATAAAGGTCAATATTAATAAGACCTTTCAATAAAATAGAATAAGGCGGATGTAAGAAGACCTAATAGAAGCTTCCGCTTCTAGAAGGATCTTCCTCTAGATGCTTCTTTTTAGTATAAATAGGAGTCGAGGGTATGAGAACCCTAGCTTGGATATTATTGTAATAGAGCGCTGCTCGATTGGAGGTTGCCTCCTTGAAGAGGCCTGTGAACATTGCTATCTGATTCAAAGTGCTATTTCTGTTGCTATTTCGTATATCATTTCTGTGTATTGTGAATATTCTGCTAGATATTTTATTGTTATTCTGTCATTTCTAGCATTTCATTTCTATTCTGCATATTTTATATATCTGGTATCTTGCACAAACCTGTGGTAGAAATTGGCAAGACCTAAAAAGCTGCGGAGCTATGTTAGGGTGGTTGGGGCTAGCCAATTCCGAATGAATTGGATCTTTGTTGGATCCACATGCACCCCCCACTCATTAATAATGTATCCCAGATACTGAACCTAGGTTATGCCAAAAGTGCATTTCTCCAAATTGGCACACAACTTGTGTTGCCGTAGTGTTTAGAGGACCTATCGGATGTGGTGGAGGTGCTCTTCCCAAGTTTGGATGAAGATCAGAATGTAATCCAAGTACACCACTACAAATGAGTTGCTGAATGGATGCAGGATGTCGTCCATTAGCCTCATGAAGGTTGTAGGGGCATTCGCCAACCCAAAAGGCATGACCAACCATTCGAAAAGGCCCTCCTTGGATTTGAATGCAGTCTTCCACACATCCGAGGGTTCGATTGGTACCCGGTGATACCTAGACTTCAATTCGATCTTGCTGAAATATTTTCCCCCCTTGAGTTGGTCCAGAAGGTCATCAATCCATGGGATCGGGTACCTATTTCGGACAGTGATCTTGTTCAGTGCCCGATAGTCAATGTAGAGTCTCCAAGTCCCATCCTTCTTCTGCACCAATATGATCGGGCTCCCACAGGGTGATGAACTTGGCCAGATGTGACCTTTCTACAACAACTCCTGAATATGCCTCTTGATTTCGTCATTCTCCAAGACAGAGCACCGGTAGATGGGTCCATTGGGCAGCGATGCACCTGGGGTCAGATCGATGGGGTGCTTGACCTGACAGTGTAGAGGCACCCCTGTGGGGAAGGTGAAGATGTCCTTGTACTCCTCCACGACCTTATCCATCTATTGTTTTCATGCAGCAGGGCCTTGTCTAGAGGTCATGGCCATGGTATTCCTCTTTCCTAGAGGGTGGATCATCAGGAAAACAAATTTCCTGGTTTTGGAAATGAGCTTACTGCATTGTTTTGCAATAACCAAAGAGATGGTGGTAGGCGGTGCTATCTATGGTATCCTATACAACTTATTGCCCAAAGTGATAATAATAGCATGAGGCCTGGACTCATACACAACATGTCGCTTCCACAAGTATGGTTGGCCTAATAATACATCAGAAACATCAAGAGGAGCAATGTCACATAATACCTCATCCGTGAAGGGCTTGATGCTGTAGGGAAGGTGACATTGTTGACTGACACGGAGGTCCCATCCTTGGTGCAACCACCCGATGGTGTATGGTTGTGGGTGTGCTGTGGTTAGTAAGCCTAGCCGCTTCATGACCTCTACCGAGATGAGGTTCTTCTGGCTCCCACTGTCGACAATGAACTACAACAGGGAACCCTTTACCCACATCTTGGAATGGAAGAGACGCTCTGCCTCCTTTGGATCTTCTGGTTCCTCATGGATCTTCATGGTGGCAATGGTGGCGTTGGGCTCTGCATCAATAATCTGCTTCCCCCTATCATTCCCCTTGTTAGGTTCTGATTTAGAGTTGGAGCATGCATCTGATTCATAAGCCTTCAACTCGGCTACCAGTGACTGCTTGGCCCGACACTCACTTGTGTTGTGAGTGGAGCTCTTATGGAACTCACACCACTTCCCCATGTTGTTTTTTGGCTTCATGGTGTTCTTTGCTTGTGACTTTGGCAAGTTGTCCTGGGCTGCCCTGCCTTGGCTTGGTCCTTTGTTCTGTGGTTTGGGAGTACCTTTCCCTTGCTTTTGATTTGAAGACCCAAAGTCTCGCTTCTTCTGTTTGAACTTCTGCTTAATCTTGGCAGCATATCGGTATGCCACACCAAGTGAGGAGATGTCGAGGAACTCCATTTCCTCCTGAATGTATGGTGTCCTCTCTCCCATATAATATGCAGGTCATCATAGCAATATATTTGAACTATGGTTCCAAAGAAGCTATTGAATATATACCATTACTGTTTGCCCTGAACTTCACAGGGTGTGAAACCCAATCTTTGATTAAACCAGACATAGTCTTGTCGTATTGCACACATTCCTTCTGTTTAAAATTCTCCAGTAATTCAGCATTGTAAACAAAGTCCAACATGGCTGGCAAATTGTACATAGCCTGCAATTGTTTGGGTCTGAAAGTCCCAATGGTGACCCTCTGCTCATTGATGATGGTTCTGGTTGGTATATCTACATAGTCTAATGCCCACCGGACCATATCGTAGTAAGGGAGAATACGTGGCCTAGCCGCTACTTTATGCATTTGAGCCTGGATGACGATCTTATACTTGGTGATCAGGTCGTCTTTTTCATTTTCATTGGAATCATCCGAAACATCTACCAATTTAGACTGTAGAACCTCAGAAATATATGACCAGGTCCTGACAGAGTTGACACTTCGAGGTGAAGTATCAGAAACGTTGTCTGAACCTTGTCCTGAAACCTCAACATTGGCTTTAGACGCTTTTCGCGGGGCCATGGCGGGGGATTCTACTTTAGCTCTCCTGTGATAAAAATATCTATACATACAGAAATTAGTTCGCTCGCAAAAAGTTGGCTTTGCGTAGAATAGAAATGAAATTTGAGACAACAAATAAAAAATCAATGTCTTCGACTATTTAAAACTAGGTTGTCCTTAGGGACAAAACGGTCAAATCATTCTTAAATAAAAATTTAGCAATAAAAACCAAACCCTTACTTGTCAATTCACCTCATTTCTAATTAATGTCATAAATTTTGACGGTTTGTGATGCAAGTTGGCGCAAAGAAAGTTTAAAATCACCTCGGAGACTGTGCATATTAATTTTCATATTAAAACAATGAAAATGCTAGCTTAGCTTAATTAATTAGGATTTTTTTTTAAATGTTAATTAATCTTCAGACATTCGCCTCATCGGGAATTTTCACTTTAACCCTTTACACCTCTAAAACCCGATATTGCGACAATTAGCTTTGGTTAATACAAAACGTAACCAGGATTAAGTGTTTAATTAATTAAGTTTTTATTTATATCGCGACTTCATGACTCGGGGATTCGAAGGTATAACTTTTGAGGGAAAACACGCCGAGTTGCGAATTCCTGACAGAGCTTAACCGCGGCTAAACTTTTTACCTTTAACCTTAACCTGGGTTACTAAAACAAGAATCTCACGGTTTCGGCTATCGGGGTTATGACGGTAAGACTTTTGGAGTTGGAAAACGCTGAGACACGAAATCTCAATGATGCTTAGTTGCGGTTTAGAGTATTTTTACTCTCGGTAATGATTTGGGTAAACTTTTTAAAACTATTTTGTTGTTTCGCCCCTCGGGACTTGTAAACTATGTGATCTATAACTCCCGACATGCGACATCCCGAGGTAAAAAGGAGAGACTCGTTTAAACGATAAAAAAAAAAATCTTACCTTAAGAGTATGATAATCGTCACTGTTTTCATGATGATACTTCTGAGATTTTGGGAAAAATAAATGAAAATATGAAGATCGGCTTTCGATTTCAAGCATTAAGATATGAAATTTTAAACAGGCTTAAAAAAAACAAAGGCGGCTCCAACAAGGGGTAGCATGCATGTAAATCCCGAGGTAACCTCGAACCACTTTGGATTGGAAATCTACCTTTTCCAACCCGAGAGGGATCTCTCAAAAAGAAAACAACTTATGATAATCAATAAGCGCAAAACAGAGGGAAGATATGTGGGTTTCAAGAAGATTTGGATTTTAGGTTTTGTGAGTTGGACAGGGGAAGTAGTCCATTGGGCATGGAATCTAAATATTCATGTAAATAACACAAGTTCTCGGAAATGGAAATCCAGTGAACAAAGGAAAGTTAGAAACTGTTTGCAGAGAGAGATATATTTATAAAGGTATGATAGAAGAATAAAGAGAAAACATGGTCATTACACAAAGAACACTTAGAAATGAGTGAATTCTTCGTATAAATCTGTTGAAAATGAGTACAAAGGACTGTTGGGATAGAGCATCAAATAGAGGGATGGATTCTAAACCTTCAATTCTCTACAAATAGATAATCTATAACTACTCATGCGATAGAGAATATAAGGATGAATTCGATAACACAACATATCTACACATCAAGAAGACATTTAACAAAGAGAATGGAAAGATATGGAAACTAAAAGACTAAAATACTCAGCAAAAAGCATCACAAGAATCTCTGTTGTAGATAAAAAAAACTTTTGCACTGTTATTAAATGGAAAATGAAAGCTACAACCAAATAGAGCAGT
>ML777931.1:490182-512812 GCA_009831015.1 Picea engelmannii | reverse complement strand
CCTTGTTCCCTACACACACTCGACAAAGTATTTCAGCTATCACTCTGTTCTAACTTCATACTTTGGGGGGCTCTCTGTTACACATTATTTTCATCATCCCTATGATTGTTAATGATGTAAACCTATATGTTGCCTTCAGAGGGATCAGTGGCCTGAGTTCCTAAAGAGAGAAGGGAGAAGAACTTTTCCTGAGAAAAGAAGTTTCATTTTCCTATGTAAAAACCTTATAAAAAAAGGGATGTTCGCAGGTTTCTATATAGGTAGGGTGCAAGAATGACCAATTCTCGCAGGTTGCACTATAGCCAGGGTGCGAACAGTTTGCAGGTTTCACTATAGCTAGGGTGCGAGAATGCCAGCACGTGGGAAAAATGAGTGTTTTCTCGAATCTTCTAAAAGGAGAAGCTTCTATGGTGAGGTGGCATCCGAATGGTTTGGATCTTACTCGCTTTCATGATTTAGTGGGATCATCCTAACCTCCTCACCTTATCTTCTTCAACTTATAAAAGGAGAGGAATTCTCATGGAGAAAGTTAGCTTGAGCTTTTGGTAGCTTGTGGGTTCTTCTTGTTCTTGAGCTTGTTAGCTTTGGCTTGATTGGAGTGGCTTTAAGATTTGCTTTGTCAAGATAGAGTGTATCAGATCTATGGTCTCAGAATCCTTGGAGAAAGAAGTGTGTGGGGAATGAAGGACAGTTGGAAGGGACATTACGACATCAATGCAATGGTTGTAATCTCTCTTTCACATTTAATATGATATAGTAATATATTTCTTTCCCATAAAGTTAGATCTACTTTATTGCATAACTCCTTGATCATATGCATAGATTAGCTATTGAATATATAGAATTGTTTTCACTTTGGTTGGTTCGTGCTGTTTTGATCTTGACTGCATGAGAGCGCTGGAGTGAAGTAGGAGAAATAAAGATTAAGGAAGCGATTACGAGGTATGTCTCTTAGTCTCACTTCTAATTTAATTCAATAGTTAGATGTAGGGAAAGTGATATATTCTGTCCTGTTTTGTTCTAGATCCAGGTGGATCTAGGGAGATCGGTTTGTGTCTGCACTTATGGATTAATCCTATAAAAATTTGGCAGAAAGAAAAGTTTATGTGTAAACGATGTGAACTCTTCAGAAGACACAGATAGTGATTCCTTGCGTGTAGATAAGGACAATGACTTCATACTTATGGTCCAAGATGATTATTATAATAAAATCACAGGAAGTGAGGCTAATGAAGAAGAATCTATGGTTGATATGGAAGGAGAACTAATCAGTGCATTGGAAGAGATTGACAGACTCATAATTAAGAACAGAAAGAAAAAACAATTGTTGATACAGTTCGAGAAAGACAATAAACAGCCTGATGAAGACTTTTCCCTACTAAAAGTGGAATTAGAAGAGGCAAAGAAAATCGAGGACATTATGAAACAACAGTTATCAAAAAAGAAGGCAAGATGTAAAGCTCTAGAAGAAGTAGTGAAAACTAAGAAAGAGTTGGAGAAGTTTCAAGCCTTGTATGATCAAAATCTATCAAGTATCAAAGCCTCGGAAGGATTAGCCACCATTCTAAATCAAAAAAGGAATCCAAAGATGAAAGTAGGTTTGGGTTATGAAGAGGGATCAAGTAGTGGTCATCCAAGCAACAAAGACTTCATCAAGTTTGTCAAATCTACAACCAATGACGACAACAAACCTGTAGAAACAAAGGAAGATAATCAACCGCCCAGGAGGAGTAAAGAAAAAGGTGCCAGAACTGAATCTGTAGAACAAGGAAATAATACACTCCCTGCTCAAGGAAATCATCAGCATGGAAGAAATCGATTTTCTCAATGAAGACAACCATTTTCTAGGTACAAAGAATTTTTCTATGGATATTGTTTCTACTGTTCTAACTTTGGTCGCAAAGCTGTAAATTGTTCCTTAAGACTTAGACATGAGAAATTAAGATTTCCAAGGAATAAATATCTACCACAACAAAGAATGGTACAACCAAGTAACAAACCATCACAGATTGCAAATTTACAAATTAAGTCTAGAGACATGCAACTGAGGAGGTCAAGAAATAATAAACAGTCAATGAGTAGACAACACTGCAACAATAACTTTGACCTATTGAACAATGAGATTGAATGCTATAAATGTCACAACTTTGGCCACAAAGCTGCAAACTGCCATCTTAAGAATTACAAAGAATATCCAAGGATAAATTTCTTAGATAGAAAGGCCATCACATGGAAAATGAAAGATATTGAAAAATGTGGTCTAGCACTTTCAACTCAAAAACAAAAGGCCTCCAAGAATATAGACAGTGGATGTTCCAAACACATGACTGGAGACAAGGATAAGATTATGTCCATAAGTAAAAGCAAAATAGGAAATGTGATCCTTGAAAATGATGAACCAGGTAAAATCAACGATAGAGGGATGGTGAGTTTGAGTAATGACAAAGGTGATGCCCAGTACGTTCTACTTGTGGATGGTCTGAAACATAATTTGCTCAGTACAAGTCAAAAGTGTGATAGAGGCAGTGAAGAGGTGTTCATGTCCAAAGAGTGTAAGGTAAATGTAAACTCAGGACAAGTGGTGAATAAAGGCATAAGGGAAATTAATGATGTAGATATTGAATCCTCCCCTGCAAGTAAAGAAGAAGACACAGATACAATAAAAGAATGTTTAGTTAGCATCTATCCCATGGAAGAAGTAGAAGAGGAATC
The DNA here is from genome assembly GCA_009831015.1 of Picea engelmannii. Classification (NCBI taxonomy): domain Eukaryota; kingdom Viridiplantae; phylum Streptophyta; class Pinopsida; order Pinales; family Pinaceae; genus Picea; species Picea engelmannii. Next base: position 510,100 of record ML777931.1, on the reverse strand, counting down.
ATGTCATAAGATGGAAGATGAAGTTTTGAAGGTTGAGAATTCAAACACCCAAACAAATTTCTTAAACAGCTCCATGACCCTGGATAAGCTCTTGGATAGTCAGAGATCACCAAATGACAAATCTGGTATTGGAAACAACAAGGAAGAAATTAGTACTCCTAAGAAACCTGATACAGGTCCTTCGTCTGTGAAAAAGAAAAGCAGGTATGAGAGTGGTTGTAGCGGTTTTTTCTTTTGATTGAATATGGTCATAAAAGCCTTGGATTGTATGCATCATGGAAGAAAAATGAAATTGCAGTAATAGAGATCGATGAGAATCAATGGGGATATCTAAGGGTTATTTAAAAAGTACAAGCTACAATTGCACAGTGTTCAAGTAGGACAACGACATTCGCAGCAACAACATTCTGATGTACAAAATTATATACATGACATTCTGTAGAGATAACAAGAGGAAATACCTTGTCAGAGAAAGCTAATCTTTTTAGAAACATAGGAGGAGAACTATCAGAAGCAGAGAGAGAACAATGATAATAAAAGAAATGCAGAACTGCCATAATAAAAGAGCCAAGAGCCAAATCTTTGTTGACGTAGCCCAGGAGGGGGTGAACCACGGTAATACTTGTGTAATGTGTTGAATGTATGCATGTCTATAATTTCTTTCAGAAATTAATGGCTAAGCTTGATGAATGATTTAATACATTGTGATGAATCTGTTTATATTTTGTTGGAATTAAACTCTGGGATATATGTATGTGACTTCAAGGAATAAGTAGTTTACCTTACAGTTCATGGTACCTGGCTTTAATCAAGAAACCCCTATCCCCTACTATGTCCTAGTCTGTAAACACCTGAGTCTTACAGTCACCCATTTAAATCTATCTTGGGTGAGACTGCGTAGTACCTTCTGGGCATTGTGTTTCCTTCTGGTTTACCAGGAGGGATGATAGTTTTAGAGGCTTTGTTGGAACCCCGAATGACATGAACGTTGGGTCAATAACTTAGACAACCCAAGAAGGGGAACAGTAACCAATAGGAACCCTAAAGGAAAATGTTGAAGGGTGTGATTGAAGATGCAATTGAGATTCAGAGGGAATAATTACATGCCATTGTCAATCATATACCTGAAGGGGTCGCGCTGGTGTGTGATGACCAAGTACCTACACACATGAAAACCAAATACCCGACGTGAACAATATCTAAAAATAAAGAACATATATCGAATGATTTCTTAGGATGTGAACATCCCAGAGAGTTGGCCACTGCATGCGTCATTGTGGCATTCATTCAATACTCTGTCGACTTCGTCAATAGTCATACATCGACGAAGTATGGTGTCGATCCCTTGCCGATATAAGATATTTCCGATAAGAAGGTAATGAGGGACCTGGTGTCGAATACATCAATGATCATCCCTGGAGAGGTGGTTCCCAAACTTTTGTGTTTGGAGGTAGGTGAGGAGGTCACCGTACCAGGGATCATCTGAGGGGATGTAAAATAGATGTTCGACGGGGACATTTGTGTTGATAGGGGTACTGGTATAACCAAATGGAAATGTCATAATGAATTCAGCAAGGACGTGGGATTTCTTTCTCTTAGGTGTTGAAAATTCAAGGACGTACTCCTAGAGGATGATGATCCAATGGGAAAATTTTCCATTAATTTGTCGGAGACTGAGCAAGTATTGCATGGGGTTGGAATCTGCTACGAATTTAGTAGTTTGAAGTAGGATGTAATGGCGCATTTTATGGTCTACGAGGACAACTGCGAGGGTGAGTTTTTCTTCATAATTGTATTTCAAGTGTGGCCCTGGAAGGTTTTTACTAACATAATAGATAACATGTTCCCGGTCATCATCCCCTAATTGGACAAGGACTCCTATTACAAAGACGGTTGAGGCTAATAGGTAGAGGATATAGTCGCGGTCATAGCCAGGTGGACTAATCAATGGGGCATTAGAGAGGGCCGGTTTGAGATCATCAAAAGCGGTTTGGGCATGTTCATCCCATTGGAATGGGATATCATGATGTAAGAGGCAAAGGAAGCCATGGGCCCGAGTGGCGTAATCGGGGACAAAGTAGTGTAAAACGTTAGCTTTGCCTTGTAGGCTCTGTAGTTGGCGTAGATTCTGTGGCAAGGGAATTTTCATGATGGCTTGGACCTTGAGGGGGTCAACTATGATGTCGTGTTGGGAGACAATGAACCCAAGGAGGCATCCAACAGTGACGCAAAATACACATTTGAGAGGGTTTAAGCGGATATTGTATTGATGACATATGTGAAAGATAGTGCGTAGGTCAGCGATATGTTGAGTGTGTTTCTTGGATTGAGCGGTGAGGTCGTCCAAGTAGGCAAGGATGATTTGAGCCAGATCATGAAATATTTGTGTCATGGCACGTTGAAAAGTGGCTCCAGCATTCTTGAGTTGGAAGGGCATGACATGATAGGCGAAAGTACCCCAGGGGGTAGTGAATGTGGTTTTGTATTGATCGGTTGGGTGGATCTAAATTTGTTTGTAGCCAAAGAAACCATCCATGAAGGATAAAGCCTCATGATTGGTGCAATCATCGATAATCTGGTCGATAAAGGCAGTTGGAAAGTTGTCTTTGGGACAGGCGTGATTGAGTTCGTAAAATTTCATGCAGACATGAATCGTGCCCTATTTTTTGTTAATGGGGACAGGGTTGGAGACCCATGACGTATATGTGATGGGGTATATGAACCGTGCAATGCATAATTTCTCTATCTCATATTTGATGGCTACCAATTTAGATGGGTGTAATGGTCGTTTCTTTTGTCGTACAGGTGTGATGTCAGGCTAAGTGTCTATGTGATGTTCAACAATAGAGGGATCAAGGCCAGGCATTTCGGTGTATGACCAGGCAAAAATGTCCTGGTACTCCTCAAAGAGGGATTTGTAATCTATGAGTTCTTTAGGAGAGCATGCGACACCAATGGTGATTTCCTCTATGATTGCAGGCCTGATGGAAATATCAATTTTGACGGTGGGAGAAATGTTGGCCATGTTTCCTTCTTCAAAAGCATCAAGGGTAGGGATAGGTTTGTTGAACCAATCTATGTGCCCGGGGGGGAGAAAATTTTTGGTTTTGATTGCATACATGGAGTTCTATCTAAGAGGTGAAAAGGCATCTTGTGAGAGAAAGAGCGCTCGGTGATGACGTGGTTCCCATGGGCAATCGAGGGTGGTTAATTCCTCGAGGATGTCTTTGTCGCAATGGAACTGTCGAAAATATAGTGGATCCAGGGGAACCACGTTGGTGACTATTACCACATGGTTATCTGCTAGTGAATAAGCAGGGGAAATGACACAAGGGGGTTATGTGGGTTCTCTTGACATAAACCAAATATCGAGATATTGTGGGTTAAAAATGGAAGTTAGGCGTAAGATTTCTGTGGGGAAATGAATGGGAGAGTTGGGGGGATTTGGGGGAAAATCCTCTTCCAGGATATTGATGAACCATGGAGGAATGGTAAGTCCCTTAGACTTGGGGGAGAATATATAAACAATATCTAGAGAGGGAGTAGGGGGGACTACGGGTGGCGTTGGCATTGGATGGATGGGAGGGGTTTGAATAAGGGTGATTTTACGACGCCTATATTTGATGATCATGGGACACTGATACTTGAAGTCATCAAGTGATTCACATAGAGCGCAAGGACATCACATACATTCATGACAGAGTTTGTGACATAGTGGATGTTAGTGACTTGTGTGTGGGATGATGCGGGTGGAGGAGGGTCTTGTTGGAAGCTCCAGTGGACTTTCGTTAGCATTTGATGAAATTGAGGTAACATCGGGAAATGGTGGGTGTAATGGCCATACTATGAACATATGGCACATGGGAATTTGGTTTGCAGACCTTTGCTACCTATAGTAGGGGATGCAGTGGCAGTAGTATTGGGTGAAGTAGAGGAAGCAATCAATGGTGTTGTTTCCCGAGGTAGTGGAATTAAATTACCTAGCTCGGGGAGGGATGAGCATTTATTGGTGGGGTGTCCATCTTGCCCACATAGTGCACAATGAGGTTTAACTCAGGGAGGAAGTGGAGTGGTGGGATCTTTCTTCTCCCGTTTGCCCCCAACTATAGTAATGGTGTTGGTGGGTGGGGGTGGGGGTGGTGTTGTAGGAGTAAGTATTGGAATCTTCATTAGGATTCCTTATGTTTGGGGAGGGGGGGATGGTTGAGGGACCATTTCTGGTGGGTGTAGATACCATACTGGAATTGCCAACACCATATTGGGAAGGGTGAGCATTGCAACTACTTGGAAATATTGTACGCCCGGTGGGGGGTGAAAGAAAGGGATTTGGGTAATGTCTTGGGGGATTGTCTCCCAAAACAAGATGTGACCCTAGGGGAGGGTAACATTAGGAAAATGTGGAGCTAGAGATTTCTCAAGGAATTCCTCAGGGAGGAGCTCTGCGACCAGTGGGACATCGAATAGTAATGAAGCCTCTGTGGGAGGAAGGATATCGTCAGTTTCTATTCCATTGGATGAGATGACACATACTTGTGTTGAGGGATGTATGAGTGGAGGTGCTCCATGATATGTCCCTAGCAAGGATGGGTTTTTGAAAATTCTGGGACCCATCTCAATGATGGGGTAGGTCTCGGGACTAGTGTGAACGAGAGGTAATATGTTATCAATGTTGGAGGAAGGGTTGGGATCGTAATGTGATACTTGGTCAATAGTGGCAATCTTCCCGTTGTGGGGAAACATCATTGTGCGAAACACAGAAGAAGAGACGGCCTTCATTTCATACATGTAGCTACGTCCGAACAAGATGTTGTAATCGAGTGGAGAATCGATAACTTCAATGTCAATGAGGATAGTTTTTACCCCAAGTTCAACAGGGACATTTTGGAAGAGACCTTCGGGAGAGGATGGTCATCTATCATAAGCTCTCAAAGTGATGGCAGACAGTATGAGCTCTGGGGAGCCAAGTTTCTACCACATGGTTTTGGACATGATGCATGTGGATGCACCTTCATCAATAAAGCAACGGTGAACTGTGATGTTCTAAATTTTAACCGGTATTTGGAAAGCAACTAGAGAGGGGAGACATGGTTCCCCACTATCGATATCAAAGGTGATGAGTCGAGTATCAGCAGGTTCGATTTCCCCTAGGGTGGAAAGTAATGATTTTCGTTGAGTGGGACATGTTTGAAGGACTTCTAAGATGGAAATGGCAGTAGGAGACTGGGCCAAGTCATCAACCAAGCTGTAATTGTGGTCCACCCTAGCCTGAGGGTTGTTGACATTCCTTCATAATGGGATGAGAGGAATACAAAGGGGTGTATTAGTATTAGGGCGTGGAATCATCAAAGGTGGGCCAATTGTGATTGGGGGTGTTTCTGAGATAGTGGGAGAAGAATCAGGGGGTACGATGTATTGACGATTGCATGTTTGTAGAAGTATTTCTTCCTCGGTGGTGAGGAGGATAGTGTGATCTGTAGGATTTCCAGGGTTTGGATACTGTCCCATCTAGGGTGGGGTAGGATGTACCTCTTGTTGAGTTTTCATAACCCCTTGGTGTGGGATGGGGTTTTGTAGTACGGTGGGAGGTGGTTGCTGCACATATTGTTGTGGGGCCTGCTGAGGGGAAAGTGGTGCAGGGGGATGTGGTCCACTTCCATATTCTTTCATTCGTTTGAAGTCAGTGATTTGAGGGAAATGGTGAGTATAATGGCCATATTAACCACAAAGGGAACAAGGGAATTTGGTCTAAAGATTGTTTTTGTTCTTCCCTTGGTGTTTGTTATTATTTCCCCCTTGAGGGTTCTGGTTCCCCTGATTCTGGTTGCCCCCAACAAGTTGGTTTTGTTGGGTGTGATTCCCTCCTGGTCTAGGATTATTGTTGTTTTGGTTTTTTCCTTTATTTTTGGCATTGTTCGACTGATGGGTCAGATTAGCTTTATTCAAATGCTCAAAATTTTGATATTGTTGAATGAGAGAGGGTTGAACAAAGTTAACCCCAGCCTATGGGTGTCCTTGTGGTGGAATCATCGACTGAGGGGGAATGGGAAAAGGAAAGTATGGATTGATGGGTGGAAATGGTTTGTAGAGTATATAAGAAGGTGTAGTGCTTTCACTAGATCTTAGGGTATAAGTTGAGGTAGAGGGGGTACCAGAACTTGGTTGGGCCACGGGGCGTACTGTGGGTGCTAGCAGTGGTCCACTGATGGGTGGAGGAAGGGAAACAAGGTATGGTTGTTGATAAGGGGGAGGAGGATAATAAGGGGGTCCACCATATGCTGGTGGATATTGAGGTGTTCCATACATAGGTGGTTTTTGAAGGTGTGAATTGTGGTGTGTAGTGGTACCAATCAATCCATCCACTAAGTGAGACATACCTGGTTTGTCTTGGCCAAATGGCATGGGTTTTGGGGCATTAGGTAGTACTGTATATAAGTATCCTGACTATGAATAAATGAGTTTGAATTGTTGGGCCTTCCTGATGGATTCTTCTTCTGATTGGGGAAAGGTGGCGGCCACATCTTTGGCAAGGAAGGAGACAAGTGATTTGAGAAACCAGTTGAGGCATTGTTGCTTGGTGGCTTCTACTTTTCATAGACTACGTCACCGACGCCATTCGTGAATGTGGTCGGTGATGTGTGTAGAAGAGGTTTGTTTAAACTCTGAGAGCAGTTTGAGACCATTGTCATGGAAGATTGGAAGTTGAAAAAAGGTCAAAAACGATTTGGCCAAAGATTCAAAGGTCGTATGGGACCCAAATTTTTCTTCTACATACCACTTAGCTAATGGGCCCATGAGTGTGCATTGAAATAATCACAATCGGATAGAATCGTCCATAATGATATTTGAGGAGCACCATAAATGAAAGGTCATTATATGGTTGGCTGGGTTGTCTCTCTCTTTTTCTTCAAACTTGGGGATGTCTGAAGGTAGTTTGGTAGGCATTCCAGGCCATGTGGGGTCATGCAAAATAGGATCCTTAGTGAGTTTAGTCAGCTTCGATTATATTAAGGGAAGATAAGTATGGAATTTGGGGTTGTGGTGGAGGATTAATTCCATCAATGGTGGGGATGTTTTGTGTGCCTGAGCCTGAAAGAGGGTTCGTTTCGGCCATAGTGTGAGTGTTATGTGTCCCTGACCCATGAGGGGGGCTAGGTGGGGTCGTATTTCCTCCTGGGGATGAAGCATACCCCCCACTTCCTTGTACAAGAAAGTGGGTGGATGGTTGGTCTTGGGAAGTGGACCCAAGTAAAGTGGAACCGAGCAAAGTGGATCCTAATATAGTAGCACTTACAGGAGTGTGAGAAGGTGGAGCCGATGAGTTGGCGAGACTAGGAACTCCCCCTAGAATGGGAGGGAGATTGAGCAATCGTCTGGAATGACAAGGATTCTATGGGTCCCCTGTGATGTTCTAATAGAAAATTGAATGTGTGAGAATGGTGATGAGAGAAAATAAATGAACAAGATCCTTTGTAATTTTTGGACCTTCACGATACAATTCTCAATCACATGTAATCACAAGAGCATCATACATAAATAAATTGATACAAAAGTATATATCTGGGAAGGTGGATTTTGTCCGTGTGGGAGAACAAAGAAAAACAAATGCTCGTGTCCTAGAAGACGTAACATCCTTCCTCTCAAAAAGAATTGGACCTTCCAATAGCACTCAACAGTGGGGTCTGAAGCCACCGGAAGAGAAAACTAGTGAAGGATGAAGTAATTAGTTATAATGAGGGGTAGAGGGTGCATATCTCGAAAGAGCTGGCGATATTTCCCAATAGCCACACAAAATCCGATCAAGGTGCAATTGAAACCCACAATTTCCACCTAGGTAGATGTCCTACAATTTGGTCACTAGGTACCTCGGTCAAAGTGCGACATTTAGATTTTTGGCCTAAGAAATGGGTCACGTCTGGATCCCGTCCAAGAGGTGGGTGCCTCAAGGGGGGACACACAGAATAATCAGACCTCGACCTTCAACCCTTCACGGGTATCTCCCTACCTTATGGTGTTAGGAACACTTGACTTGGAGGATTTAAATTTCCCTATTTTACAACTTCTACTGTTTTGAAGATGTGAGAACTAGATAACAGGGAGTTATTTAGATGCCTATCCCTGAGATCCTACCTAGACTAAAAAACTTCTTTTGGCACCTATTGTGGAGGAAAACTTACTGAGTTTTTAGAAAAAAAATTAGATGTGCTTGTTTGAGAGGTTGGGGGTGTGAATCAACCTCATTAAATTTAAGAGGGAGTGAATAGTTTCGTCAAGAAAGGGGCGGGGTGTTTCAGAATTCCTTTGGAGGAAACATACTTCAACCTCCATAATTTGAGATGAAAACTATGTGAGTGAGTGGTGAATTCATGTGTGAACAAGTGAAAATGTGAATTTTCTTTAATAAATTAGGTGTCACCTTGATGCATGTGGACTTTGTGTGGTCCTTACAAGTCTTGATTACCTAATTTAACTAAATGTCATTGGTACAACCTTGTGGAATTTGAAAGTCCCTAGAGAATTAGCATGTGGACATATGGGTCCTTACTAATCCTTTAACTCTCTAGTGTGATTTAAACTAAGAAATCTTAAAAAATTATCCTAGATTGTGGACATGTGGGCATGTATGGGCCTATTACAAAACCTTTAAACTTCCCTAGTGATTTACTCTAAGAAAGTAAATTTCAACATTATCCTATCTTTATAGCATGTGGGCATGTATGGGCCCGTTACAATCTTAATATGTGTTTGAAAAATAAACTAAGAGGAGTCCCAAGGGAGTTGTTGTCCTCTCCTAAAGTTTTTTTGTTTTTAAGGGAGATGAAATTTTCCCTCAATCTCTTCCTGATTCTCAAGATTGCTTTGGGGCGCGAAAGAAGAGCATACTCAACGATTGATATCCAATTTCTGGTCCCAATGCAAGTTTTATATGTGATATAGAATTATTCCAACTTAAACTTTAATCAAAGCAAGCCATCCATGTGGCCAAATGAAAAAAAAAAGAGGAAAAATAATGATTTTAACCCCTAAGTGCCTATGTTTTGACTATCCCTTCATGTGGAGAGGGAATCTAAGTGTGGTTCATATTACAATTTGCATAGAATCAAGCTTAAGAAGGCTATGGGCCCTCCAAAAATCACAAAAATCCTTACAATGTGTGAATTTTTGAGCAGATGTGCGGGTCACGGAGTAGACAAAGGCGCATGTAGAGCCAATGCATATCTAACAAACAACCCTTTGGCGCTGGTGCACAAAATGCACTGAGAAAAACAGTGGGTTGGATGCACATGCACTGAAGATGGGCCTATGGGTCAAAAAAACCATGCACCTTTGTTACACGGTCGTGAAGAAAATTTTGAATGAAATTCTTTCAACTTGGCTTTGAATTTGGTTTCTTGCAGGCTGGCTTGGGCCGATTATGGTTCCTGCAAGTTAAATAAAAAAAAAGAAGAGCTAAAATAACCCAAATGGGGGAGGAAATTGATACATTTCCCCAGTGGAGTCGTCAATCTGTTGCACCTCTTTTGTCACCTGAATGAGCAAAATAGAGATGCTTACAAGCCCAGTTGGGTTAGCTAGGCAAGACAACAGTGAATGAAGGAGTTATAAGTATCAAACATAAGAAGTAAAGAAAGAACTAAGTTAAGAACAATAAAAGAAACTAAACTAGAGTGCATAAGGACATTAGAACAAGAAATAAACAACATTCATGCCACCAATGGACATGATTGTATTAGTGGAAAGAAAACACCAAAGAGAAAGGGAGATATATGGGTCCTCTCATTCTCCAAGGGAAGGCTCTTGGACCCCAAAAGATTGACCTTGTCTTACAAGTAACAAACTAGAATGAAATGGTGAAGAGAATCCAAAGCACATTCACTCAAGAGGTGATATGAATGGCTAAATGAAATGGTCCTTGCATTCTCTTGATGAGGAAAGAGGATCCTCCAATAGAATATAAGAAGCATAACAATACAAATGAATTCCTTGAAAATATAGTGCACCCATGGCATCCTTATATATCATAGCTTTGAGGCATTATGTAACCAATTCTTAATGTGAGCAAGGATCCCTTTAGGGCACCTTTAGGTCTTTGACCAGACCCCCAGTCAGATTCAACCGAGATTTGGGTGTCAAATCGACTTGGAATCTGAACCAGAAGTGGGTGGAAGGTCGACCAATATAATAAATGCATCGTTCTGAGGGGTTCATGATTTTTGGCATCCACAGTCGCGCATCGTGCGCATGTGCATTTTTCTTGCGCTTCTAAATGGTGCATGTGTGCGCACTCCCTATGTAGTCTTAGTGCATGCTGATTTTATAATTGGTTGTATAGTTTTGGACCATTTGGAAATGCATTTTTGGTCCATGAGTGAACTAATGTGTGTTTTGAAGATGTTGGATTCCTGTAACCATTTGTGGACGAAATTCCGGTGATAACATCGGGTGTTAGGATATTGTAGTCAAAGTGATGTGAAGGCCCCCAAAATGAGAAATTGTGATGCACCTAGGAATTGGGCCCATGGTCATGGCTCGAGGTCACATGCAGGAAAAATGCAGTGAAGGATAAGCTGGCACCAGGAGATTTGGGAGTGCAAAGGAAAGGGTGTGGATTTCATGATACCTACACCAAAAGTCAAGGATGCCCATGTGAATTAAATAACAAGACCATCATGGTTTCAAGGTGTCAGGTTGACTCGAAGGGATGCTAGCAGTGCATGGTAGATCCCTAGGAATTAAGCCTCGTCGCCTTCCTGATGAAATAAGTTAATGGAAGGAAGGTCGGGTGGTTGAAACCTCGACTCACTCAGTAATTAGAAGTATGGAGGACCTGACTGTGGGGACTGAACCATCAACCCGTGGTACCCCTGCAAGCATATTTTCCTGCAAGACCCATACCGATCTGAGCTCACGTATGATAGAAGAATGCTTACACAGTCTGACAGAGAAGGCGCAGATGGAAATCCTTGAATGAAAGGGTCTGATCATGCTCCTGGTAGTGGTGAATTTTTCTCAGTATAAATAGGTAGTTTTGATATTTTGTTAAAGGGGTGTGGAATGGTTGAGCTAGGCTCCCTGCTATTGTAATATTTTGATTGAGAACAACTAGTTCTCTAGTTATGTATTTTTTTTGAGACATCTTCGTTAATCTAAGTTATCTTTCTTCTTCCATCTTATTTTACTCTGATTCTAAGAGAGTTCATGATTGATTGATTCACATGGATTGTTGTAACTGTATTATGATGACTTTTTGATTATAGTGTTGTTATAATGTCTCTCAGTTTCCTTGAAAATTTGAATTCAAGAGGATCTTGTGTTTGAGTTTTTTCCTCCTTAAGCTATTGGAAGACTTGATGTCCATAGAAAAACTATACACTTTCTCACCAAAGTCTTCCTCCTATTCACCTTTACTCCAACTTACTGACTAAAGTTGATACAAGACCTCAATTGCTTGTGTATGCCAGCCCAGATTTTTTGAGTTAGAACGTTATTATCTCGAGTCTTATCCATTTTACCCCCTTAAAACTCATTTACATTTACTATATAAACTGATGGGTATTGGACTTACCTCCCTTTTATTCAAGAGGTAACTTCTAGTGCTAACATAAATGGCATCGTTTTCAGGGACAAATTTGAGCAAATTGAAGAACTCCTTGGGAAGAGCAACATAGATCCAAATCTTGATGGTAGAAAAGAGAGGGATACATAAATTGACTGTAATCATCTACCTGGTGAATCCACATTAGATACTCCACTGGGGAGGATCGTATTGATAGAAAGATGAAGGGAATGACAAGGTATCATCTTATGAGCTTTCGGCATGAACTTTTGTTATTCTCTATCAACTCATTTTTTTTTCCCTTCACATATAAAGAGGATCATATTTTTCTTTGTTTATTTGGTTGATCACCAACCTTCCTTTATATATCCATCCTTGGAGGAAGAAGCCATACTTTCTTCCTCTGTTGTAGATGTTGATCCTATATCCTCAGCTCAGCCTATTCATAAAAATGAACTTCATACTGAGGTTCCTCCTGGATTCAATCACCCTTTCATCCCTGAAGAGGTTGAAACTGATCCACAACCTCCACAAATCTCCTAACATCCTACTGTTACTATTGAACCTTAACATCAGTGTGTTAAGCCTCATATTCAACATAATAGTTTTCAAACTAGAATCAGAGATAAGTTGTTTAAACCTTTAAATCTTCCATATCATCTTCATCCTTATCCTCCTGATTTCTTTAAATATCTTCCTCATTTTTCTGGGTAAGATCATTTTACAACTGAGAGGCATGTGGAGGCCTTTTAGAACTTTGTTGGTCAATTTGAGATTTCTCATGATGATGTTTCCATGATATTGTTCTCAAATTCATTGTTTGGAGATGTTGTTGTGTGGTTTAAATATTTGGGAGCTGACTCCATTGGTTCTTGGGTTGAATTATGTAATTCATTTTTGAAGTGGTGGGGTGAGAACAAGTCCCTTGATCAGTACTGGGATGATTTTAATGCCTTGAGGAGAGGGGAAGAGGAATCCTTGGTCGTCTTCAACATGAGGTTTTACCATGTGTATCATAATATGATTGTAGAGATAAGACCCATAGGGATTGCTTCCATGGTGTACTATGTCATGGCTCAACATTCAAAGCTTGTCCTTCACCTGAGAGAAAGGAAATCAACATCTTTATCTTAGTTATTCATGGATGTTGGGGAAGTGGAGGAGAACCTCCGAGCTTATGGCAGGATTCAAAGTAAGTATCATCTCAACTCTGAATGTAAGGAAATTTTTACCTACTATCCCTATGAAGAAAAGATGATGGATAATTTTGTCTTCGACGCAGGTATCCATGAGCAGCCTTGTCTTGATGAAAATCATGTGTATGAACAGCTAGGAGAAATAGTTACTACTTTTCCTGAAATAGATATTTTTAACAGTTATTTTCCTGATAAAATTTGTTGTCATAGGGGTAGACCCAGGGTTCATCGCTTCAACAATGCACCAAAAAAACCCTAACTACCGGCCCTTTTGGCAACACCTGCGAAGTAGATGAAGTCTCACCCGAGGTAGAGGCAGGGGTGGTTGCAAGACTTGGGTGTCTGAAACCTTAGCTGGGACACAGATCTATGATTCTTACTCTTAGCAAGCACTTTAGCCTAGATAATTCATCAATATTTAACCCTCATGGAACTCCGCAGATGGCATAGAGCACTGCAACATTCACTTAGATCTAGGTTAAGTTAGTACTTAGCAATAGCCAAATAGGTCTAGCACTCAACACTTTCATATATGTCAAATATATACCCACACATCTAAGAAGCACAAAGAAAAGTGGATCTATCTAAGCATATCATAGCAAAGCATATAGCATAATCATATCAAGCACAACACATGGAAAGAAACCAACACATTAGGTCGAGCACCAAGAACAACACACAGAGTTACCATGGTTCACCCCCACCCTGGGGCTATGTCCACAAAGTCTTCTTCTTCTTTATTAGCTTTGGTCAATCGGGTTACAACACATATCTCACACTTGTACTCTGCATAAGACAGGAGATATGTGTCCACCTCGCCAGATCCTCCTTCCTCGAGTAAATCTATCACAGAGCCTTCTTAAAATCCATGCACTCAACACTTACAACACTTGCACTCAACTCTGCAATTCGATCACACAATATACACAAATCATTTACTAGCACTTAGCTTATCTTCTCGCCCCCTCTTACATTGCTTAGCTACTTATTTATACTTTACAAAATAGGCCTAAACATGGGTAAACCCATGGGCCAACATCCCTTTCCCATTACATTAACCCAAAACCCTAAAAGGGCCCCAAAAGTGGGTCGAGATCCCGTGATCTCTGCTTCACCTGGTGCTCCATCTTTGACAGGCTGTTGAAGTCCCAAAAATGGTCAAGGGACAAAAAAATTACCGATTTAAAGGTTGATCATAGATATGAAAGACAAACCTTTTTTGATGAATATCCTAGTGATTATGAGCAGCAATATTATCTTGTATTTGATCACTATGAATATAGTAAGGATGATGCAGAGGTTTTCCTTGTCACAGAAGACATAAATTTGACCAGGAGCAGCCCTTAGTTGAGGCACATGAAGAGGTCATTTATTCACAGCCTGAAGTAAATCCAAAGTCATCAGTGCATCAGTAGCCACCTACGTCCATCCTTCTTCCACTTTTACCTAAAGTTCACAGTAAGCATCTTTTGGACCCACAGATGCCTTTGGTCGTCTTTCAATAAAGTGTGCCTATAGGGGACATCAAGTAAGCTGGTAGCAACTATGAAAAAGTGAAGGTAACATTTCATAAGTTAATCATGCATTGCCTTCAGTTTCATGACCCTATCAATGAGTACATAAAGTTACACTTTTCAAATGCTTTGGATCATGCATGCTGGATCTTTTTATCAGCATTTGAAGGTAATATGGGTGATCATAAGAATGAAATTAGCCAATTATCACACTTTTCTTGTTTCTTATGGATCATTTGTGGTGAAGTGAAGGATTTAGTGATCAAACAGTTTGAATGGCTATGGTGGAAGTTTGCCTTCACCTAGCCCATTGTAAAAGTCAGTTAGTTTAGGTTTTGTACATAAATAATCTCTTTTTGGAGCATGTGTGTTTGTTTTCCTTTTTATAAGTAGAATAGTGTACATGTCGGACTTTGGTGAAATGTTTTGAGATCGAATCCATAACCCAGTGCATAAGGAGACTGGATCTGCTTGTTCTTGGCAGCTCACAGGGATCATGCCATTCCCTGTGGAGCCAAATGTTATCACATAAAGCTGTCTAAGGGCCATAGGATGACCCCATATTTTTCTTGCATGGGTATCAGTTTCGATTTCAAAGTGCACCTTTCAGAGTGACCCACTTTGGGCTTGAAATGCAAGCAAAAATAGAGATCAGATTTCAACTGTGGAGGTCAAATCAGGCTGATCAGATCGATGGTGGGAAATATTGCGAAGGAGAATATCTTGACCATCGATTTAGAGGGACACGTGGTGTAGGATTAGCGATTTCACAATTTCACAGAATGGAAAGTAAAAGGGCATAGTCATCAGGACTCACGAAATGTGAAATTGCGAGTTCATAAGAGCCATTATATCGAGGAAATTCATGGACTATTGATCTGAAACTAGTGAAGTCAAAGAATCAGGAATTGGGAGAAGAGAGGTAAATAGTCTTTCAACTTCCTGAGATAGGAAATCCTAATACGATGAAGTTTAGATCTGTACAGTGGATCTTATAGGGACAGGTGGTAGACAACATGATGGTTCGTAGAAGTGCCTTTCGGGAGTTTTGGAAGGATTCAAAAGAAAATATATATTGGTCATCCAAACCAGAGGGGCACGTGGCAGCAGATAAGAGAAATCACAATTTCGCAAGTCAGAGGTTTTAGCATGGAGTAAGGCACAAACCCCCGAAACATGAAATCGTGATGCGCCTAGGAGTTGGGCCCATGGTCACATCCCAAGGTCATATGGAAGTGGGTCCAGGAGGAAAGGTTGACACCCATAGCATAGAGTCGGCCAAGGTGGATTTCCAAGGAATAAATTGAATTCATCGGATGCAAAGCATATCCAACCGTGCATCTGAGTCAGTCCATTTCGCAATATCAGGTATTTTCACCCTCTTCGTCACTTGGTTAGAAAATCAAGGGTGCTTACATGCCCAGTTGGGTCTTGTTGAGCATGACAACTATAGAGGAAAGAGTTAGAGAAAGAAAAACAAAACTATAAGCAAGAATTAAACTAAAACAAACTAAAACTATGAGCATATGGATAAAGAAATAACAAACACAAAAATACCAATATCACCAATATTTTTTAGGCTAATCTATTGATGAAATCAAAGCACAATGAAGAAAGGGGACTATGAGTCCCTTATTCCTCCAAAGGAAGGCTCTTGTGTCCTCACAAACTTTCTCTCCTTACAATAAGAAAATGAAAATGATGGTGAAAGAACTCCAAGCACATCCACTCAATGGAGAGGTGGATAGCTCAATGAAATGGTGCTAATGTGTTATTGTCAAGGAGTGAGTCCTTAAAACAATCTAAGCAGCATAACATTACATTTGTATAGTGCTCTTCAATTTTTGGTTACTTTGTATAGTTTTTTACCCTTTTGGAATGCTATGTGATTAATTCTCTGCCATGAATTACTTCATTACTATTTGACGATGCTGAGTTCTTGTCGCCATGTGCGGATGAAATTTCAGTGATAACAGATGCCCCCTGATGGATGAGGTTAGGAGCATACGTATAGCCGAAATCCATCAATGTTTCTTCTACTGAGAATGTTGTTGTAAGAGAGAGAAATAGTGGGAACGGTGAGAGCAATCCTTTGGAAGAGAAAAGAACTAGTAGAACCCGACCTTCCAAAAGGTGTGTAAAATATACAACTGTGTACAAACGAGGCAGGCATGCCCCATGCTCGTATTATGTAACTCTGAAATGAAAGATGACTGAAGTGTTGGTGTATATGACTGCAGTGCCCTCGGGGGCAGTAATGATAAAGGCAGAAGACAATTCTGCAAAGGAACATACTCTGAACAAAAAGGCAATGATCGCGGTAATAAGCAGCGATGATGATGCGGGCATTGATGGCCCTACCAAGTTTAGAGGTCTTCAGCAAATGACAAAAATAACTGCAATAGTCACAAAGTAAGACCCACCATAGCATGAGAAAGTGTTGGCATCGAATGCTATGGGGGACAATGACAGTAGGGAGCAATGGTGTTTCACCCTGTTTCGTCTGAGAGTTCTCATTGGATAGAGAATGAGAATCAAGATACTGTCGCCCTTCTGGAAAACTGGTGCTGATGTCGACAAAAAGGGGGACGCGACTTCCAGAAGAAAAGGGCTTCGTGGAATATACTGAGGTGAGGAAGTGGAAGAGGTACATGGACGAAGTCGAGATGTGGGAAGACTCCAGACTTCCCTTGGTGGGAGGATGTATGAGATAAAAAGTGGTCGCAACCGTGTAACAAGGTCGAGTGTCAGGGGGATGACAAGACTGTTGATAAGTTGTGCCAGAGGCGGGACAAGGTGAACAATATTCAGAGGATGAAGGTAAGTGACTTGTGGAGTACTCTGAAGTTATGGACGATGCCGACAATGGTAGATGATAAGTAATGCTCCAACCAAGGGTGACATGGGTTGCGTGTGGCCAAAAGAAAGCAAGTCACCAACAGTGACAACCAAAGAAAATGTAATGACTGGAAATAAAAGGTGCTTGTAAAATAAATAATGAATAATTTTGGGGAAAAAATGTACAAATACAGAAATGGGTGCCCCAGTATGAAATGCGTGCCCCAGGGAGGGAAGAATTGTCTGGGAAAAATGATGAAGGGTGGGGGGCCCATTGGTGAGTTTCTGTATGAGGTAGGTGAAATGAGGGTAGGTTCGAAGATGGGCAAACTAATTGTGGATGAAATGGAGGGTTCATGATACTGTGGAGGTGTAGGTACAAAATAGAACCGTTAAGAGATAATCTGGGAGTCCAGGTGGGAAAGCTAGCAAAATGAGGAGAAGGAGTATGTGGTTGATTCACGACATGATGAAAGACTATCGAGACTCCCATCCCTAAAGGGTAATGAGGAACAACATGAGTGTCAAAAAGTGCCAAAAGGTGCTATGAATGGGACAACTCATGTGGGTGAGAATGCTACCGAGTTACAGTACCGAAGATGCAAATGGAGGTATGGGTACTGCAGAGCCGAGAAGAATGATCCTAAAGGCCAATATCAGCGGGTGTGACTGGAAATGTAAATGCGATACAACGGGAGAGACTACATGCCAGTGTTGAATATATATACCTGAAGGGATGATGTCGATGACCGATGAGAAAGTACCTGTGCACATAACAACCAAATACCCAAAGTGAACAATATCTGAAGAGAATCAAATATATTAACATGTATTTGACAAATGTGACAATGCACGTGCGTACCTGACCATGATATGAAAAAAAAGCGTCCTGGGGGCTCACGATGAAAAGTGACCCAGGGACAACTATGATGTAGGTGGCGGGACATTGATCTCGTGGCTGAAGATGGTTTGAGAAATGGACACCTTGGGCTCCCGGAATGGTGAGTTTAAGTTTGGAAAAAGGCCTATATATAGCGGTCGGGCCCATATTGCCACCTCATTTGTACCTGCTGCTACAGTGACTGGACGAGCAGATTGCAGAGGAGATTTGGAGTTTCAGGGAGGACGAGGCATCCGATTGACATTGTGCGAGTATCAGGTTAGTGGTCTGATCATCCTGCATAGGAATAGGCTTTCAATTTTTGGGCAGGGCTGGTATGGGGGGCCATATAGGGGTAATTAGGGGGTTTTGGCTAGGGTGTGGGCCCACATGCATGGGCGATTCAGTGGAAGGCGCTCATACGTGCGCGCCTATCCACCAATTATACGCGCATGGGTGCGCGAGAGAGGAAATTTAAGGCGCGCCCTAGGGGCGCGCCTGTGAGTTGAACAGGCACGCATCAGTGTGCGCTTGTGGGTTGGACAGGCGCACACGTGTGTGCACCTGTATGATGAACAAGCACACTGAAGCGCACCTGTGCGGTGAACAGGCACGCATATATGCGCGCCTATACCGTGAACAGGCGCGCATGTGTGCGTGCCTATGGGTAAAAAAACTGCGCCCTTGAGGCAAGGTTTAAGGGTAAAAAACGAGTCTTTTGATGTTGTTGATGGTTATCTGAGTTGATATAGGACTCTGTGTTGATTGCAGGTTGCCAACAGTGGCGATGGATGTGTGGTGGCGAGAGCGAGACTAGGCCCGGTTGCGAGAGGCTGTGGCCATTGCGGGGCCTGAGGTGCAAGCGACTTTAGCAACCTGTGGGTTGCTAAAGTTTTTTGAGTGCCCATTGATACGGGCACAGGAGTATTTACTTCAGTTCCTACTCCAGATGTGGAGTCTAGAGATGCACTGCTTCCTCGTGCGAGGAGAGAAGATCCCCTTCACTGCGGTGGAGGACGTATATTTTTTGACTGGGCTCCCCTTCCGGGGAACGCCTCTACCGCCAGAGCTTGTGCTGCTGAGGGATACACCCCTGGCCATGATTGGGGCGCGATACTGCTCAGGCCCGGACTTTATGTCAGGGACGGTGGTGAGCATGAGTGCAATAGACTCCCTGACTCATCGTTGCATAGCGGCGATGATCGTTCATGTATACGGGTCACTTGCGACCCAATGGATTAGTGGTGACCAGCTTTTGGAGCTGGAGAGGGTGGTGGTGGGCCGTGAGCAGTTCACATGGGGGATGACACTACATGCGCGCATGATCGCGCAGCTAGATCATTGTCGGTCCACAGGAGCCAGGGAGTTTGCATTTGGTTCGATCCTGGTAGCCTGGTTTTTGGAGAGGGTGCCCATGTTGCGCCCTAGAGTTTTACTAGATATGTCGGGTGTTATCACTCCAAGAAACCCTTTGTGGTTGCAGACCAAAGGTGCTTGGTAACTTAAGAAATAAATGCTTTTGTATTTTGTAAAGGTGGATCAATGGGATAACTCAATTCTACTTATAGCATTCAAACATCAAAGTGATAAACAAATAGACAGTGCTCTCCAAGATTGGTTAAACAGTAAGATATCTTTCAGTGGATGAAGAAAAGATTGCTCATAAACCAGTGCAAAGGAGGGCCTAATAAACAACTAAAGAGACTGATTATAATGTCATGAACCAAATAATAGGATAACAGCTAGTCAAGGTTTGACAACAATATAACAGTGAAGAAGAAATATGGAAAACTGCCACCAAAATGGAAAGAAACCTGTGATCTGTATTAGCAAATGAAAAGTCTAAGTACAAAGAGCATTACTGTATCCAGAATCGAACCCTTTATCAAACTGAGTTCCTAGGATTTATAGCCTTTACAAACAGTTTTCAGATCCT
>ML777931.1:467621-478970 GCA_009831015.1 Picea engelmannii | reverse complement strand
CATGGGAAGTCCTTCCTGTGGTCGGGGGACCATCTCTGGTGGGTGTAAATACCAAACTGGGATTGCTAACACCATATTAGGAAGTGTGAGTGTTGCAGCTACCTGGAAGGCTTCAATACTTGGTGGAGGGTAAAAGAAGGGAATTTGGGTGAGGGGTTGGGGGAATCTCTCCCAGATGAGATTATTCTCCTGAGGGAATGTGGACTCGTGGACTGTTGAGGTCGACGAGTGTGCAGGAGGCTCCAGCTAGAGTGGTTCTGCGACTATTGAGACATCAGGAATGACTGAAGCCTCCTGAGGAGGAAGAGCATCCTCTGTATGAGTTCTGTTAGATGAGACGACACATACTTGATTAGGGGGAAGGAGTGGTGGTGCTCCATGGTATGTCCCTAACAAGGACGGATCTTTAAAAATCCCAGGACCCATCTTGATGAGTGGATATGCGTCTAGATTGGTGTGGATGAGAGGAAGAATGTTATCGAGGTTGGAAGATGGGTTAGGCTCATAATGTGAGACTTGGTCGATGGTCACGATCTTCCCATTGTGGGGGAACATCATGGTCCGAAATACAGAAGAGGCCACTGACTTCATAGCGTACATGTAGCTATGCCCGAACAAGATATTATAATCGAGCGGGGCGTCAATAACTTCGATATCAATGAGAATAGTCTTGCCCCCGAGTTCAACGGGGACATTTTGGAAGAGCCCTTTAGGAGAGGATGGTCATCCGTCATAAGCTCGTAATGTGATGGCAGAGGGAATGAGTTCCGGGGAACCGAGTTTTTTCCATATTGTTTTGGACATGATGCACGTGGAGGCACCTTCATCGATGATACACCGATAAACTGTGATGTTCCATATTTTTACTGGTATTTGAAAGGCGATCAAGGCGGGAAGACGAGGTTCTCCGCTATCAATATCAAAGGTGATGAGTCGAGTATCTGCGGGGTCGACTGCCCCCAAGGCAGAAAGTAAATATTTTCGTTGTGTAGGACAAGTCTGGAGGACTTCCAGGACTGACATGGCAGCCGGGGATTGTGCTAAGTCGTCTACCAAGCTATAGTTATGAGCGGCCCTAGGCTGTGGGTTGTGGACATTCCTGCGCAAGGGGATGCGAGGGATGCGTAGTGGTGATTCAACTGAGGGGCGAGGGATCACCAATGGGGGTCCCGTTGGTGTAGGGTTTGTCTCTGGAGAGATAGGATTAGACTCAGTGGGTGTATTATACTGGCGATTACACGTTTGTAGCAGGATTTCCTCCTCACTAGTGAGGAGAATTGTACACTCTGCTGGATTGTGGGGGTTGTGGTATTGTCCCACCTGAGGTGGGGGATGCTGCATGTCCTATTGGGTGTTTATCACCGATGTGGAATGGGATTTTGTAGCATGGCGGGAGGTGGTTGCTGCACATATTGTTGTGGTGCCTGCTGAGGGGCAGTTTGTGCAAAAGAAGGGGGAAGGCTCCCAAAATCTTTCAACCTTTTGAAATCAGTGATCTGGGGGCAATGGTGAGTGTAATGACCAAACTCACCACAAAGAGCACAAGGGAAGATGGTTTTAACATTGTTACGCCCTTGGCGTTTGTTGTTATGGCCCCCTTGGGGGTTTTGGTTCCCTTGGTTCGGGTTTCCCCCAGTGGGTTGGTGTTGTGGGGGTTGATTACCACCTTGACCAAGGTTGTTGTTATTCCTGTTCTGTCCTTTCTTTTTGGTATTGTTCAATGGATGAGTTGGGTTGGCTGTATTCAATTGTTCAAAATTCTGGTATTGTTGAGTAGCAAAAGGTTGAACAAAATTTACCCCCGCATGTGGATGTGGGGGAGCCATGGGTTGTGGAGGACTAGGAAAGGGGAAGTATGGGTTTTGCGGTGGTACCTCTCCATAAGGTACATAGGAAGGTGTAGTGCTTTCACTAGTACTAGTATACGTTGATGTTGAGGGAGTACCACTGTTTGTGGGAATAGGTGGATGTATGAGAGGTGTCGGTGGTGGTCCATTGATGGGTGGAGGTATAACAACAGGGTATGGTTGTTGATAAGGGGGTGGGGGGTAATAAGGAGTGCCCCCATATACCGGCGGGTATTGAGGTGTTCCATACATCGGTGGTGGTTGGGGTTGTGGGCCATGGTGTGTGGTGGCACCTATGAGCCCGCCTGTTGAGTGAGACATCCCAAGTTTGTCTTAGCCAAATGGTACAGGTTTTGGAAGGTCAAGAATTACTATGTATAAGTACCCTGACTGTGCATAGATGAGGTCATACTGTTGGGCCTTACTGATGGCTTCCTCTTCAGATTGAGGGAAGGTGGAAGCAACATCCTTTCCAAGGAGAGCAAAAAGTGATCTAAGAAACCAATCGAGGCACTGTTGCTTGGTGGTTTCTGCTTTACACAAACTACGTTGCCTACGCCACTCATGAATGTGGTCAGCGATGTGGGTGGCTGAGGTTTGTTTGAAGTTAGACAGTAGTTCTAGACCATTGTCATGGCGGATGGGTAATTGGAAGAAGGTCAAGAATTCTTTGGCCAATGACTTAAAGGTCGTATGTGACCCTGATTTTTCTTCGACATACCATTTGGCTGATGGGCCCATAAGTGTACGTTGAAATAGTCGCAGTCTGATGGAATCATCCATAATGCTATTGGAAGAACACCATAGATGAAAGGTCATGACATGGTTGGCAGGGTCATCCCCCGCCTTTCCTTCAAACTTTGGTATGTCTGAAGGAAATTTTGTTGGCATTGCAGGCCATGTGGGGTCATGCAATATAGGATCATTGGTGAGCTTGGTGAGATCCGGTATGTTGAGAGAGGCCAAGTATGGCATCTGTAGTGGCGGGGGAGGGTTAGCTCCAGCCATAGTGTGTTGTGAACCTGAACCTTGATGGGGACTAGGTGGGTTGGTGCTCCCTCCTTGAGAGGAAGTGGGTCCCCCGCTTCCGTGTAAAGGAGAGCGAGTGGATGGATGACCTTGGGAAATAGACCCAAGTAATGTAGAACCAAGCAAAGTTGATCCTAAGATAGTAGCACTCACAGGAGTGTGTGAAGGAGGTATCGATGAGCGAGTATGACCAGATACTCCCCCTAAGATAGGAGGGAGGTTGAGCAAGCGTCGTGAACGACGGGGGTTCTGTGGTTCCCCTATGATGTCAGACTAGATATGTGAATGTGTGCAATAAGTGGTGAGAGAAATATAGAAACAAAGAGCCTTTGTGTTGAATGTTTTACACAATATATATATCCAAATCAAACTGTAATCAGATGTGCATCATACATAACATGATAAAGAAGCATATATATGGTAAGTGGGTTTTGTCCGCATGGGGGAATCAAAAGAAAGCAAATGCTCGTGTCCTAGAAGACATAATGTCCTTCCTCTCAAATAGCACTGGACCTTCCAATAGTTCTCAACAGTGGGGTCTGAAGTCACCAGAAGAGAGACTAGTGAAGGATGAAACAACTGGTTATAATGAGGGGTAGAGGGGGCATATCTCGAAAGAACTGGCGATACTTCCCAATAGCCACACAAAATCCAATCAAGGTGCAATTGCAGCCCACAATTGCCACCTGGGTAGATGTCCTAAAGTTGGTCACTAGGTACCTTGGTCAAAGTGCGACATTTAGATTTTCGGCCTAAGAAATGGGTCACGGGCTGGATCCCGTCCAAGACGTGGGTGCCTCAAGGGGGGACGCACAGAACAACCGGACCTCGGCCTTCGACCCTTCACGGGTATCTCCCTGCCTTATGGTGATTGGAACACTTGACTTGGAGGATTTGAAGTTCCCTATTTGACAACCTCTTTGTTTTATCAATGTGAGAACCAGATAACGGGGAGTTATTTGGATGCCTATCCCCAAAATCCTACCTAGACTAAAAAATTCTTTTGGCACCTCCTGTGGAGGAAAACTTAGTGAGTTTTTAGAAAGTTTTTAGATGAAATTGTTTTGTGAGGCTGGGGGTGAAAACCAACCTCGTTTGATTTAAAGTGGGAGTGGATAGTACTGTCAAGAAAATATGGGGTTTTTTTGGAATCCCCTTTTGAGGAAACTTACTTAGACCTCCACGTTTCGAGAAGAGGCTATGTGAGTGATGAAAAGTGACTTTTGTGTGTGAGTGAAAGTGTGTCAAGTTTTAGTTAATTAGATGTCACCTTGCTGCATGTGGACATCGCTTGGTCCTTACAAGAGTTTGATTACCTAATTAGCTAGATGTCATTGGTACAACCTTGCGGAATTCAAAAGCCCTAGGAAACTAGCATGTGGACATGAGGGTTCGTTACTATCATTTATCTCCCTATGTGTGAGTTAATCTAGAAAAGCATGAAACTATCCTAGATTGAACATGTGGGCATGTGTGGGCCCGTTACAAACCTTTAAACTCTCCTAGTTTTTTTATCTAAGAAAGCATAAATTCAAACACTATTCTAGCTTTGTGACATGTGGGCATGTATGGGCCCATTACAAGAATGTGTTTGAAAAAAAAATGAAGCTAATAGGGGTCCCAAAAGGGCCGTTGTCCTCTCCTAAAGGTTTTAAAACTTTTGTTAAGGGAGATGATATTGTTTTTTCACAATCTCTTTCTGATTCTCAAGATCACTTAAAGGCACAAGAGAAGAGCATACTCAAGGATTGTTACTTAAATTTCAAGTCCCGATGTAAGTTTAGATGTGATTAAAATTGATGTCTACCTTATATTATTAGTCACAACAAGCCATCCATGTGGCAAAAAGCAAAGAAGGGAAAATGATTTTTTATCCTCCTAAGTGCCTATGTTAGACTAACCCCTTTATAAGTTGAGGGGACTAAGTGTAGTGTAGTATTTAGAGCATGCATAACATCATTTTAAGAGGGCCCATGGCCTTCCCCACATCCCAATTAACTTACAAATTTTGTGCAAAATGTGCGGCCTCTAGTGTAGACAGGCGCGCACAGAGTGCTGATGCGCATACAGAATCAAGAGAAAAAGCGCATGCACGCAAAGACAGACCATGGTAAAGGTGCATGTGCACCCAATGTGCGTCTGTGGGGTGAAATACCCACACGCCTATGGCAAACAGATGAGAGAGAAAATCCAGATGGATTTCTCTCAATTCTCCCTTGAATTGACTGGTTAGCAGGTCGGCAGAGGCCGGTTTGTGCACCTGCAAGTTAATGAAAGTAAAAGGAAAGAAAAATAAACCCAAATGAGGAAGGAATTGATACCTAATCCCCAGTGGAGTCACCAATCTGTTTTCACCCTCTTCGTCACTTGGTGAGCAAATCAAGGGTGCTTACATGCCCAGTTGGGTCTTGCTGAGCATGACAGTTGTAGAGGAAAGAGTTAGAGAAAGAAAAACAAAACTATAAGCAAGAATTAAACTAAAACAAACTAAAACTATGAGCATATGGATAAATAAATAACAAACACAAAAAGACCAATATCACCAATTTTTTTTAGGCTGATCTATTGATGAAATCAAAGAACAATGAAGAAAGGGGACTATGAGTCCCTTCTTCTTCCAAAGGAAGGCTCTTGTGTCCTCACAAACTTGCTCTCCTTACAATAAGAAAATGAAAATGATGGTGAAAGAAATCCAAGAACATCCACTCAATGGAGAGGTGGATAGCTCAATGAAATGGTGCTAATGTGTTATTGTCAAGCAGTGAGTCCTTAAAACAATATAAGCAACATAACATTACATGAAATTCCTTGAGAAAATGATGTTTCTTCATGGCTTTTTATAGCATTGCATTGGGTGATTATGTAACTCCTTTGTGGTGTGAATAGAGGCTCTTTAGGGCTTCATTAGGTCTTTGACCAGCCTACCATGCGGATTCAGCTCAGATTTGGGAGTCAAATCAGCTTGGGAGCTGATCCATAAGTGGTTGGGAGGTCGACCAATTCAATAAATGTGTCGTTTAGCAGGTGCGCGGGTTTTTGCGCCAACAGCCGCGCATCGTGCGCATATGCGCGCATGGTACGTTCCTGTTCCGTGCATGTGTGCGCACACCCCAATGCTACAAAGCGCTCTTCAATTTTTGGTTACTTTGTATAGTTTTTGACCCTTTTGGAACGCTATGTGATTAATTCTCTGCCATGAATGACTTCATTACTGTTTGACGATGCTGAGTTCTTGTCGCCATGTGCGGACGAAATTTCAGTGATAACATCAGGTATCAGGAGATTATAGTCAAAGTTATGTGAAGGCCCCCGAAACATGAAATCACGATGCGCCCAGGACTTGGGCCCATGGTCATGGCCCGAGGTCGCATGCAGGAAAAATGTAGTGAAGGAGAAGTTGGCACCAAGAGATTTGGGAGCATGAAGGAAAGGGTGTGGATTTCATGATACCTACACCAAAAGCCAAGGATGCCCATGTGAGTTAAAGAATGGGACCATCATGGTTTCAAGGTGTCAAGTTGACTTGAAGGGCCGCTAGCAGCGCATGGTAGATCCCTAAGAGTTAAGCCTCATCCCCTTCCCAATGAAAGAAGTTAATGGAAGGAAGGTCGGGTGGTTGAAACCTCGACTCACTCAATAATTAGAAGTATGGAAGACCCAACCGTGGGGACTAAACCATCATCCTATGGTACCCCTGCAAGTAGATTTTCCTGCAAAACCCATACCATTCTGAGATTGTGTCTGATAGAAGAATGCCTACATAGTCTGACAGAGAAGGTGCAGAAGGAAAGCCTTGAATGCAAGGGCCCGATCATGCTCCTGGTAGTGGTGAATTGTTCTGAGTATAAATAGGTAGTTTTGATATTCTGTTAAAGGGGTGTGGAATGGTTGAGCTAGGCTCCCTGCTATTGTAATATTTTGATTGAGAACAACTGGTTCTATGGTTATGTATTTTTTTTTGAGACATCTTGGTTAATCTAAGTCATATTTATTCTTCCATATTATTTTCCTCTGATACTGAGAGAATTCATGATTGACTGATTCACATGGATTGTTATAATTGTATTATGATGAATGTTTGATTATAGTGTTGTTATAATGTCTTTTAGTTTCCTTGAAAATTTGAATTCAAGAGGATCTTGTGTTTGAGTTTTTGCCTCCTTAGGCTACTGGAAGACCTCACGTCCATAGCATACCTCTACACTTTCTCACCAAATTCTTCCTCTTATTCACCTTTACTCCAAATTACTGACTGAAGTTGATACAAGACCTCAATTTCTTGTGCATGCCATCCTAGATTTTCTGATTTAGAACGTTATTATCTCGAGTCTTACCCATTTGACCCCCTTAAAACTCATTTACATTTACTGTATAAAATGATGGGTATTGGTCTTACCTCCCCTGCAGTCAGGAGGTGACTTCTAGTTATAACAAAAGGAAGTGGATTTGGTGAGCTTAGTGTCTAGTAGTGACCAGAGGCTCGACCAGAATGTGTTGAGGAATCGGCTATCTCGATCTGAGAGGATGGTTTGTGGTATCCCAAAATGTACCCACACTCATTCAAGGACTATATTGGCAGTGTCCTCTGATGTGATGCTCTTCTTGTAGGTGTCCAGAATCACCATTTTAGAAAAACAATCAACCACTAGTTCCACCACAAAAACATAGTCATTTCCCTTCTTGGTTGATGGAAGGCCCAACATGTAGTCCATCAATATGGATTCCCAGGGCCTTTTAGGAGTAGGCATAGGGGTGTACATGCCTTGTTTCTTAATGGCTAGTTTTGTAATGACGTAGGAAATGCAGGACCTGATATACTTGATGACATTCTATTGAAGTTTTGGCCAATAGAAATGTTGTTGCAACATTGCCAATGTCTTTTCCATGCCGAAGTGTCCTGCCACCCAACTGTAGTGGGATTCCAAAATCATCTTTGCTCACTCACTTGATGGAATATAGATATGTCCCAAATGGAACAACAACACATCCTGAAAATGGAAATTAGTGAAAAATGTGTTTGCGACCAACATCTGGTATGTGGCAACAAAGTCAAGATCTCTCTCATAGATTTGGAGCCATCCGGAAGTCTCATGCCCGTAGAAGTTTAGCACCATGGTGAGTGTTGAAACTGGACAATGGTTGAGGCAATCAGTGATGCAGTTGGTGCTTCATGTATTATACTTAATGTTTATATAGAATTGTTGCAAGTATGTGGACGACTTCTGATGGAGGAAATTATGCAAGTCACCTTGTGTCTGCATGAACTGCAACAATTTATGAATGGTATGGATGACTATATCCTTCCCGAGAATGTAATTCCTCCACTAGTGGCAGACTTTCACAATGGAGTACATTTATTTTTCATAATTAGGGTACTTACAGATGACATCTGATAGTGTCTCACTATGATAGGCCACGGGGTGTCTGGGATAAGTGATAACTGCAGCCACATCATAGTTTGAAGCATTTGTCTTGATCTCAAAGGGATGTTGCAAGTCGAGTAATGAGAGAAATAGGGTTGAGCACAAGCGTTTCTTCAAATAGTTGAACACTTGTTTTTGTGATAGGCCCCACACAAAATTTTCCTTAGCAACACCCCTGGTTACTTGGATGAGGGCCCATGAAATATGGGAGAATCCCAACACAATCTTGCATGTGATAGAAATTGGCAAGGCCTAAAAAGCTCCAAATCTCAGTGAGTGCGGTTGGGGATGCCTAGTCACAAATGAATTGGATCTTGCTTGGATCCACATGCACCCCATGCTCATCAACAATTTAGCCTAGGTATTGGACCCTATCCATGTCGAAGGATTATTTTTCCAAATTTGCATATAGCTTGTGTTGTCAAAGAGTGTGCAGAACTTACTGAATATGATGCAAGTGTTCCACCCAAATATTTGTATAGATGAGGATGTCATCTAGATACACCACCAAAAATGAATTGGTGAAAGGCCACAATATATCTTCCATCATCTTCATGAAAGTTGTTGGGGAATTCGTCAAACCAATGGGAATGACCAACCATTCAAAAAGACCTTCTTTGGACTTGAAGGAAGTTTTCCATACATCTATCTTCTCTATTGGGACTTTATGGTAGCCAAACTTCATATCAATCTTACTGAAGTATTTGGCCCCCTTGAACTGGTCAAGGAGATCATCGATTCAAGGAATTAGGTACTGGCTCCTGACTGTGATTTTATTTAGGGCCCGATAATCGATGCATAGTCACTAGGTCTGATATTTATTCTACACAAGAACAATTGGGCTTCCACACTGTGATGATATGGTTCAGATGTGCCTCTTTTGGAGAAGTTGTTGGATCTTACACTTGATCTCCTCATTTTCAAACAAAGAGAGGTAATAGACTGGCCCATTGGGTAGCAGTGCACTGGGGGTCAGATCGATTGAATTCTTGACCTGACAGTGTAGAGGTACCCTAGTGGGGGAGGAGAAGATGTCTTTGTATTCTTACACAACCTTATCCACTTACTTCTGTTGCATAGAGAGATCATCCACGGAGGCCATGGATATGGCTGCAACCTTCCTCTCACTTTGAGAGAGAATCATGAAGAATAAAAACTTCCCAGTATGAGAGATGACCTTCCTGCATTTCTTGGTAGAGATCAAGGAAATGACGGTAGGCAAGACTACCTTGGGTATCCTGTACAATTTTATGTCCAAGTAATAATAACACTACGAGGCCTAGACTCATATACAACATGATGTTTCCATAAATAATTTTTTCCCAAAAGAAAATCACAAACTTCAAGGGGAGTGACATCACACAATACCTCATCTTTGAAGGGTTTGATGCCATAGGAAAAGTGACACCATTGACTGATGTGGGGATCATTTCCTTGGTGGATCCATCTGATGGTGTATGTATGTGGGTGCAACGTTGTTAGAAGGGCCATCCGCTTGACAAACTCCTATGATATGAGGTTCTTCTGGATACCTCTATGTTATAACCCTAATTTTCACTAGACATGCTTACCTGGCATCAGGCCATCTCAGATTCCTTCTTTGCCAAAACACTGTTGAACAACTCTTCTTAAAAACTCCTTTTATAAATACCCATTGATCAAAATCTGGACCAGGGGTCAAATTTTAGCTCAATTTTCAAAGTTCTCGGAATGCGACGAAAACAGTACCATTGCGTCCATCTCATCTTCCTGATTCTGGCAGTATATTTACTTTCTCAAATGGAGTCTGTATGGAGAAGACATCGCGATCTGTTCACCAAGCCAAACAGGAAAAGATTTGATGTTGTCTGTACCTGTCCGTACAGTCCGTATAGTTCGTACAGGACACATGGCAGGTCCATATAGGACACGTGGCAGGTCCGTACAGGACACGTGGCGGCTCCAGGTGATGACATGTGTCAGGCAGATTTGGCTTTTTGGGTGTATGGTTGGACCAATTCGGAGGTGACATGTGTCACCACTGGAAGGGTGACACGTGGCATAGGATGACGTCAGCATCCTACGTGTCGGATGATGTGGCAACCATACAATGACATGGCTCGAATGACATGGCACCTGCTGACGTGGCAGTTTTTGATTGGCTGACAGTTGGGTGAGTTATATTGCAACACGTGGCATCATTTTCAGTGAATGGTAAGGTGCCACGTGGCCCAGTCATGGGCTGCCACGTGGCACCCATTTATTGGCTATTGGTCTATTGTTTGGTTTATTAAAAATTTTGTGGGTCCGTGGGGTTCGACCCCCGGACCTCTATCCACCATTGAAATTTTTAACAAAGGCCAACCCGCCAACGCACCACGCTTTGGGTTTTAATAATCATATGGTTTCATATATATTTAAATTCAAGTGTTTGTATGGTTGGGCCGCAACCGGGCCGGGGCCTAGCCCCAGCCCTTGGTCGCGTGTTATGTAATATGACCATTGTTTTAATATGGTGTGTTTTTATATATAGTTCAACGGTTATGTAACCAATAACTCCTGCCAAGTGTCATTCCATCATTTGATATGGGACGGAGCCCATTTTTAAAAGCGCATAGTCCTATGGGCTCATATGCCCCACAGTTTGACGATTGGGGTATTATTTCCGCTAACCATCCTACAGTTTGGACCGGTTTTCGGTTATGCGTGGGGCTACGTTTTAACGCACATTTTGGAGCATGTTCTTGGTTCATGCACACAAAGGTGCGTTTTGTAGAGCCAGTTTCAGAAAGCTTGAAGGAGGAAAATGGAGGAGGCCTAACTTCTTCATCCTTTGGCCGATTGAGGTGCCGTAAAAGCCCAGCTAGGGGTTTTTGGACGTGATGGATCCATTGGTGTTGTTTTCAAGGCAATTTGAATACTTCTTCAGCAAGTTTTTCACCATTGAAGTTTCAGCAAGCTCCAGGGAGCTTGAAGCCCTCATTGATCGAGGACATGGTTTGGTGAGCCTATGTTTGTTTTCTGTGATTGAATAATCATTTTTGGCTAATTGATATGCTCTGAACACATTG
>ML777931.1:427583-466879 GCA_009831015.1 Picea engelmannii | reverse complement strand
TGAGAGTCACACAAGGGGAATAGGGTCCAAGTTGATGTTTAAAATGGGCTATGAAGGTAGAGGTTTGGGTAAGCATGCACAAGGCATTGTTAAGCCTATTGTTGTTGAAGAAAGACCCAGGTATTGTGGTCTTGGATATGAACAACAAGATGGAGCAAATTCCAAAGTCGAGGAGACAAGGGAAAAAGTTCCAAGCATAAACTTTGTTTCGAGTTCACCTCCTCAAGAAGGCTTTAAAGGTGAAAGTTCAAGAACTTTTGTTGAAAGTTCGATCCCTCTAGCATGCAAGGCTTGTGTTCAAGATGAATGCAAATGTGTAAAACAAGAAAGTTGTGACAGTGATGAGGACAAGAACACTGTTGATGGTCTTCAAAGGAGAGCTTGTAACTCTTCAGATTCACCTCCTCAAAGAGGCGATAAAGGTGAATGCTCCAAGTATAATTCTTCTTATCATTCAGTTGCTTTTGATTATGTATGTAAAAATGGAAGAAAGAATCCATGCACATATTGTGGTTTGTATAACCATCATGTTTCAAAGTGTTGGAAAAGGTTGGCCAATTTCAGGAAACTTTATAAGCAAAGGCAGCATGAAAACAGGATGCAAAAGATCTGCACTCATTGTCAGAAGCGGGGTCATCTCATTGACCAATGTTGGACGTTGCATCCAACCACTCATCCACAACACAAGAAGCAGTTGGATAAGGATATTGGCAATAATGGAAGTGGAGATTCCATCATCGATGTGAGTCAAGATGATTCACAAGAAGACGATGTTCAGCTGAAAAAGTCACCATTGAGTTGGCTTGGTAAGAAATGGTTGGATTTCTTGAGCAAGTAAAGCTTGTGTTTTTCTGTTGTAAATGCACTTTTCAGTGTTATGTGTGCATTTATGGGAAGCATGATAAGTTGCAGCCATCTGTATTTTTGTATTCAACTCTTAAGTACCCACATGTTTCGTGGTTGTACTTATGTTTGTACTGGAAGGAGAGTTGAAGAGTCATATACATGCATTTGTATTTATGTATGTGTAAGTAGTAAACTGGTGATGGTTCATCATGAGTGATTCATGATTGTTACATGATTGTGTATCATGTTTGTCGACTTGTCAGTTTGGGAAGGTTGATGTTTCAATGAGTCTCGACTGGTGTTGATGATTTTCTGACGACTATGTTGTGTCGATCATGTTGTTCGACTTGTGTTTAGTCAATGGTGTTTGTTGGCTTGTAAGACAATTTTGAGTACATCGAGATGCAGGAAAACTCCATGTACTTTGATGAAGTACAGGATGCGATAGTTTGTTTGAAGAACAAAATATTTTGTTGGCATCATTTTTCAGTCTTGTCTAATTTATTTTCAAGATGGATGTTTTTCTTGGCTTGTGACAAGATGTCGCAGGAAGGTTTTTGCAGCCATTGGAGAGTTGATTTTGTTGATGCCAAAGAGTTCGAAGAGGGACTTGTTTCTCAGTGGGAACGTTGGCAGTCTTCCAAGCACAGAGAGAGCAGTGGGTCAGCAGCAGCCAGAGAGCAATGGTTGAAGGACATAGCCAGTTGCAGTGCACAGCATGTCAAAGTATTCAGGTGATGTCGAAAAGATTTTGATATGACTTGAAAGCAGAAAGATAAGCTTTTGTGGGTCCAAAAGCCTTTCAATGGGAAGGTGTGATCAAAATCTGGACCATGGGTCAAATTTTAGCTCAATTTTCAAAGTGCTCAGAATGCGATGAAAACAGTACCATTGCGTCTGTCTCATCTTCCTGATTCCGGCGGTATATTTACTTTCTCAAACGAAGTCCGTATGGAGAAGATATCGCGATCTGTTCGCCAAGCCAAATAGGCAAAAATTTGATGTTGACTGTACCTATCCGTATAGTCCGTATAGTCCGTACAAGACATGTGGCAGGTCTGTACAGGACACGTGGCATGTCTGTACAGGACATGTGGTAGCTCCAGGTGATGACATGTGTCAGGTAGATTTGTCTTTTTGGGCGTACGGTTGGACCAATTCGGAGGTGACACGTGTCACCACTGGAAGGGTGACACGTGGCACAGGATGACGTCAACATCCTACGTGTCGGATGACGTGGAAACCGTACAATGACATGGCTCGAATGACATGGAACCTACTGACATGGAGGTTTGTGATTGGCTGACAGTTGGGTGAGTTATATTACGACACATGGCATCATTTTCGACGAATGGTAAGGTGCCACGTGGCCCAGTCATGGGCTGCCACGTGGCACCCATTTATTGGCTATTGGTCTATTGTTTGGTTTATTAAAAATTTTGTGGGTCCGTGGGGTTCGACCCCCAGACCTCTATCCACCATTGAAAGTTTTAACAAAGGCCATCCCGCCAACGTGCCACGCTTTGGGTTTTAATAATCATATGGTTTCATATATATTTAAATTCAAGTGTTTGTATGGTTGGGCCGCGACCGGGTCGGGGCCTAGCCCCAGCCCTTGGTCGCGTGTTATGTAATATGACCATTGTTTTAATATGGCACGTTTTTATATATAGTTCAATGGCTGTGTAACCAATAACTCCCGCCAAGTGTCATTCCATCATTTGATATGGGACGGAGCCCATTTTTAAAAGCGCGTGGTCCTATGGGCTCATATGCCCCACGGTTTGACAGTTGGGGTATTAGTTCTGCTAACCGTCCTACAGTTTGGATCGGTTTTCATTTATGCATGGGGCTAGGTTTTAACGCGCATTTTGGAGCGTGTTCTTGGTTCATGCACACAGAGGTGCGTTTTGTAGAGCCAGTTTCAGAAAGCTTGAAGGAGGAAAATGGAGGAGTCCTAACTTCTTCATCCTTTGGCCGATTGAGGTGCCGTAAAAGACCAGCTAGGGGTTTTTGGACGTGATGGATCCATTGGTGCTATTTTCAAGGCAATTTGAAGACTTCTTCAGCAATTTTTTCACCATTGAAGTTTCAGCAAGCTCTAGGGAGCTTGAAGCCCTCATTGATCGAGGACATGGTTTAGTGAGCCTATGTTTGTTTTCTGTGATTGAATAATCATTTTTGGCTAATTGATATGATCTGAACACATTGGGACAAGTTTCAGATGCTTTTTAGGACTTTTACAGGTGTTTTTTCCAAAGAGAAGCTCAGGGAAGCTTATGGCCACATGAAGAAGAGGTCATGCCCGGATGAGCCATGATCCATTTTCAGAGTTCTATTAGTCATTTTTGGGGTTTTTTATGTGTTTTGATCTCAATGGTACAGTCTGTTTTTCCATTGGAGTTGAGCAGCAGCTTGTAAAAGAACTTTTGACTAATTAATCCCAGAGAGCCAAGTCCATTGATGGAGGCTCAAGGAGATGTAGCCCGTAGGGGGGTGAACTCCTTTATCATCTTGTTCTTGTTGTGAGTTTGATGGTTTATTTTCTGCAAGTATTGTTGCTATGTATTTATTTGAAGTACATATTTAACCATTTACAAGAACATTTCCTCATACATAAACATTTAAAGGAAGAAGCATGAACTTAATACATGAGTTTATATTGCATATTTATACACATGAAGCAAGGTCCTGTAAAGTTTATTTTAATGAAGTAGCGGGTGCTTGCATAGCATAACAAGTCAGCCTTATATTTTCATATCACCCATGCACCCTGCTCCATTATTGCATGCGTGTACCTGCTAGCTGACCCAAGACAGCCCGCGTGTACCTACAAAAGCACAGAAAAAGGAAAGTTGTTGATAGAACACACAGCTTTGGGTAAGTTAACTAAACCTTTCGTCCATGCATGGTCAGTCACTCGAACAAATACCTATCTTCTTCTAGCCTATAAAATAAGGGTTAGGGGTCCCATTTGAAAAGAGGAGAATCATAGTAAAGAAACTATATTCGATTAAGCATTCCCTTTGTCCCAACCTTTAGCCATCCTTGTGCAAAGAGAAGTATAGAGAAAAGCAGTTGGAAGATAGTGGAAGAAGAGCCTAGGACCAGGATTGAGGAGTAGTAGCCAACTTTATCATTGTAAGGTATGATTGTGAAGTTAATAAAAGAATTTCTTTTCTCGTCCTGCCATATGAGATTTTCGTTATTGGAATATTGATTGTATGATTGATTAAATCTCTAACCCATTAGTTCATATATCAAATCCATGTGGAGTACTTCATTTGTCTTTAGTGAATGCAGGTCAACATTGGGAAGAGAGTTGCAATCAAAGAACGACCAAATGAAAAAAGGGATCGACATCAAACACGAAGAATAAGGTACGTCAACTTAATTTTTTGAGCCTTGTATTTACATATGAGTAATGGGGGTCTAGGCATGAGATGATGGTAAAAAGTAAGAATCTTTAGGTCATTTCTGCATGCATGATAAAACCCTTAGTGTTAGTCTGTAGGAGGGATTTCCCACCCACAACACTCTATAGATGATGAAGTGCAACGGATTACCCTTCACCCACATTTGTGAATGAAAGAGGCACTATCCTTCCTCTGGCTCATCAAGTTCACTGGGTAGCAATGGTGGAACCGGGTTCCATGTCAGTAATATGTCTCCCCTTTTCTAGTTTTGAATCAAAGTCAAAAAATGCGTCTGATTCATAGTCTTTTTCCTTAGCCACCAATGACTTCTTTGAGTGGAAATCAATAGTGTTATGCCAGGGACTCTTATGGAAGTCGCACTACTTATCGATGTATTTCTTTGTCTTTCCATTGTCCTTCTTTATTTGTGGCTTAGACTGGTTGTCATGAGGCTATCCATATTTTCTCCTCCCTTTGTTCTATGGGTTGGGGCTACCCTTTCCCTACTTCTGCTATGAGGGGTTCCCAGACCCAAACTGTTGCATCTTTTGTTTAAGATTTTTCTCGATTTTGACATCATATCGATAGGCCATTCCCAATGATGAGATGTACAAAAACTACATTTTTGTTGAGATGTGTCTATGCAGACTACCACAGTATTTGGGAACTAGATGTCACTCGTAATATTTGATACCCATATTGGTGTGCAAGGTATGGAAAATATTTGTGAACTCTGGCACTGTTTGGTCCCTTTCCTTTTGCAATGTGGTCCATCTTGTATATAGGTCGTCGAAAATTCCAACAGGGTAGTATTGTTCCTTAATAGCATCCCTGAAGTACTCCTAGGTGAGTGCAACTGTAAATAATGAGGGTTCCTCTATTTCCTTTTTCTCACATAAAGTCTCCCACCAATATTTGACATGGGGGACGACTTTGAGGAGCGCAAATGTAATATTTTCTCTCTTGGAAAATTTATGGATAGAAAAATACCCTTCTAGAAGATTCAACCATTTGTCTACAACATATATGTCTATCTAAACTTCAAATATAGGAATATCAAAGTTGATTTGTACCTTTAAGGGGGTGGTGCCTCTGCTCAAGGAAGATGTGTCACATGCTAGTAGTCATTGAAGGATTTTTGAAAAACTATTCATCATCTCATTCCTCTGTTGCACAAGAGATTCCTCAAAACAAAGTTTGAAATGATATTATATCATGTAGTATTTATTTTCTCTCACCATGGAAGGTTTCTTGGGCATGCGAGAGATATTTTCCTCAAGAGAAACAAGCTCGAGACCCAACTCTTCGTACCTTGACTTCGTTAGGGATTGTTGGCACAGGGGCAGACCCAGGGTTCAGCTCCAAGAGCACACCAACAAGCCCTAAATACTGACCCTTTCGGCTACACCTGTGAAGCAGATGCAGTCTCACCTGAAGCAACTATGGGGGGGTTGTAGGACAGATATGTCTACAACCAAGGGAACTATCAAGTGGATCCAACACTAGAACAATAAAGCATGCATATATCACTTATCATCTTAGATATATTCCACACATCTATCAGATCTACCTTAGTAATACAATAATAGTATATCAAGGAAAAAGAACATAGCATCAATCACATACACAAGACATGATATAAGCAGTTCACCCTCTCTCTAGGGCTACATCCACATCACTGTGATTTATAATGTATTAAGATGAAGCATACAGTTCTTTTATGTGCTCTTAGTTATCATATCTTCTTTCTTCTTCTCTCTATCTCTCCCTTCCCTATGCACCCAGTTGCAGGTTTGAACTTAGCACCCAACTGAAGATCTTAAACTACAAAAGGCTCTCATACTCAACACTTCTCTCTCTCACAACATTACTCACTAGATCACACAACAACAATCACAACACCAACAATAGTAACAACAATGACAAAAACCCATCCCAGGTCCTCTTGACCTCTATTTATACATTACAATCACTCACTGACATCCTTATGCCAAAACCTAGGTTTCAAAACCCTAGATACCAAAACCCTAAGTGATAAAACCCTAGTTCAACTTGACTCGCGTTTTCAGGGCTTCGCCAACCTGTCTTTCCTTCCTTCTCGCGTGGTGCTCTAAAGCATCCAACGGTGAATTTTTCCTCTTATTTATTTGTCCACGATCCTTCTTCCTTACTGATGTGTCATTCTCAATCTCCTCATCCAACAACTTGCTTCCTTTTACTTCGCTCTTCCTTTTCTGCTCTTTGCTCACTTCGACCTAGTAATAGTCACTGTGTGTTTCGTGTAGTTCACATTTTTCCTTTTCTTCCTTGAGCTTCACTTATTTCCATAACCAAGGGCCAACAGGCCCCCAACAGT
This sequence comes from Picea engelmannii, assembly GCA_009831015.1. Classification (NCBI taxonomy): domain Eukaryota; kingdom Viridiplantae; phylum Streptophyta; class Pinopsida; order Pinales; family Pinaceae; genus Picea; species Picea engelmannii. The sequence goes on along the minus strand of ML777931.1, from coordinate 460,261 downwards.
CACCTGTGACTCGTCCCGAGGCACTTCATATCTGATATTTTTGTTTTATTTTGACTTTAGACTGCACAGTGCAGCCTTTGATTTCTACTCTATGGCTCCTCTCCTTCCCTATGCATACTGTCTTTTCTGTGTCTGGTACCCAGTTTCAACTGCACCTAGTACCTAGACCCTTTTCCTTATGCTTTTACTTAGAGATGTGAGGCATCTGGTTGTCATAGTATAACTTTAGACGGCTCCCATTCACTAATCCTTCCTTCTATTCTCCCTTCAAAGTCTTCAACTGCACAACTCCTCCTTCTGTAACATAGGCAATCTTATATGGCTCGAGCCAATGCATTCGAAACTTCCTCAGATTCTTTATGAACTTACTGTCATATATCAGTACTACATCACCTTTCTTGAATGCCTTCTTCTTGATGTTCCTATCATGATATGCCTTTTTTCTTTCCTTTTGCACCTGCTGATGAAATCCTGCAACAATTATTCCTTCTTCGAGTTCAATCAACTGTGAAAGTCTCTCTTGAACAGTGCCAGTGTCATCCATATCTGTAAAGGAAACAATCCTTAGGCTTGGTACCAAATATTCCATTGGGACAATGACTTCGAGACCATATAGCAACTTAAAAGGGGTCTGCATTGTTATCTTATTGCAAGTAGTTATATAGGCCCATAGTATTGTCGGTACTCTTAAATCCCAGTCATACATGTTCACACTGCAAATCTTCTTCAGTGTTGTCTCCAAGATCTTGTTAAATGCTTCTACTGTACCATTTTCTTGTGGATGGTAAGGTGTTCTCTTCTGATGGTGGACTGAAAATTCCTTAGTCAAGGCTTCAACAGTATTATTTATGAAATGTGTTCCTTGATCACTCATAAGGATCTTTGGGCATCCAAACCTGGTTATGATGTCATCAAATATGAAGCGTGCAATTGTAGTTGCACTACAATCCTTAACTTCTCTTGCTTCATCCCATCTGGTCAAGTACTCTGTTGTTGTAATTATGTACCTTGCTCCTGTGCACTTTCTTGGTGGGTTTATAGGTCCCACGAAGTCAATGGCCCATTTATCAAAGGCTTGTAGGGTCAGCTTTGGTGCTAGTCGAATTTCATCTCTTTTGGATGGTTTCCCAATTCCTTGGCATACATCACAGGCTCTATAATAGTATTTAGCATCTCTATGTAACGTAGTCCACCAAAGGCCATCTCTAAGCACCTTCTGCGTGGTTTCTTTCCCTGCATATTGTCCTCCTGCAATGCCCTCATGAGCTTCTGCAAGGATCAATGGTCTCTCTGCCTCCATAACACACCTTCTTCATATCTCATCAGGTCCCAGCTTCTAGAGTTTTCCAGATATAAGTGAAAATTCTGTAGCGCACACTACTAGTTGTTTCTTCTAGGGAATTGTATACTCACTAGGTGCCATTCCTATTGACATGAAATGGACTATTTCTGCGAAGTGGTCATCAATATTTCTAATGTCTAGCAATTATGCATCCAACAGTGTATCCTCCAAACTAGTGGGCTCTTCTCCATGTTCCAACCTCGATAATTGGTCAGGACCTTTGTTCATTATTCCTGGATTTACTATGATCTCAAAGTCTTATTCCTGAAATAGCAGAATCCATATTCATATTCTCCCCCCCAAACACTGGCTTGTTGACTAGGTATTTCAGTGCGAAGTGATCAGTAAACATTTTAAAGTGTCCTCCCAACAAGTAGTGGTGAAATTTATGTAGCGTATACACCATGGTTAACCCCTTGAGCTCGGTAGTGGTGTAATTGATCTCAGTAGTTAATATATTCCTGCTAGAAAAGGCTAATGGGTGGTCAATATCTCCTTCCTCGGGTGTTATCGGACTAATCGGTAGGTGCGGACACTAATAGATCTCCCTAGATCCACCTGGATCTAGAAAAAAACAGGACAGGACATGACTCTTTTCCTAAGTTTTGACCATTGAATTAACTAGTAGGAAGGAATAAGTAACATACCTTAATATCGCTTCCTAGGGTCTTTGTTGCTCCCGCTTCGCTCCGGTTCTCTCGTGAGGTTGAGACCAAGACAACACAAACCAACCAAAGTGAAGATAGAAAAATATATTCAATTGTCAACTTATGTGTATGACTAAGGAATTACACAATAAAGTGAGAATAGCTTTATGGGAAAGGGACATGCCACTGTATCATATTAATTGAAAGTAAAGATTACAACCTGATTACCTTGATGTCGCAAGCTTCCTTTCGATGGATCTTGGCTCCAACACACACACTTTCTCAATCCTTACATGAAGAAGATCAAAACTGCTTGATAGACTTGTTGGAGTCTTCAAGCTACTGTTCAAGCTAAGTCCTTCACACAATTCTTTCACCAATTCTCCAATGAATCTTGCTTAACCTTTTCCATGAAAATTCCCTCAATATATAGGAGAGAATGAGATAGTTACTTGGATAAGAATGATCCCACAATATCAGGGAATCCAGTACAAGGATAACCATTCGAATGCCAACTCATTCTTCTAGAAGATTCCCTTCTAGAAACATCGAGAATTCATCTTTTTCCATGCTTTAGGAAGCTTTCGCACCCTATCTATTCAACACAGTGTGAGAAGTTCGCACCCTGGATTAAAGAAACCTGCTAGAATGGGTCATTCTCGCACCCAAATATATTAGCATCTTGCGAACCTTCTTCAAAAATGAGTTTTCTGGGAAGAGATGAAAGTAACTTTTCTTAGGAGAAAGTTCTTATGAAGAGCCTGAGTACACCATCATCAATACATCATCATGACAACCAAAATCATGGGTAACACCAGGTTTTTCTAACACTTCTCCTAAAGCAATATAAGATGCATCTACATGCACATGAAACTCCTTTCTCCAATCTGGAAAAACTAGAATAGGTGCAATAACCATTTTCTATTTCAGTGTGTCGAAGCTCTGATGGCACTCTTCTGTCCAACTAAATTGACAGTTTTTCTTCAAAATCTTCTCCATGGGTGTTGTAATATGGGAATATCCTTTAATTAAATTCCTATAGTATCCAGTATGTCCCAGCGCAGTGTGCAGTTGTTTGACTGACGTAGGAGGGGGTAGATCAACTATAATGGAAATTTTACATGGATCGACCAACAATCCACACTTGCATATAATATGACCTAACAACACTCCAAATGGTTAGTAGAAGATGCATTTCTTCATATTCAAAGAAATTTGACACTTCCTGCATTTGTCCAACATTAGCCTTAGACATTCAATATGATTTTTCAATAAACTAAAAACAGTCCAATATTCAAAATATGCTTCTAGAAATTTATGCAGAAATGCCTTGAATGCTTCGACCACCACCATGGAAAAAATGGTTAGGGAATTCTTCAATCCAAATGGCATCATTGTATATTGATAGGATCCCCATTTGGTTGTAAATATGGTATTATGGTGATCTTCCTTGGCAATCTAGATCTGATGGTATCCTGAAAATCCATCTGTAAAAGAATATATTTCCTGGCCTCCCACATTATCTAACACTTCATCAGTGAACATTGTAGGGAAGGGGTCATGCAAATAGGAATAGTTCATATTCCTTAGATCTACATAGATCCTGATCGCTCATGTCTTCTTGTCCTGTACCACCATAGGGATAATCCATTCTTATTCTTCCACGGGTTCTATAATCCCATCTTCCAACATTCTGTCGAGCTCAATCTTCACTTTCTCCTTATATTTAGGGTTCATTCTATACGATCTCTGTTTGAATGGTCTTGAATATGGTTTCAAAGGGATCCTCATCTCTCCCATAGGCCCTTTAATTTCCTTCATATCAGTGAAATTGGTTGGAAACAAGTCCTGATATTCATGCAGTAATTCTGTAATCTTGTCAATAGTGGAAACATCCTAATAATCTCCAACATTTGCAAGATTTGGTGTCTGATCTATTCTAATATTGACTTTCCTAATATTGATTGGTTATCCAATGAATGGTAACTGAACTCCTGGTCCTTCCACATCTCTTTGGCCTTCTGTTTCTATGATGTTCACCTTTCCTGGATCATCGTCTTCATCAGCATTGATGTTGTAATAGCCTTGCAGTTTCTGGAGAGACGTAGTCCATTCATCCTCTTCTTGCTCCAAAGTGAGGTTAGATGCCTCCCCTAATACTTTCTATCTTACAATCTACAATGCTTGATCTACTGAAGGATATTTAATTTCAAATAAGAAGGTGGTTACAAAATTCTGAGTCATACCTTTTCAATCTGTAGTGATGAGGCACAGCTCTACTTGAAGGTACCAGTTGATAGGTGTCGTGTCCAGTGTGTTAATGAATTTGTGCACCCACTACTCTTGAGGAATGTTCCTCCAGGTTGCTTCGCAATTTCACACATGGTCCTTTGTGCAACTTCGTCTTATGTACCAAAATTTGCATCCTTCTACTTGTGCTGAGAACCGCGTTGCCATCAAGGTATGACATTGTACCCATTCTATAATGTTGGTTTTGTGTGTCCCCCGCCATTTTGCTAGTGTGACTTTCAGGGCCTCCTCCATTGCCAACAATCTTTGTTGAATTTGTACACTTTCTTCAAAGTCTGACAAGAAGTTTTCTAAAGGATTCAGACCATCAAAGGTGGGTAAATTACTTACTGTTGTGTTGATCCAACGAACTTCTATGGTTAATCTAGCACATCTTCTTGTAGATACTTCATACATTTTATTCTTCTAGTTCTCTAGTGCTTCTTCTAAGTCTGATGAACATGTGTTGTCACTTTGCTAGCTTAGGTTTCCATTTGTCGTGGGATTAATGTAATCCTATTGTCTGGTTGTTAATTTGTATATGTTTTCCAGATCATATGTGTGGTCCTCCTCTTTGATGGGCTCTGTGTATCGTTGACCTTCATATGGATCTAAAGGCACAATGACCCTAAGGCCATCTCTTTCAAAATTCATACGTCTTTTCTTTAAATCAATCATAGTGTAATTATTGAAAGCCCAATCAATTCCTAACAACGCAGAATAAGGACAACTATCATCAACTATCTCAATTACCTCAAAATCTGCAAACGTTCTTACTCCATTGATGTCCACAGGGACATGTTCCACTCGTCCAAAGGGGCTGACAGCTTGCTGATTAGCCATCCTAAGCCTGATAGGGGAATAGATCAATCTCAGTTTTCCCATTAGTGCCCAAGTTTTCTTCTTCATGACATTGACCTCTGACCCTAAGTCGAGGACCACATAGTCTATATCATATTCTCCTATTTGAGAATTCAAGTGTAATTCCTTATTTGTCCTTTTCTTTTTAGTGATTTGGTGTACTTCCCTATTCAGTAAGGGGTCTATATTTCCTAGCTCATACTGTCTAATTAAATTTTGTAGTTCTTTTACAACGCTCTCATCCTAAATCAACTTAATATAATTATATAGAAATTCCATGAGCTTGCTTACCGCTTTTCCTTCTCTTGGTGAAGCAGTCTGATCGAATGCCAAAGGCATTCCATATTCTCTTACTACGGTCCATGTCTTTGATGAAGAGCCTTGCTCTGATTTGAACTCTTTTCTTGCCTCCTCAAATATATGTCTTTCTTTCTTTGCATCAAAAGTTTGGGTCTTCTCTGCAGCTTTCCTTATTCCTGAGTCTTTTGTAGCCTTTCCTTGGGTCAATATTTCTTCTCCTATAAAAATGCCTCCTCTAGTGATAACAACAACTCTAGGGTCTTCTCCGCAAGGTTCAGTATATATCAATTGCACTTACGGGTTCTGTTGAGGTCCTCATCTTTCCTGAAAATTAGCCAGCAATGTTGGACATTCCTCGATAACATGCTCGAAGGAGTTGTAATAGCTGCAAGTGGTACAAGGGTTATAACATTACCTTGCTTGGTGTCCTGGCTATGTGCAGTTATAACAGATTATCTATCCTCGACCTTGACCCAAACCCCATCCTCGTCCTCATCCTTTGAATCCACCGCGAGGATTGAAGTTTTCTCTCCCAGGGGAGTTATACTACGTAGTGTTTCCTTCTTGCTGTACTTTTCCTTGAATTTATTATATGTCTCTTGACCTTTCATGCATGAGATCATAATCCCTGCAATCTCTATCATCATGCCCCATGGACTTACAAAACGTGCAATACAAATTTGTGGGTATCTGAACATATTTTTCCATGTAATAGCACTCACCAGGGACATCTCTATTTCGACATACCTCACACCAAGGTAAGGTAACTTGCTTCAAAGGGATCGGAGCTCCAGAGGCCAAGTATTAATGAAATAGGGGGAAGTGCTCCTTGTCATGGCCTTCTGATATGCATATGATACACCAAATGTATTCTCTTTTATCTTTTCCCTTATCTTTTTTTATATCTTCAACCTGCAGAGACAAACTAGTTAGATGACTCAAGATTTGACTCATACCTGAGATGGATTCTCCCATAGGAGATGATTCTAAGTTCATGGCGATCTCCAGCACCTCAGCCTACAAAGCAATATTATGTTGCATCAAAGGAACTCTGATGTGTGGTAAAAGGGAAGCAATGAACCACTCTTTGTTCTACTCATCTGGGATCTGAAAAGTCAATTGGCCTGTTAAGGTCTTGAATCTTTGATTGAATTCCCAAATAGGTTAGGCTACCTTCTGCTTGATCTCTTTCAGCTCTGTAATACATTGTGACTCCGACTTGGGTTTCTTGAACTCTGCAGTTAACGCATTCTTGATCTCATTTAGTGCCTTAGGTTGTGCAATTCCTTGGACAAGCTTCATGTACCACTTCAGTGCGCAAACCCTTAGGGTAGTACTAAACTGGGCTCTTTTAACAACTTCATCGGTGGCATTCTTAATATTCCATACAGATTCACATAGGAACCGGTGTTGATCAAGGTCTTCAGACCCATATCCCCTAAAGATAGGGAGTCTCATCTCATATGCCATAGATATTCCTAGGTTTCCTAGGTTTCCTGTCTCAGTATATGCTGAACTGTTAGTAATAGTACTACGAGGAATCTGGTGACTATTCTGATTGCTTAGTGTTTCTGAAACAGTAGGGGGATTAATAGTACTTACTTCAACAGTCTATGCTGTTACACCTCAAAATTACTCACTTCAATAGTGTCGTATCTTGTCCACAAGTGTCTCATCTTGACCACTAGTGGTGCAAGTGTAAAAAACATCATATTTCCATCTTGCCTATGTCGTGCCTCTAATGACATCACAAAGACACTTAAGACACCTCAAAGACTAGTTTTGAAGAAGAGAAATGAGTTAGCAGGGAGTACAAACCTTTTTCCATTGAAAGAACCACTAAAAATGGATTTTGGAGAGGAGTGCTCCCCTACCCATTATCAGGGAGTGTTGGCGCTCCCTGAGCCTTTTTGGGGGAGTGTTTGAGCACCCTATGCACCCTTTTGGGGGAGCACTACCCTTTTATGAGAAAGTTTTGGGTTTTTTGAGGCAAATCAGGGAAGAATCCCTCAATTCTTGAAGGTGGTTGGATTCAAATAGATGGTCAAGGCATGATCTTAGGGAAGATCCTCAACTGAAGGAGAGGAATCCTCAACTTATCCCAAATATCTCTCAAGTGGTTGGACCTGTCCAAGGCTATATAAGGAGGCCTTCTCATGGTGAAAGGAGGGTAGAGACTAGAGATTGATACCAAACTTATGATCTTATAAGTGGTATTACATGAAGAATATTGGAGGTATGAAACCTATGATATCATAGGAAAAATACAAAATATAGCGGAGATTACTTGAGAAAAATGGTTGGACAAGGAGAACTGGAAGAAGCTGTTGAACCCTCATCAAAGGATTGTAAGTACTTTTACTTGTTCTCATCAATATCTCAATGCTTGGCCTGTTTCTTTCAAACTGATGTTTGTTCCACATCAGTTTGTCTGCAATAGATGGATCTATATTTGAGCTAATCTCAATAGAGTAGGAAGTCTATTGTATCTTTGTTTGTTCTACAGAACCTACTAGGGAGCTTAGGATTGAAGCTCAGCTTGGACTTTGCAGGGACAAACTTTGTTAATAAGGTACATATCTTTCTTCTTCTCCTTTGTATGTTAGTTTGGTCAGATATAAAAGGATTTCAATGTCCATGTTAAGAACTTTTTTGTCTTGGCCTTAGGAGTCTAGAGACCAAGAGGGAATCCACTTGTCTGCAAGGGGATTCACCTACAAGAGAAATTGGCGACTCCACTGGGGAGGATCTCTGATTTTTGTTTCCATTCCGAGATATTGTTTTGGCCCTTTGCCCACTCATTTGAACCTCTCCATACTATCTCTTTGATTCTTATATTTGTTTGATTGCCTCTTTATTTCATCATGATCACCCTGATTGACTGAATTTCCTTGATTTTTTGAGTTTTTGGGCATTTTTCTGAGCTTTTGAAGCAGAGCAATCCCATTCCATTATTATCAGAGTGCCAACACTCCCTGGTGGCCTTACACAGAGTTTTGGAATGCTCTGGTGCCCCTTACACCAAAGTGCTACCCCATTTTTAGTGAAAAATCATCTAGTTTTTTAGTTTCTGAGTTCAATTTTTGCCTTTTTCATTTGCTTAGGGTCTCATACTCTCAGTCCATCTTTGTCATTGGATTTCAACACCTTATTTCTGAGAATTCATCCTCTTTTGTTTGGGGTTTTGACATTTTCTTTCCTTGCCTTGAAGTCACTCTTTATCCTTGTTGACCTAGAGTTAATTTGTTGTTTTCTTCTCGTTCATCTGACTGAGTGGAATCTTTTGTGAGGAAATCCAAAGGTCTGTGAACCTTTCCATTGGATATTTGAGGTAATTTTTCATCATTTCTCTTTTGTTTGAGGTTCTTTTGGTTCTTGTTTGAAAATTTGGTTATCTCTGTCCTTCTTGTCTATTTCATGATGAGAGTGTATTTTTGTTTTGTGTGAGGTCTGCTTTTGATTGTTTAATCTTGAAGTCTGATTGATATTAGAAGTTTTTCATCTGATTATCATTCACATATAATAAAAGGACATATTTTAGTGATTGGTTTGGATATTAGAAGTCATTTCTGAAATTTTTTATCATCACATTGGATTTGATTGAGAAATAATTGTATGAAGATGTTGCATCTCAGTGTTTGATAGTGAAAACAACTCTTTCTCTTTCCCTCAAATATCCATTCATTGAAAGACAAGACTGCTTATCATATTCTTTATCATTTTTGGGGAATTGATTCATCATACCATCGGTTTCATTTTCATACACCCTTTGAGTAAAGAACAGTTGCAAAATGAATGCTAATTAAAAATTATCTAGAACATTTTTTGTTTTTAGGATCTTCCACCAACATTAGACTAGGATTAGCACTTTGGATTAGGCTATGAGTACAACTCTCCAAAGTTTTTCAAAACAAACATTAGCATCCCGAGATAGGGAGAGTCAAATCCAATTGTCGTATAGGCTTTCTGGGATCCCCCTCTCACACAGGGGTTATGCACGAGGTCGCATTCGGGAGAGTTACAGAGATTATCCCTCTGTGGTTCAACTGTTTGTAGTGGTCGGATCGTATATTGGGGGTCACTTGAGGGTATACCCACGATTATGTGTGGGAGCCTCTCAATTTGATTTCAGACTTGTTATCCTACCCATACGTTCGGATCGGACTGTCGACTATACCCGCCCAGGGGCTGACTACGAATTGGTGTCCTTAGTTGCCATAATCCTTAAGTACTTACACAAGGTGATGGTGAAGGGAACTTTCACTGTACCAGGAACAGACATTGGTCAAACTCACTCGAGCTACTTGGAGGGTAAATCCACAATTACTGCATGGAATCTTGCACCAGGGTGAAATTCTGTTAAGCAGATCTCCATTGTAACTGTTCCACCATATCCTAGCCCCTTCTTGACTTGATCACACGACATTGGATTTCATCACTAACCAGTATGATCATTGAGAGAAGTTTTGTTTGCTTGGTTTTGATTCCTAGATTTTATTAGTGTATGTTGTTTATTTTTGTTAGTTGGCCCTAGATTTTCAGCGTGTACTATTATTCGCCAAAATTGAACCTGTAGACGATAAATGTCTTCACTGATCGTGTAGGATGCAAGGGCTTCCTCCAGAAGGCTACCAACCCTTACCTCCTAACCCTCTAGAAGACAACTATTGTGGAGAGGTAGAAAATTAATTTGATGTTGGGAGTGTTATTGCTCCTCTGTTAGACAATTTTGAAGGTGCTTTGGTTACAGTTGAGAATCCCACTCCTTGCACCACATATGTGTCAACAATTCCTCTCAAACCACTTTTTCTTCGTTTAGAATCCCTTGGGAACGTCATAGATGAAGAGGTCCCACAGTTACCTACGAGAGATTTTATTGAAACATATATGGGATCCACAGAACCAACCTTTGGTGATGAGTATAGGACTCCTATTCATCCTACCACTAAAGTAGATACAAATCCCACACCTACTCATTCTGTATGGAGGACTTCATCAGGATGCGATCTCTATTATCATTTTGAATCCTTTCGACAACCCTTTAATCCTCATGACCCTCCTGTTGAAACTAGGCCATCTAGTCAAACTATGAATCACCCCATCGATCAGGTCATTAACCCTATTGTTGCGTCAGCACAAATCTATCCTAATGCTAGACTCATCACCTCTACTCATTCCCAAGGCACTTCGATCCCTACCCCCTCTTTTACAAACTTTCACTCTACAACTCCACATGTTCCACACGATCTTTTTGGGACATCTTTTCACCCGAGAATGAAGACCCCTGCCAGCCAAATACAACCGAATGGAGGGAAACCACCATCTAGCAGACCTATCCCTCTTGGAAGACCACAATCCTAGGGAGATCCTACCCCTTCCAGGGGACAACCCCCTTTTCATGTTCTTCCCGAAGGGAAACCTCCCATTTCTAGTCATACCCCAGTCGTTAATCCACCACTGGCAGGTGGGGAACCTTCGTCTACTGGAAACCCTGCACAATCCTGGGGAGGTTCTTCCGGAGGCACATTTACCCAACCCCATGTTGGGGGGCACTCATATCATAACCCACAAGGAGGAGTATCAAATCTTGTTCCTTTCGGACCATCTTATGGACAACCTTATCTAGGCGTCCCAAACATCACTTGGAGTCCTCAAGGACAACAACCTTATCCTCCCCATGGGTCTAATGTGTATCCACCTTCGGGATCTACTCTTTACCCTCCTCAAGAGAAAAATGTTCATCCTCTTTCTGGGCAAGAAAATCACTCGGCTTATAATGCTTAGAACCCACCGGGTTATGCAAATGTTTCTCAACCATCATCGAATCTTGTTTATCCTAGTCAGCAACAACCGTATGTAGGAGGACCTACTAGTTACAACTATCCACCTAACCCAGTTTATGGTCCTATTGGTGTTCCTATGCCACATCAGTATCATCCACAAATTAACCGACAACTACCTTTCCTTGTGACTCTGGATCTCCCAGACTTGTCTTGGTTAACTAATGATCCTATTTTTCATTCACCAGTTTGGACAGTTATTCCAACCAAACTTTCTTCTGATATTCTGAAATTTGAAAGAAAATTTGGTGAAGATCCAAATAACCATGTGATGACTTTCCATTTGTGGTGTTCATCAAACTCCCTCATGGATTATTCTATACGTTTGCGTCTTTTCCAGCGAACACTTACGGGCTCAACATCAAAGTGGTATATTGAACTACCACGTGTTTCTTTCCATTATTTCAACTCCCTTGCCATGTCTTTCCTCATGCACTTTCAAATACCTATTCGCTATGAGATGGGTACTGAACTCTTGACCTCCCTTCATCAAACTGACTCCGTACATATCTCTGACCATATTCATGAGTGGAGATGATGGCAAAGGATGATCAAAGTAATAATTTCTGACATATTATTGGCGGAGTGGTTTACTAAATCACTTTTACCCCTGATCGCTCACGATGTCACTATGGGTGGTGCGGTCACCAAGGAAGAAACCATCGCTCAGGCTTAGTACTTAGATCTAGTTTATTCCCAATCTGGTACTTTGTATGATTTGCTTCCAAATGTTGCTCGCGCTAATACTGATCCATCTAAGCCATCATCCTCATTTCATGCGAACGATGTTATTGGTTCCGTCAAAATTCAATCTACTTCCCAATCGACCACACTCTCCTCTACCTCCCCCCAAACTCAGATATCTGAGGTGACTGTAGTTCAATATGCCCCTTCACAACAATCTGAAGGTAAGAAGAAGACAAAAAACAAATCAAAAAATACTAATAACACTGAACAACCAAAAAATCAAGCTCAAATACCTGCTACCAAAAAGAAACCGCAACGAAAACTAAAATTCCCATGTATCATTTGTGGTGATGATCACTACACTTGATACTGTCCACATCGCAATGACGTGGCCAAACGTTTCCATGAAAATTCACAACCCGTTGTGCTTACTCAGCCTTTTCCACAACAGTGATCCATGGTTGCTCAAACCCCCTCTCCTGGGGGCAGTTCGAGCCATCCTCATGATGAGGCCTCGACAAGTGCACATATTTATATGTTTAATGGGATTAATTTGACCACTCACTCTAAGACATATGACACACCATGTAACCCTAACAAAGGAAAATCCACTAACGGTACCGGTACTTTACCGGATCCATCACCATCCTCCATTAGTCCTCCATCGATTAATCCTTCGTCTGGACCACTTCAGATTGAGAAACCTACGTTTGACTCTACATTATGCTCTCCTAAGAGCACTATCCATAAATATACCTTTAATCCTAGTTCATGTGCCGCCCAAAACTACAACATTGTTGAAGATTTGGCTCGAGCATCGTGTGTTATTTCCGCGTTAGAAGTTCTACAACATTTCCCCAATCAACGTAAAATGATCTTATCCGCTATTGGCACTATTGATCCCAAGTCGTCCAACCATATCATGTTTAACCTGGACAACTATACATCTCGACTCTCCCACCAACTTTCTTTCCAAGTTGATGTTGTTGTTCACAATCAACAAATCCATCGAACTATTCTGGATGAGGGAGCCTCAACTTGTGTCATGTCTTTAGCATGTTAGAAAGGTTTTAAATCACCTGCACTTAACAAATCCCCAACGATGTTGCACACATTCGATGGGAAAGGTTTTCATCCCCATGGGATTTTACAGTCCCTGCCCATCCAATTGGGTGGAAAAACTATCACTGTTGATGTCGAGTTGGTCGATGCTCCCCTCAATTACAACTTATTGCTTGGAATAATTTGGTTTTATGCTATGAATGTCATTGCCTCATTAGTATTTCGATGTGTACAATTTCCGCATCAGGGAAAAATTGTCACTGTTGATCAGTTAGATTTTTGCACGACCAATGCTTGCGCTCCTACTACCAACAACATTCCTTTCTTGGGAGATCACAAGATCACGTATGAAAGCGTTGGTGTTGGATTACTGAAATATTATAGCCTTATGGGTACCTTCCCTACACCACTTCCACCGACTACACATCATATTTCCATCGTCAATATGATTTCGACCACGACTTATCAATCTTTGGAATCATCTGACCCTTGGATTGTACCTAGTCTGTTGGAATTCAATGCACTACGTGACACTGTACCACTTAGTCCAGCCGAAACATCATACATTTCTATCCAATCCGCTTCTCCCTCTTCAGATGACCAACATCTATTGGCACCCAACAGTTACTCGATGCCATCATGGTTAAGTTCCATGTTGTCTTCGATCGACCACATTTCCCCAATTTTTCCCTCGGATGAATCTATTATGTAAATGTTGAGCATTGACGAGCTACCTCGGGATGATAACCATCATCGATCCTCTCTTATTCCCCCTCGTGAAGAAATTCAGGAATATATACACTCTATATCCCCTCCTAATGTTGGTTTTCCATCATCTCCCATGCCTTCAACTTCCGATTATTTGGATCCGGTAGTTGACATGGTGATCCCTTCGATAGGACTATTGGAGCCTGATCTCTTTACCCCTGTCGCAACCCTCGACATGTGTTCCTTCCAAAGTAATTTTCTTCCATCCAGTGAATATCTCTTGGAATCCATGACCGATTTTTGTCCCTTGACATGGTGTCCTTCCATAGCGTTATTCTCTTGGAAGCCATGATCAAGGAGAGTCCACAAGCATAGTTTCTCTTCTCTGTAGCAAGCTCATTAAAAAATGAAACAATGGTCATGAGCATAGTTTCTCTTCTCTGTAGGAAGCTCGTTAAAAAATTAAACAGAGGTCATGAGCATAGTTTCTCCTCTTTGTAGCAAGCTCATTAAAATATGAAACAGAGGTCATGAGCATAGTTTCTCTTCTCTATAGCAAGATCGTTAAAAAATGAAACAGAGGCCATGAGTATAGTTTCTCTCTTTTGTGGCAAGCTCGTTAAAAAGTGAAACAATAATCTGGGGATTGAACCTGGAGCCCTGAGCATAGTTCTTTTCCTGTGTCAAGCTCGTTAAAAAATGAAACAATCACTTCTCTTGAACCTTCTTTTTATCCACCCTTATATTTTTTCTCCATCTAGTAGAGAAATTGATGACAACCTCAAAGTCGGTGAATGAATTGAAGCTTGGAGGGCATGTCTCCTACCTTTGATGATCATTCTAGAGTTAATTCACTCGCTTTCAAGATGGGGGCATACCAAGCTTAGTATTTGTTATTTCTAGTGCTTGTAAATACATGAGAATGCAACCGGGTAAACTTTTATCTCTTTTTCAGATTCACATGGTTAAATGAAAAAGAAACCCCCTGGAGTCATCTTTAAGCTCTTTTTAGACTCTCTAAACATGAAAAGATTGTCGAGTGATCTTGCTTCCTTTCCCACTCGTTAAAAGGATTGAAAGGGCGTCTTTCGAGTGATAATTTATCTCTTTTTCGGCCTCACGAGACTAACATTACGAAAAAGGAGAACATTGGAGTCGTATTTAAGTTTTTTTCAGCCTCTCTAAATATGAAAAACCACCGAGTTTACCTTCTCTGGACTCGTTAAATAAGCATACATTGAAGGGCCCATACGGAACCAAACCCTTACTTCTTCAAGTTTGCCAAACAAAGGAAGAGGGACTTATCGAAGGTGATTCATATCGAGCATGTGTTACCCTCCTCGAGCTCATTAAATTTAAAAAGAGGTACTCATCTATCTAGATAAGGGAAAAATTGAAATAGGCAAGCCAAGCAGTTTTTTTTGAGGACATTACCAGTAGCCCTTACAGTCGCCCTTGAACATGGTACTTTGTCTTTTCATGCATTTTAATCTGTTGAACCTCTGCACTGAGCCAATCCTCTAAGTTTCTTTTACTCCTTTGGGTCACCTGACGAAAGTCACCGTATCCACTGCATTATCTTGTTTTGGTCCATGTCAAGTTTCTATTGTTGTGCCTCAGTGTTCAAGGGAAGTATCTGCCTCGAGAGTCAGTCATCAAAAATATCATGTTTCAATACCCGTGTTAGTCCATGTTTATTTGATCTACCAATTACATCTTTGTATCAGTTTCGTGTCGTTGATGGGGGATACATCAAGGCCCTCCCTCGACGAGTCTGTTCCTGTTGACTTCAACACATTATCCAAGAAATAGACTTAGAAACCAGTTAGTACCTTGGGACCTGCATGCCTCAATGGCAGGCCTCCTCGCATCCAACAGTGGGTTTACATCATTGACCTTTGATCAGATAATTCCATGGATTTTCGACTTCAGCTCATCCATTCACATTCATTGGAATGTACTAGAGTACCTTGGGAATCATTGACATCAATGGTGATTTCCCTCGCGCTTGTTAACGATTTACCTCATTGACCAGTAATCAAGTGGTTTCTTCCATTTTCGACATCAGGACATCTATTCACATGGTTAGATTCGTACTATGTCGAGATAAGTAAGAAGACCCTGGGTTGAGTCATCACTTTTGTACATACTTTTCCTAGGTTGCGACAGAGTTCTTTTGAACTATGACACATATACTGTTACATAGATTCACCTTGTATTGGTCGTGGCTATGTCTTGTCATCTCGTAGATCCATTGTTTATTCTTTGTGGCTACGATCATTTCAGGTCATAGGAGTATAGATCCACATTGTATCTGCAGGGGCTATACCATTTTGTCAATATAATTATGGATCCACAGTGTATTTTATGGAGGCCATATCTAAAAAGTCTTTATCACTCAAGGATAGGTATGCCTACCTTGGGTTTGAAACATGTCATAATATTTGTTTGATGGTTGTGTGTAGATTTTTATGGATTCTCTATGTCCATACCCTTGCTTGAAAAAATTTACAAAGTACTTCAGTCATCATCGTCTTCTAACTTCATACTTTGGGGGGAAATCTGTTACACCTCAAAATTACTCACTTCAATAGTGTTGCATCTTGTCCACAAGTGTCACATATTGACCACAAGTGGTGCAAGTCTCAAAAACATCATACTACCATATTTCCTATGCTGTTCCTCTAACGACATCACAAAGACACTTAAGACACCTCAAAGACTAGTTTTGAAGAAGAGAAATCAGTTGACAGGGAGTACAAACCTTTTTCCATTGAAAGAACCACTAAAAAATAGATTTTGGAGAGGAGCGCTCCCCTACCGACTGTCAGGGAGTGTTGGTGCTCCCTGAGTCTCTTTGGGGGAGTGTTTGAGCGCCCTATGCACCCTTTTGGGGGAGAGATACCCTTTTCTGAGAAAGTTTTGGGTTTGTTGAGGCAAATCAGGGAAGAATCCCTCAATTCCTGAAGGTGGTTGGATTTGAATAGATGGTCAAGGCATGATCTTAGGGAAGATCCTCAACTGAAGGAGAGGAATCCTCAAATTATCCCAAATATCTCTCAAGTGGTTGGACCTCTCCAAGGTTATATAAGGAGGCCTTCTCATGGTGAAAGGAGGGAAGAGACTAGAGATTGATACCAAACTTATGATCCTATAAGTGGTATTACATGAAAAAGATTGGAGGTATGAAACCTATGATCTCATAGGAAACATATAGAATACAATGTATATTACTTGAGCAAAGGGGCTGGACAAGGAGAACTGGAAGAAGTTGTTGCACCCTCATCAAAGGATTGTAAGTATTTTTACTTGTTCTCATCAATATATCAATGCTTGGCCTGTTTCTTTCAAACTGATGTTTGTTCCACATGATTTTGTATGCAGTAGATGGATCTATATTTGAGATAATATCGGTAGAGTAGGAATTCCATTGTATCTTTGTTTGTTCTACAGGACCTATCAAGGAGCTCAGGACCGAAGCTCAACCTAGACTTTGCAGGGACAAATGTCGTTAATAAGGTACATATCTTTCTTCTTCTCCTTCGTATGTTAGCTTGATCAGATCTAAAAGGATGTCAGTGTCCATGTTAAGCACTTTTCTATCTTGGCCTTAGGAGTCTAGAGACCAAGAGGGAATCCACTTGTCTGCATGGGGATTCACCTACAACATGTGTAGTTCCTAAAGTTTCTGGCTCGTCCCAACGAGGTTCTTCAACTTTCCCTTCCTCTGCCCTAGCGGGTTATGAATGTTCTTCGTCTGTCAAGTCTGCCTCTTCTCCACTGTATAATCCCTCATCCACGTAGTTCTACTTGAATAAGTTTGCAAGATGAACTTCTCTAAACGCTCTCCCACTACGCATATGTCCATCTTCTGTGTCGCTATCACTGTCTGAATTCTTGAACATTATCTTTTTCAAATCCGACCAATATACTATGTCTTCAAGATGTTCTTCTCATGCAATAGAATCTTGATTCTCAAATTCAAAAAATGTAAAAATTGTCCTCTGGGTCCCTTGAAGAAATATCTCTTGGCTTGGTTATATGACTCTACTCTGTCAATATAAAACTCGGTGATGTACCCTCCAATGGTGTTTTCAAACCAGTGATCTACTGCTCTTGACACGGCGTTATCAACTCTCTTGACCTTCTTGATGAACGCTAATGTCCAAACTATAGGAGGTCTATATCTAATCTCAAACTGGGTATCTGCTAACCTAGCTAACCACTCATATAGCACCTGATGGATTCCTCCAAAGAAAATTTCATGTATATCATTAAAGATATATCTCTCCAACCAATCCTCTATACTAAGATTAGGGTTCTTGTTTTGGGCTTCAGTGAAGTCCTTTTCTTGATCCTCTATCCACTTTTGAATTTCTGTCTTTGATGGAACCACCTTGACATCCCCTCAAGAATATTCTCGACCTGACAATGGAACCATTTGTTTTCACAGGGGCAGACCCATGGTTCATCTCCAAGAGCGCATCAATAAGACCTAACTACTGGCCCTTTAAGCTACACCTACAAATCAAATGTAGTCTCACCCAAAGTAGCTATGGGGGGGTTGCAGGACAGAGATGTCTACAACCAAGGGAACTATCAAGTGGATCCAACACTAGAACAATACAACATGCATATATCACTTATCATCTTATATATATTCCACACATCTATTAGATCTACCACAGTAATGAAATAATAGTATATCGAGGCAAAAGAACATAGCATCAATCACACACACAAGACAAGATATACGTGGTTCACCCTCTCTCTAGGGATACGTCCACAAAACTGTGATTTATAATGTATTAAGATGAAGCATATAGTTCTTGTATGTGCTCTTATCTAGCATATCTTCTTTCTTCTTCTCTCTATCTCTCCCCTCCTTGTGCACCCAGCTGCAGGGTTGATCTTCGCACCCAGCTGAAGATCTTACAATACAAAAGGATCTTGTACTCAACACTTCTCTCTATCACAATATTACTCACTTAATCAGAAAAAAACAATCAAAACACCAACAATAGTAACAACAATGAAAACAACCCATCCCAGGTCCTCTTGACATCTATTTATACATTACAATCACTCACTGGCATCCTTAGGTCAAAACCTAGGTGTCAAAACCCTAGATACCAAAACCCTAGGTGTCTAAAACCCTAGGTCAACTTGACCTGTATTTTCAGGGCTTTGTCAGACTGTCTTTCCTTCCTTCTCGCGCAGTGCTCCAAAGAATCAAATGGTGGTTTTTTTCTCTTGTTGAGTTGTCCACGATCCTTCTTCCTTGCTAATCTGTCATCCTCGATCTCCTCATCCAACGACTTGCTTTCTTTTACTTCGCTCCAAATTTTCTTCTCTTTTCTCACTTCGACCCAGTAATAGTCACTGTGTCTTTCACACAGTTCTCATTTTTCCTTTTCTTCCTTGAGCTTTTCGTATTTCCATAACCAAGGGCCAACAGGGACATGCACTAAGAACGACAAGGAGAAAAATGCTCTGATACCACAGATCCAGATTTTGTGAGAAGAATGAAATGAATAAAAAACTATATTATTAACACATAGATACAATGAACAATAACAAAGATACAATAAAACTTGGCTTCTATTCAATAAAGAAATATGTTGAAACTGTAAAATGCAGACTGAAACAAGCTTTCTAGAATGGTGGTCTATTATCTCTAAGAAGAGATGTGACGAATGCACTCATTCACAATAAGATGAGTACAATGAGGCTCCAAAGGCCTTTTTACATCAAACATGAATTCCAAAACCATAGACATCCAAAAACCTAACCCTAGGAGATGAAGCGCCAAAATTCATGTGGGCCCCGTTGGGTAAGTTGGTACATCAACTTCGCAGGGTCATAATTTTTGCATACAATTTCCATTTGATATCCTATTGGAAAGGTCTATCCAAGGAATACACATTATTCCATCGCACTCTGACTTTGTTTAAATTTTGACTGTGGCAAGCCCAAAAAATGTTGTTTAGAGCCTCAAAATGACCCTGGAATTTCAAGACCCGAAAAGCTAGGAAAATCACTGCCAAAATGAAAATTGCATGTGATCCAGTTGGAATAGGTGGGTGGCCACTGATATCCACCTAGATCAAATGGGGTTATGTTAGGTGCTCTTTTTTCAAATGAAATCATACCATATCTTTTAGGTGCTCTTTTTTCAAATGAAACCATACCTTATTGTGGCGTTGCTTATACTTGGCATTGGATTTTTGCACAATATCATGAACTTGTTCTTGGATGTGATGGATGCACTCAAAATATTTGGCTACCGATCATCCTCGATCTAAGCATGGGAGGAATCTTCTTGTGAGGATACAATGTGCAGAGCTACATTAATGGGGGCAAATGGTTGGAACCCCAAGAACACTTGAAAAGGGTTGTGGCCAATAAATATGTGGAGGGATCTATTGTAGCTATATGTGGAGGGATCTATTGTAGCTATGTTGAACATAATGAAGGATTTCATCCCATTTTTGGACAGTTGGTTTTTAATGATGTCAACTATTGGAGATTGATGTCAAACCTTAGAGAAGTTCGGAATCCCTAGAGATGTGATTGAGATTGATGGTGAGTTAGTTGTCATTGATGGAGTGGTTGATGTCAACAGATTAGATGGATGCATTTGATGAAGTCTACATGTGTAATATACCCAGCCACTCACAGGTGAGGCACGCTAACTTCCATTCCCTTATTTGGACTAATTCAAACCCTATCCTAACTTTAAATAACAAGGATACATGAAAGGTTCACATGCATTGATCAAGATTGATGCTAAACATAAAATAAATGAAGCATATGACATGCACAACAATAAACAAAAAGAATGCATACTCTAAATATTGAATTCAACAATAAATAAATACACATCGGAAAAAATCATACACAGATAAATACTATTATAACATAGAGCACTTATATTTAATAAAAGAAACCATCGACTGGCTCCAGACCAAGGACGTTCCACCCAACCATATAAACTGTTGTTCCAAGTCTTAACAACAATGTCACCCCCGAGCCAGGGCTATGAATCCACAAGGATGATTCCAGAGTGTTACTTGACTTCCCAAACCAATCAACACTCAATCTCTCATGGGATTCCCAACACCCACAACAATCCAAGTACCCATCTCTCTTCTACCCAACCTGCACCACCCAAGAGAATGGACCTTCTTCCTTCTCTGCCACACAGTCCCTCATGATTTCCTTCTCCTTCCAGGGCTCCAGTACAGTTGGACCATAATATCCATGCTAGGAATATCAGGACTCGTAACTGTGAGAAAAATTGGACACAGGCGAAATCATCTTAGACATGCAGGCCTCTATTCATGGCTGGATTACACCAACAATCTCTACAACCAACAATACCATTGTTTCACTTCAGCGGTTCTTCTTCATTTCCCAAGCCAAGGAATGCACGAGGAAAGATGAATGAGTGAGGGAATGAATGGAGTGAAATATCCATGAGAGGGGTGAACAATGAGCAAGTGAGTGAACGAGTGAATCAATGAATGTGTGAGTGAGTGAGTGAGGCAACCAACAAAAGAACAAGAATAATAATAAGAGTGAGAGAGAACGAACCCCCCCAACAGACCAAGGATGGGTTTATGTAATTATTGGGAATCAAGAACCTCATGGCCTTCCCCCAAGAAGCTCACGTAACTGATTTCCCCCTTTACACATAATGTAATTAAAAAAAATGAAATAAACACTTAGCCCCTCAAGACCCCTCTCTTGTGGAATCATATCCCCCTATAACTCTAGTCCTTGTCGGTCTAGAAACCAACGATGTATTTATTATTAATAATGATCAAAACATTACATTTCTTAGGCACACTGGCCTCTTTTAATTTTTTGGGCACTATGGCCTCTCATCAATTAGCAAATACATTATTTAATATGGGGCTCAAAACCCAAGGTGTTACATCCCCTCCCCCTTATTTTGTCACTATCCTCGGTGCATATACAAAACATGAATCAAAATTCCAAAATTTATTCAAAAATATGCAGGTACTCTTCCCGCATGACATCTTCATGACCTAAGTAGCATATTCAGGATCGTAGTAGGTCCACTGAAGTTTTACTAGCTCTATAGCTCGATTCCAGAACATTTTGACTTGTCCAATATTCGCACTGGCTGAACCTAAAAGTCTCCTTCTATCTCTACCTGAATCAGATGCCAATCAATAACATGGTTAGGATCATGTACATATTTCTTTATAAAAGAGATATGAAATATATTATGCACATTCATGGAAGCAGGAAATACAAGCATGTATGCAACAGGCCCTATTCTGTCGAATATCTCAAATGGACCACAGAATCTGGCTACCAACTTTGTACAAATACCCAACTTCAAAGAGCTCTTCTTGGGCTTCACTTTCAAAAGCACATGCTCCCCCACTTTAAATTCTCTTGTTGTCCTATTCTTATCTGCATAAACTTTCTGTCTATCCTGAGATTCCTTTAAATTATGCTTAATCTTAACCATCTGGTCTTCCATTTCCTTGAGCAACTCTGGCCCAAGTACCACTCTATCTGTTGGGTTTTCCCATCTCACTATAGTATTTCATTTATTACCGTACAAATCTTCAAATGGGATCATTTTAAATGAAGCTTGATATCCATTATTATAGACAAACTCAACCAAGTGCAAGTAATTTTTCCACTCAGATGGTTTATCCATCACATGCATTCCAACATGTCTTCAATTACTCGGTTGAGTCTCTCTATCTGCCCATATGACTATGGATGGTAAGATGTGTTAAAGTTCAGATTTGTACCAAATCCTTTAAATAATTCGTTCCAGAAATTTGAAGTAAATTGTGTGTCTTTGTCCGAGACAATTGTCCTAGGTATCCCATGCAACCTAGCAATCTCCCTCATGTAAATTTATGCAATATTAGTTGTTGTATGTGTTGTTTTTACAGGAACAAAATGAGCATCCTTTGTCAATTTTTCAACCACTACCATGATTGAATCATGTTGTCTTGTTGTCATGGGTAATTTAGTTATAAATTCAATGGTTATCACTTCCCATTTCTTCTCTAAAATTGGTAGTGGTTGTAACAAACCTGGGCATGAGTGTTGCCATCAATGACAAAGGGGGAGATTGTTGGAATATTGGTTTTTGTCATTGATGTCAACCATAGTCATTGCTTGTAGTCATTGATGTCAATCCTAGCCATTGGATTTTGGACCCTACAGTTGATCAAAGTAGATAGACATGAAGGAAATTAAATATGCAGATACAACACCCATGGATGGATAGTATAAGTCATGTCGCTTCCGGTGATATGTGGCACATCGCATGGATCCTCACGATTGAGGAGAAATGAATTTTTGAAGATGACAATGTGAATTGAAGTAGAAACTACATGTCGGCCCTAATGTTAAAAGGAAGTGACATAAAGGGTATAAATACATCTCATTATACATCCATTTTTCAACACATACAAGTTTATTAATGAACAAGGAGATACAAGTCGAATTTATGAGGAAATCCAAAGTAAAGAAGGTCGAATTTCAAGGGAGGATTAAGTCTTTTGGTGATGTGTTCCAAGGTATGTTATTTACATGCCATCTTACCATTTTTGCTATAACTTTGTTTCTAGAATGATTCAGATGGTGAAATTCAGAGGATATTGAGAATACATATCTAGGTACATGTGGTAAAAATTTCAACTCTTCACTTTAATCTTGGAGATACACTTAGTGGAAGATAGGGTTTTTGACTAGTCCTAAAGCTAGTCATAAACATGTGTCCCAGGTAAAACAGTCATAACGTCTTCATAGAGAATCCAAATGAAGTCATACCAATTTCATTGGAAAGAGTATGGGTTGTAGTTTCCTATGTAAAAATTTCAAAATATGATGTTAAATATTGAGCACAAGGCATGTTGTACAAGTTCTCTCTCCTAAATAAACCAAAATTGAATAAGATCTACCATTTTCTCTATAACTCTGTTTTCTGGGAGGATTCAAGGAGTGAAACTTGGAGGAGATTCAAAGAATACATTGAGTAAAATTATATGCAGGATCAAAGTATTCCAAGAAGTGAAGAATTGCATAAGTTGAAGAAGTCTCAAGAAGCATTATCAAGTTCTATGTGATGGTTGGTTGATAGTGATAATTTAATGTAAAGTTTTATTATCTCTCATATATTCTTGGGTGGAAGGAAGGGACAAGGATGGAGAGGTCAACCCTCTCTTGATATTGGAGGATTGTATATTCCTTTTGGAGGTTTATCCCTCCCTTTATATTTGGAAGCTGTAGCTACCTTTGGAAATCATTACTTCCTTTGAACAATAATACATGATTACTTCTTATATATTGTGCATGGTGTATTGGTGTATCTCTTATACTATTCTTCATTTTTCATTGGGTAGTCTTCATTGTTCATTGGATATAAATTGAATACATGATCTGATTGAAGTAAAAATTCAAAAATACTAATTGCTCTAAATAATGATTCACCCCCCTCTTAGTATTTCCAACAGTTTTCTCTTCTTTTTCTAAGTTTGTATTANTAGTCTTCATTGTTCATTGGATATAAATTGAATACATGATCTGATTGAAGTAAAAATTCAAAAATACTAATTGCTCTAAATAATGATTCACCCCCCTCTTAGTATTTCCAACAGTTTTCTCTTCTTTTTCTAAGTTTGTATTACTTGAAATTGGTTTCTTTTGATCAAAGGTATACTTAGAGAGACCATTTTGTAGGTTTCCAATGCAAAAAATAATGTTTTTTGGAAACCCTTGGAAGGAAAATCACGTTTTTTTTAACCTCCAAAAGGAAAATGAAGTTTTTTGGAAACCCCTAAAGGAAAATCACACTTTTTTTCAACCTCCAAAAGGAAAATGAAGTTTTTTGGAAACCCTAGAAAGGAAACTCACGTTTTTTTTCCGATCCTGAAATAAAAATGACATTTTTTTTCGAGCACCGAAAATGTTTTAAAAAGTTCGCCAATGAGAGAAAATAACCTTGTGGTGTTTCCATGATAACCTTTGATCACAAGATTTGTTTGAGGCATGTATTATACCGTTGGAAAGATTTCGCCAGTCTCTACAACTTTGTATTATAAGGTTTCCTTGATTATACATTTTTTGTTTCATATTTTCGAAATAAAGCTACAATATGGATAAATATTTTGGTATTTTTGCAACACTTTTTTATTCTAATCCTGGTTTTGAGAATACATTATATTATTGGAAAGGTATCATCGTGATATACAACTTTTATTTTATAAACTTTTATTGATTTGGTATGGTTTGTTTCATATTTTTGAAATAAAGGAAATTAGGCTCACGGAAGGGACTTCAATGTTTTGTTTTAAGATCAATAGATTGTTTTATCTAATAAAAAATTTAGGAGAAGATATTTTAGTCCTAATATACATCTATTATGGTCCAGGTATAGGAAAGGGAAATCGTATAGCATAGTGAGAAGTATTTCAATATTGTATGTTGCAAACTTGTAGGTTTTCGGTAGCTAAAAAATAAAAGAACGAGAGAAAAGTTGGAGGAATTGTTGACTGGGTGCATAACCATTCCAATTTTAGTAGTGGATAATTATTGGAGATAGAACAATATCTTGGCTAGAGCTCATTGTGCCTAAAACAGAAAAATCAAATTAAAAGATGCATGCATGAGATTGCTAAAGAAAGAACAATTGGGCAAATTATTTAATCATGGAAAGATTTATGAGTTTGAGCATGCACAAATTGAAGTTGGTAGTTAACTTGAGATGTGACTGGTGCAAGTCCTTTTGCATGGTTGTTTTTATCAAGACTTTTCTTCACTAAAGATGCATATTGCATGAGTAGATTGTGTGGCTTTTTACAAGGTCATTTTTAGTTTTATTCCATAATTAGATTATCTTTTATCTTATATATAAAGTGTCTGACCTCTTAGTAAAGGGTCTTTGATCTCTGAAGTGATTTCAAGAGGATTGTAAGTAGAGAACTATTTCAAGGCTAAATTCAAAAACTCTTTGGAATTAAGAAGTTTTGGTTTGTTGAATTTATGTGTGTTTGTTCATCATCATGGATTACTCTACAATTGATTAAATGTTACGTGAATCTATAAGAATTTAAATAATGTTATCTTATTTGATTGAATGAATTGTTAGATGCTTTTTGTGAATGCTTATTTTCTTTATCAGTTAATCTTTTTTTTTTGTTATTTGAAATATTATGGAATTACTTTTGGTTGTCCTGCTATTATAAGTTTACTCATTTCTATTGTTAATTAGTTTACTTATTTTCTACAGTGAATACTTACAAAATTACAAAACAATAAAAAGAATAGAAAAACAAAATCAAACAATTTTTAATTTTTTTTCAATGTTCGAATAATTAAAATAGAAAATTATTCCATAACAAACAGAGAAGAGTCTAATTAAACCTTCTTAATTTAATCCATAATATTAAATATTGAAAATCTAATCCCCTCAACATAAGTATATTTACATTGTATCGTTGATATTACAATTATTAAATTTATTTTAAAAATAATCTCGCATCAAAATATTCCCTTCTTTTACGATTTCAATCTCAATGGATAAGAAACTTAGATCATCAAAATATTCGCTTCATTTACGATTTCAATCTCAATGGATAAGAAAATGAGATCACAAATTACAAAATATGTTAAGGTCAATAATCATTTTTTATTTTTTTAATGTGCATGAGTTCAGCTACTTTATCATTATCTAAGGAAAAAAAGAAACTTAGATCAGAAATTCTTAAATATATTAAAGTCAATATATGTTTTTTTTAATGTGCATGAGTTCATCTACTTTATCATTACGAGAGAAGAAAATAAACTTATATCACAAATTTTTAAATAGTATTTTTTCAAGTTGCGCGAGTTCATTTACTTTATCATTATAATAGTATTTTTTTAATTTGCACGAGTTCATTAGAGTTGTTTCTTAGCAAATAACTTTTAGCTTGGTATATAAATGTTCAAAATAAATTTTTATATGGTTAGATGATTATACAGTTTATATTGATGAACATTTTTCCCACATTTAATATTATAACTGATAACTAATGCGATGGATTGTATATTAAAAAGTTGGATTACATGTCAAATTGAAAATCTTAGATTTGTATATTCATATTTTTTTAATGAGGTGTGAAGTCATATTCATGTTGATGATGCCTATCTCTTTGTAATATCAATAACGTTTATTATATAAATAATGAGAATTAGGTGATATAATTTTTTAGTTTATTATATAAATAAAGATAATTAGGTTATATAGTTTTTAAAATATCATTTTTATGTTTAAATATATGAAAAATAAAAGTTTTAAAATTATTGTAGTTTTTATAAATAAAAAGATTATAAAAATAAATTTAATTATAAAATTGTAGAAATTTATATTTTATATTAATAAAGATAGGATAAGTTGAAAATAAATTATATTTATTCTTAATTTTTTTTTAACAAATTCACTTATCGCAAAGTGTTTCCAGGTCATATTTATGATCAATTTTGTTGTGTAGATAATGAGCATTGATATTGATTTAGGCAAAGAGTCAATCTTAATTAGCATATTCAATAATGTATAATTGTCAATGACATATAAGAGCAATTAATCAATGGATATTCCACATAATCACGAGCTATCATTAATTGACAAGGTACTAAGGCCAATTATCGTATTGATTTTGGTAACAAGTCATACTTAATTAACATGTTCGATGAGGTACAATTGTCGATGGCATATAAGAGTTAGTAGTCAATGCAAAGTCCATATAATTACGAGCTATCATTAATCCAAGAGGTAGTGAGGCCAATTAAGGGTACATCAAGAAATGGAGGGGGTAATCAACATTTTTTCAAGGAAATCAAAGCACATCCTTGATTGATTCAAGGGGGAATGGCTTGATTCTATTAAGGGAAGTTGGATAAATATGCATTACATATACACACTATGTGTATTTATGCATATTGCATTCATATAACATATCTAACCACGTCTAATACATGGCATTGGTTGGATAGGTAATATTTTTGAAAATATGTGTGTGGGATTCAAAATAAAATTAGATAGCTTGCATTGCAGAGCTAGGGAGTTGAATCCTAATAGGAGCAATCAAAGTAGACAATTGAGGGGGGTGGAGGGAGGAATAGGTAGGCCAATGCCCATAAGGATTTCCTGATATACTTTGACCTAATTTAACCAAGTAACGCTAGTAAGTATGGCATCTCTCTAAAAATTGTACCTAAATGTACATGTTCGATAGATCAACTATGTTCATGGGAAAAATACTCGTTTCATAGTGGTTCATGTATCAATGCAATGTTTGCAAATGAATCCTGATTTTTTAAAGTGTAATAAAATAGATATCCCTAGTCACGATGTCATATAAAAAGATCTTTAAATTATATAATTGATATTGTAATGTCAAATGGGTTTAGCTTGAGTGGTTGGGAGGAATTTGTTATCCTCCCCACCCAAATTAAAGATTTTAAAGTTTACCCTAGATACCATCATCATTATCAAATTAATAACTTCTAAAATTTATTTTATAATTTTATAATAAAACTTTCCACTAACCATACTCGCTCACTTATGTTATAAATATCTAAAAACATTTACTTATTTTATAATATTCAAAAACATGCAAGGAGTAGGTGTCATATCACTTCCCAGGTTAAGATTTAATTTTATAATATTCTAACATATTTTATAATATTTTATTTTATTTTATCTTAAAACAATGTCATATCACTTTCCAAGTTAAGATTTTATTACATAATAATAAAATAACTTTATAAGATTTTATTATATAATAATAAAACAACTTCGCTCATTTTATAATATTCAAAAACATGGGAGTAGGTTTCATATCACTTCCCAAGTTAAGATTTTATTTTATAATATTCTAACATATTTTATAATAGTTTATTTTATTTTGTAATATTCTAACATTTCTAAATTATCTTAAAACAATGTCATATCACTTCTCAAGATTTTATTATATAATAATAATAAAACAACTTTATAAAATTTTATTATAATAATAAAAAAATAACTTTATAAGATTTTATTATATTAAATCTTATAGATTATATAATAACATAATAACTTTATAAAGTAATTATCTTAATTGCTTCATGAGATGAGTATAAAGAGTCAACTACGAACATGTTAAGTACTTTCGTTATTTTACTTTTTAAGCATATCTATATCTTAAGAGAGGGGTTTCCTTTCATAATAAGCAAAGTACAAATAACAAAAGTTATAACACATCCATGGAAAAATCAAATTGAAAGGGGGTCCAACTTATCGTTCTTGCATCCTCTGTCACATTATCGTGACATCATCTGATTGTTTTCTTCTTTTTCTTTTTGTTTTCCTTGGATCCAGTGTGATATCGATATCATCTTGATTGTTTTTTTTTTTCTTAATTTCTTTTTTATAAATTGTATGATCTCATCTCCACTAAGATTAAATAGATCCAATATATATTTCTTTGCAGTTTTGAAT
Source organism: Picea engelmannii (assembly GCA_009831015.1). Lineage (NCBI taxonomy): Eukaryota > Viridiplantae > Streptophyta > Pinopsida > Pinales > Pinaceae > Picea > Picea engelmannii. Next base: position 431,002 of record ML777931.1, on the reverse strand, counting down.
GAGAATAATATTTCTCTGCGATTTTGAATGGGAATAATACTTCTATGCGGTTTTAAAATTATATTTCTGTGGTTTTGAATAATACATTTCTGTTTTTTTAGGAGATATTTTATTTCTAAGATTATATATCTGCATTTTTTAACGAGAATAATACTTCCCTTTGGTTTTTACCTTTTTTATCGAGAACAATTTATGTAGTTTCTTTGGGCTTCTCTACGGTTTTTGGAAATTATTTTTGGTTTCTTCAACCGGTTGAGCATTTGGACATGTGAAATGAGGTAAGTCATTTTTTACTTTGATTCAATTTTAATTTAAAATATATTTATAGTCTATTAACGTAAAGAGATTTAAATATATTTTATTTATTTACTATTTTAAGTTTCATAAGTAAAAGTTGATTTGAGAGATAAAGTCAATCCAATATAATAATTGTTACATTTTTTTTCTCTTCTTTTCAATATTAGCACTTGTTGGCAACCAATTAATTTTTTTCATTACCCTAAAACCTGCCTACACCTATTGTCTTCTAATCAACAAATCATCATCGCATTTTGCAATGAGACATTTGTTTCATTTCTTGCGACAATTGCACCCTGATTTCGATTTAATTTTCACAACTGAAAGTGTGAAAACTCCTCCATTATTGTTTGGACTGTCGTAATCCTTTGTTAATTTTCTGAAAGGCACTTTACCATTGGTTTATTGTATGACTACGAGTGGCTTTCAAACTATATCCGTTCACTTTGATTGCGCAACTTGATTTCTTTGATAAAGTATTGAAAATGTTAAGTTATGAGTTATGTTTGATTTCATAAGGGTCGTTGTTGATTTTGGTTTTATATATGATATGATTCTTATTGTTTTGAGCTCTTAACTTATCGTTTTCATATGGTCAATGGTTGCAATGTTTTTACACTTTGATTATGCTAAAAACGCATGGGTCATATATCATTTTGATTTCACATTTGAGTGGCAATGTTTTACACTTATCGCGTTGGTAAAACCTTTGGATATCATATTGGATCAAACTATACACTTGGCGCATGAATTTAACATATGGTATTTGTTTGATGGCACATTGATGTGGTTATACACCGATGAGGGTTGGCCGATTAATATGTTTCAAATGTTATGATGACCGATGGGAAAACACTGTACCCAACCATTAATGCATTGCATGGTGGTGGTAATCCCACCACCTTCGCACGCATTGCATTGATTCACACCTCTTTGAACGTCTGCAGCTGTTAAGCCTTATCGTTTTTACTCTTGCGTGTTGTATGGTTTAAACCAAACCCTATCATGAACAGAATCCATGGCTCCTGTCGTAAGAGCCGAGCCCAACGGGTGCCAAGAATTGCTGATGTTTGATGGCGCTTATAGCGACCTGGAAAAGTTTGGGTGGCTCCCGTTTATAAAGAAGTTCGATGGTTACAATCCTATCGTGGCTCGACAATTTGCATTGTCATTCGATGGCTGCCGAGCCAAAGTTGGAGATGTTCAACTTGAAACTAGTGAACAGTTTCTCAGCTCGGCAACCAGCCTACCTGTTACTGGATAGAAGTGGTCCAAAAGTTGCAAGGTGGATGATGTCCCGTGGACATTGTTATTCCAGTCTCGGACGGTGAACTCCTGCGACAAAGGCTTGCCTACAAAAATGTTGAAACCACACTGGTATGATCTCCTAATGATAATCAAGCAATTCATTACTTGTGAGGGCAGGTACGGGTTTATTTTCTTGTTTCACCTTCATCTATTGATGGTTTTTATGGGTTTCGAACTTAGTATGCCCCACTACCTGCATCGAAGTCTGTTCAAAATGGCTAAAAGGTACAAGAATAGCCAGTCCGATACCAACCTCTTCCATTTGGGGTTGATTAAAATGATTATGGTCTACGAGTTAGGGTTACATCGTGATTGTTGGGCTGATTTTATCAGTCGTAATGGCTTCGAAGAATCGGACCCTCCGCAAGTTGATAAACCTATGATAATCAGAACCCAGCCTATTCCCCATGTGCCTTATAACGTTTTGCTACCCAAACCTCTACCCGACCCACCTGTGAATTTGCCTATGGCTGTGACTAAACAGGTTGAAATTGATAAGCCCGCAACCAAAAAGACTAAAGCTAAAACTGGTGCTAATTCTAAAGGAAAGAAAAATGCTAGGTTAATATCTCGCATGGCAAGAAATAAGCCTAAACCCCCTGCCAAAACAGAGCCTATCGTGGTCAGCGAAGACTCTGATTCAGAAATTGAACGTTTTCTCGCCGATGAGTATCCTTACTCGAAAGGCTTGTGTGACAAACCTCCTCACGACTTTGTTAAGAATTTGCCACCCTGTCTGTGGGATGATCCTAATTTTCCTGGTATTAAACTACCTCAAGGAACCCTCAGTGAATCATCGAAGCCCCCTTTTGCTCAACCTACTGTTCCACCTTGCGATCAGTGTGGATTGTGGTTGGAGAGGTACTACTTGGATGTACCGATGTTGCAATCTAGAATCCATGATTTGGAAAACCAAGTGGCAAAGCTCATTGGTCATAACGCGAAGGTGGAACCCTCTGATAAGAAGCAAAGAACAACTGGTTCAATTCTGTTCAAGAATGTTGAGTCAGCCACGGCAATCGTCAATTCCAAATTGGCATAGCCTCAACAATCTTGTTGGTATAACTTTCACCCATTTATATGGCTTGATCATAAATTATGTGTACATTATTGACCTGCTCTGTCATGCATTTGTTGTATATAAGTTTTGATTATTAATTTTTGGATTGGTTTTGATTAGATTTAATTTGATGGATCGTGATTTGATTTGAATACTCTGTTATTAAGGATTGTTGATATCATTTCTATTTTTGGAACACAGTCGATATCTCTGTTCGATTTGATTATATCCTGTGCGATATGATGGGAAAATTGGTTAATTGTTGTGATTGTATATTCTATGCTCGGACCAGTTCGTATGTCATTTGTTACATGATCAAATTTCGAATGGATATGAATGGTGGCTGTTACGATTTGAACTGCATTTGATTGTAACAAACATATTGTTTGATTTCGATTTGGGGAATGAAATTGATCGTATGCAGTCTTATGGTTTGTGTCTATAATTAAGCTCAGCCATATTCATTTCAGTTATTTTCCCGATTTATATTATGGATTCTGTTGACTCTGTCAAGACCCTGTCAGTTGACTGTGTGGTGATCAATAATGAAATGCATTTGATTGTTATTCATTCAGTCTGGTTTCATTCTCAAACGATTTACCTATCTTTGCGTTTATTTGAACGATATCGATTTATTGCTATGACTATAATGAGTTAACGATGGTTATGATCATTGTTTTTGTCATGTCTGTTTACCATGCGATACTCAGTAACCGTATTCTATAACAAATTTTAATGGATATGTTCCGATTTG
>ML777931.1:382416-393760 GCA_009831015.1 Picea engelmannii | reverse complement strand
TGATAAAGTTATATGGAAACCTTATTTCCATAATCCAAACCTATTAATATCGAATGCATAAGCTTTGCCAAGATATTCACTCAATTAAAAAATTGAGGAAATGACTCTGATCATTGGAGTGGAATTAATTAGACAGACATAGTACATTGTTCCTATTCCATCGGTTTGATTCAGGAAAGGTGATGGAATTTGGCATGGGATAAGGGTTTAATAAACCAACAAAACATCTATATAATACTCGACGAATTCACTATTGCGACTTTATTTTATTTTTTTGATAGAAAGAGGGGGAAATTTTTTAATTAATTTGAAAACAACATTAGATAATGCCCGAGGAGTATATCAAGTCCAAAAGTTTTCACTAGGATAGAAAACATTCTCTGTTGAGGGGCCACTAGTACTTCTTTTAGTAGAGCTACGGTTATTGCATGAGGCTTATGCTCAAAGGCCTTGTCTAAATACAGTTTGTAAAATATGCCCAAAATACATATACAAAAGTGAAACAATTTTTAAAAATCCTTTGATAGGAGTTCCAATTTTGTAACCATTACCCTGCATCTGACATTGGGGCATTCAAGTCTAATTAAACATGAGCTTCTTCAGGGGAAGAGGCTTCATCTAAGTTTCCTAGAGTTTCATGTATGCTATAGGGTTCAAAAGTTGTAGACGCTTGGCATGAAGTTCTTCCAATTGTTGTCGAAGTGCCGAAAATTCATCTTGGAGCTAAATGATGGTTTGTCTCTAGTGGATTGATTCCTCCAATATTGTAAGAACTTGATCCTAGAGTCCTTTGTATAAAATTTGTAGAGAGAACACCATGTTGAGAGTGTTTGCAAGCTTCTCTTCTAGCTATTCCACCTTCCTTTCACAGTGCCTTGAATTCCTTATATCCATTGCTTTCCATGACCACTTAAGCATGTAGATACGCCCAAGAAAGAACAAGACTTGATAAATTTCCACCAAAGTGATATAACCGAGCCAAATTGAGGATTCATGTTTGAGATATAAATTATCCCACATGAGAGTTGTACCACTTTCTCTTGCTCTCCATCTTCGAACATCATTGTTGGAAGTCGTGCATGCTTGGATGATGCCTATAGTCATCCCACATTGTATAAGAAGTGAGTTCATATGCGAGAGATAAGATTTCTCCCATTGGGGGTAGTTATGTAGAGCTCATGGATGCATGTGTTGTGAATGCTTTAGTGTCCTTGGATTGATAGGATGACAACTCCCCACTTTTATTATGATTTGAATAACCATGGGTGGATAGTTAGGCTCCCAAGAGGGGGAGTCTCCCCCTTTTATAAATTTTTTTGAGAGTTCTAAAACCTTTTAATTATAATCCCTCCTTGAGGGTGAGGTGTCATCAAGGCCCTCCCCTTTTTAAATTTATTAATTGAATTTAGTATCTCATGGGATTTATTCAAGAGATTGAGATATATTTAATGAGAGAATCATTTCTCATAATTTGGTGGCCTGATTGGATTTTATATCGAACTCCTGATTATTGGATCTTAGCACATGAAAGAAATTGATTGTGTGAAAGATCTAAATTTCTTCCTGATTTATGTGAAAAATGGATTGGAGATGAATATTCTTTGAGAGAGAATTGAACCATGCATGTTTAATTGTTAATTTGGAGTCCCCAATGATTGTGAGTGCAGTAATTCCTTGATCCTTTGCCAAAATTAAACCTTTTAACAAGGCATATGCTTCAACTTGGTTATTGGAGGTGATCTAAAAAGGATCCACAAAAGACTAATAACAACTCAGAACTCCCAGAAGCAACTTAGGATGCTCAAAATGGCCTCAACAGATAGAGAAAGGGAAAAAATTCAAATTTCTCAAAACTCAATGAAAATGACATTATCATGAAGAGTGCATCGCAATATTTTTAACGGTGCAAATGGCTCATCAAACATAGTTACAGATCAAAATATATTCACAGTAAAAGTTTGGTCAACCTAGCCAAGTCAGCAAGGGGATGAGTCAACATTCGTACTATTGATGTCAGCGTCAGTACGGATGATGTCAACATCTGTACAACACACATGATAGGAGCAGGAGGTGACACGTGTCATGTTGATGTCAGCATGACATCATCATGGTGACATGGCAGCACCAGAGGCTTCCCTGTGTCACCCAAATTTAGCACTTTTGGATCGATCCATGGAACAGTATAATTTTTCCATGTGGAAGTACATACAGTCCGTGCAGTGATGTGGCATCGACGTGGCATGGTGAGTTGGCAGTGACATGGTTTCTGTATGATGACATGGTGCTGACATGGCAGGATGATGGTGTAGTGGATGATGTGGTCAAATAGGAGGCTGCCACATGGCCCAGTCATGGGCTACCACATGGCAGTGGGAAAATGCCCAATGACAGCCTGTATCCAAAAATTTGAATGAAATATATGATTTGGCGGGTCCGCCAAATCTGGAAAACCATGCCAAATCCGACACCAACTATTGGATAGAGCCTCACTAGAACCTTCACAAAAAATGGTGGAAAAAACCTTGGTTATATATATGTATGTATGTATGTATGCATGCATGTATGTATGTATGTGGTTATAATGATAAAGCCAAAAGGGGGAGGCCTACGGGTTTGACCCCGAGACTTCCTCCCTCCATAACACCTTAATACTCATGCCATAACCAATGGGCCAACGACCCTTTCATTGCAATGAATGCCAAAAAACTTACTTAAAAAGTTGCATCCTCCCAAGCCGAGGAGGAGGTGTGCATGTGCATGGTAAAGCATGCATTACGAGACAGGGGACAACAATTTTAATTGCAGGTTGCAGAGCACAAAAATCGAGACAAAATTTGTCTTGGCCCTGGGAGTGCTAGAGTCAGATCGAGGTGTGGAGATAGTCATTTTTGGGTAATTCTACGCCACGAATTCAGTGGTGCTATCTTTTTTCTGATCTGAGAATTATTTCTGTAGCTTAATTTTAGAATGAGGTATACTTATGTATTTTTCCAAATTCATTTGCTGAGTTAATGAAGTATCCTACCCATTTGAGAGTAGGACCCAGAGACATAGTCTACCAGGGATGAACTCCATTATCAAGTTTTTTGTGTTCATATTTGATGCTTATGTCTCTTCATTATTGATATTTTCATTATTTAATGGTGCACTTTAATTTATGCTCATTTAATGCAATTTTTTATAAGTCACTCGATGAAAAGATCCTGGATCATTTTGGTATCAGAGCAGTCGTCTTTGACTTGAATTGTTGAGTGTGAATGCTTACTAGGGCCAAGAATAAGCAGGGTGAAGGAACCCTTAAGAATTTCAATCACGAAGTTGGTCATGCATTCTGAAGGAATAAAATGGAAGAAAAAGACAAGCGTGATGAACAAGAGAAAAACTTTCATATGGTCTTTTATCGCATGTCAGAAATGGTCAAATGAATGTATGGATATTAAGAGAAGAGGATGAAGAAGAAAGGGAAGAAAAAGGAAGCACATGCTGATGATGATGCTTTGGTAAACCAAGGAGTTGGAGGAGATCCTTCTGAGCCTCCATCTTCACCATCAAGTTGCAGTTCTTCTTCCTATGAGCATTCTCATCATTCTCATCATTCTAGCCATAAAGACTCTTTTAAGAAACCATTATTACAGCTTGATGTAAAATTTTCTTTACCTATGTTTAATGGAGATGTTAATCCTGAAAAGCTAGATAATTGGATCCAACGGGTTGAAGTATATTTTTGTGTTCAACATATTGATGAAGAAGAAATTAAAGTGAAACTAGCCTCTCTTCAGTTGGAAGGCACCACTCTCGTATGGTGGGAGAGAAAGCTTCAGGAAAGAAGCAAGTGTGGTAATATTCTTTCCTCATGGTTGGAATTTAAATCAGTGATAAGGAAACAATGTTATCCATTGGGTTATTTACATAAAGTAATGATGGAATGGAAAAATTTAAGGCAAAGTAAAGCTCAAATTGTACAAAGTTTCATAGAAGAATTTAGGAAGAAATATCATGCATTAAATATTCCTTTGGATTCTTATGAAACTTTAATGAAGTATATTGGCACACTTCATAGTTATATTCATTATAATTTTGTCTTGTTTAACCCCACCAATCTTGACAAATTTTGTGATCCAAGTGGATATTAGTGGCCACCCACCTTTTTCGACTAGCTCAAAACAATTTTTTGACAATTTTGGCAATTTACTATTTTTAGCAGTTTTTAACTTCCGGGGCCATTTTGAGGGCCTAAATAAATGTTTTTCGGGATAGACCCAACTAAATAATGTACAAAGGAATAATTGAGTCCCAAAAATGAATCTCCTTGATGATACCTTTGCAAAAGGCTATCATACGTCTAAAACAAAGATCATATGCAAAAGTTACGACCCCGAGAAGTTAATGTACTAACTTACCCAAACGGGGCCCACATGAATTTTGGCGCTTCATCTCCTAGGGTTAGGTTTTTGGATGTCTAGGGTTTTTTTCATTCCTGTTTATTATAAAAATTCCTTGAGATCCTCATTGTAGTCATCTTCTTGTGAATTTGAGTAGCCGTCACATCTTTTCTCAAAGATAAGCTGCCACCATTCTAGCGAGTCTTTCACTCTGGATTTTTATAGTCTCTGTACATTTATTTCATTAATAGAAATCATGTATTAATATATATATATGTTTATGGTTTCATATCTGATACATTTCTGTTATATTATTGAATATCTGCAATATCTTTGTGCATTTCTTTATTATATCTCCGCTCTCATTTCATGTCGAAAATAATCTGGATCAGTGGTATTAGAGCAAGATGTTCTTGATCGTTTTTTCAGTGCATGTCCCTGACAAAGTCTGAGTATAGAAATTTGGGTCTTGATCTTGTATCCCTTGAGGACAGTCACTCTCGCACACCTAATAAAACCTCAATGGTGAAAGAAAAGAAAAACAACGGAGCAAACAATCCTATAAGTCTGTTGCTTGAGAAAGCTCTCACACGATAGAGGGATGAAATGATGGAGAATTTTCCCACATCTTTCAACGCCTCCTGATAGCATCAAGTGCATATTCATCAAGTGGCCAATTTGGAGGAACCTCATCTTTTAAGGTACATGTCAATTTTGATATTCCTATATTTGAAGGTCAGATAGATGTGGATGCCCTAGATAAATGGTTAATTCTGTTAGAAGGTTATTTCTTTGTTCATAATTTTTTCGACAGAGAAAAGATCATATTCGCACTCCTTAAGGCTCTCCCCCATGTCAAACATTGGTGGGAAACTTACTAGAAGCATATTTCCATAGAGGAGTCTGGAATATATGGGGCTAAGCCCACTTGGGATATTTTTGTGGATGCGGTAAAGGAACAATATTACCCTGTTGGCAACTATGAGGACCAGTACATGAGATGGACCACACTGCGGCAAGAGAGAGGCCAAGTGGTTCTGGAGTTCACCAATACCTTCCATACCTTATGCACCAAGCTGGGTATCAAATACTTCGAATGACATTTGGTTCTGAAATACAGTGGGGCTCTACATAGAGACATCCAAACTGAAATGGATTTTTTGGACATCTCATCACTCGGTGATGCCTATTGATATGCTGTTAAAATCGAGTAGAAATTTAGGCACCAGAACAAACAGGAGTTTGGGTCTGTAAATCCACAACAATCAAAGTATGACAAAGACAACCCTAAAAAACAATCTCCCGAAAACCAGTCCAAGCCACAGGAAAATAAGGGTCACGGGAAGACAAAGAAGGACACCGGAAAATGGTGCGATTTCCTCAAAATCCCCTAGCACAACACCGATGAATGTCACTCAAAATAGTCATTGGTGGCCGAGATCAAAGGAAAGGAGATGAACCCTGAGTCAGAATCTAATTCTGAAAATACTAGTGAAGGACAGATCATTGATGCAGACCCCACTGCTATTGTCGCGACCACATCAATTCAACTAGAAGAACCAACCAATCTTGAAGAGGGGGAGCACCTTTTTCATTCACATATGTGGGTGAAGGGGACCCCATTGCATTTTATTGTTGAGAGATAAAGATAGAAGAACCTCATCTCAGCAAAGGTCGTCAAACAGTTGGGATTGTCCACAACACCACACCCACAGTCATACAACATCAGGTGGCTTCGCCAAGGAAGAGATCTCTGTGTCAGCCAACAGTGTTGATTATCATACGACATCCAACCCTTCAAGGATTATGTATTATGTAATGTTGCCCCACTGGATGTCTGTGATGTTCTCTTGGGCCAAAAATATATGTGGAGATGCCATGTTGTTTATGAGTCTCGACCCCGTAGTGTCATTGTTACTTTCGGGGGTCATCTCTATAGAATACCAGAGGTAGTCCCAACTACTATTCCACCCAAAATGTGCCGCAAGGTAGTATCTCATACTACAAAATTCAGCTTCTTCACAATATGTTCAAAAGGGGAACATAAGGACACTGGAACCACTACAGCCTCGCCCCAACCACCTTCTATCCAACAGAATCAGGTCAACAAGGCTGCAACAAAGTGTAAAGATTAATTTTTCACACCTTCCTCTCATGTAGCTCGACTTGTTGAACACCCTCATCCTCGACAAGTTCATGAAAGACTTCCACAAACTGAACAATGTGACATCTCTAGCAAGGCAAGCAACTCACCAAGATGCAAATTCAGCAAACGCTTTTCCCTCTCCCCCGAGAACTCAACGAAATGGATACCATTTCTTTCTAAGGAGGGAGGATTGATCCAGGTGGATATCGGTGGCCACCCACCTTTTCTAACTGGCTCAAAACAGTTTTCTGACAATTTTGACAATTTACTATTTTTAGCAGTTTTTAACTTCTGGGGCCATTTTGAGGGCCTAAATAAAGGATTTTCAGGATCAACCCAACTCAATGATATCCAAATGCATGATTGATTCCCCAAAATTAATCTCCTCGATGATACCTTTCCAATGAGATATCATACGCCTAAAACGAAGATCATATGCAAAAGTTACAACCCTGAGAAGTTAATGTACTAACTTACACAAATGGGGCCCACATGACTTTTGGCACTTCATCTCCTAGGGTTAGGTTTTTGGATGTATAGGGTTTTTGGAATTCCTATTTATTGTAGAAAGGCCTTGAGAGCCTCATTGTAATCATCTTCTTGCAAATGTGAGTAGCCGTCACTTCTCTTCTCAGAGATAAGCTACCACCATTCTAGCAAGTCTTTCACTATGTATTTTTGCAGTCTCTGTACATTTTTTTCATTAATAGAAATCGTGTATTACTGTATATCTGTGTTTATGGTTTCATCTTTGATACATTTCTTTTATATTATTTAATATCTACGATATCTCTATGCATTTCTTTATTATATATCTACTCTCATTTTGTGCTGAAAATAATCTGGATCAGTTTGTGTGCAAGCCACTCACCTTGAGAACATGGGAAAGCATGTTCAAGAAGATCCCACAAAGAAACTTTCCAATCTCCCACATAAACCTTTCAAGAATTTTAAAACGAAGGACAAGAATACCTCCACAATGATAATATAAGGAGGAAATCCATCTTTCTCTCATTGCAAGAAAATCGGTCACGATGATGAACATTGTTGGAAACTGCATCCAGAGAAGAGACCGAAACTGTTTGGTGGAAAGGGGAAGACAAAAATCGTTTCTACAGTGCAACGAGATCTTGATTCTGATTCAAGGGACAAAGGAAATATCACATCGGTTAGAGTAAAAGGTAAATATTCCCTGTTGGACAACTGAGAGGGGGGGGGGGTGAATCAGTTGTTACTGTGCTTAAACAATTATGCTTATTTTAAACTCTTTGCAGAACACTTAATGTTAATCACAATAATGTAGGGAAGTAAGAAATAGAACATTCAACATCATTCACATATATGAAATATATAGAGACAGATATTTCCTGAGGAAACCCATAAAGGGTAAAAACCTCTTCTTCTTTATATGATAAGTAATCTTTACATTCTGTACATTATCATACTTATGAGAACCAACTCATAATGAGTCTACAACCTCTATTTTGCAAGATACTACTTGCTGAGAGCACCAACTCTCTGGATTCTCTAGCACCCACTAGAAGGAAGCACTGACTCCCTAGTTTCTCTAGCACCCACTAGAAGGAAGCACCAACTCCCTAAGAGTTCCAGCACCAACTGGATGGAAGCACCAACTTCCAGTTACATAGGCATCGACCTGTATATCAAAGAACCAATGTTATCCCTTGCACCACCCTAGTTTTTCTAGCTGCAACCAAATGGAAGCTACAACTCCCTATGTTCAAGCACCCACTTGAACCTATGAGGACAACAGTCCTCCCTAGCACCTCCCAACCACCCTTAAATATAAAGTTTGCTATATATAAGTTTATCACAGTGATACAATATTTATCAATGGCTTATCAGTCTTATCATTGTTCTGCTACACTGCTCTACTCTACCTGCATCAGTGTCTTCCTGCACACTCCCCTTACGCTTTATGTTCTTCTGCCTTTTATGCTCTATGCGCCATGTCCCTTCAATGCACCATTCCTCTTCTATGCATTTCGAATGTTGCACTCTGCCTCCTTCTTACACGCATAAATCCCTCTCAACAACAACCCTGATATCTTCTTTGTTTTGTGTATTTATACTATCTGTGCACCTTCTTCGTCCTCCATGCACAGTGCCTCTGCATGCTCTTCAACGTGCCATGGTGTTGTTCATTGGGTTGTTCACTGCCACATCATTTTTTTCTCTACTTCGCTCACTCAAGCATCAACACACTCTCTTTTTTTTGCATGTTCTACTCATGTTGAGTCCTCTACCTCATCATCATGGCAATTCCTCATCTTTTTTGGCGGTTATGCCCATGCGTTCATCATCATTGGGTGTTATGCTGAGATTCCTTAGCCTCTCTAGTAGTCGAGACTCTTTGTCTTCTCTGTCATAGTCGAGCTCATCCTCTCTATTGCAGTTACAGGCTTGAACGCTCTTCCATCTATCAATCGCCTCTATGAATAGTCTTCATTCCACTGGCATATTCCTTGAGACTCTTCAGCTTCTCTGGCGATCACCCTGAAGTCTCTTCGAGTCCTCTGGCAAAAACAATCAATCGTTTCTAGCAGTTACATTGTGAACCTCCAAAAACCACATCAGCAACTAAATCACCACTGATCAATTAACTATGAAGAGAAGTAATAGCCCTTCGATCATATTCTTGAATAACTTGCACCGTTGGATCATAGATGATGGGTCTCGCGCTTATTTTGGTATTTCACAATTCAACATTTTGGCATTTCGACATTCCTGTGGTGAGGCATCTCATCTTTCCAAGTCGTGATCTCTAAAATGGAGATTAGATTCATGCTACCTCCTCCCTTGAGCCTTCCTCGATGTGACCATAGGTTATGACCAGGGGCCAATTCTGAACACGCATTTCACATTTCACGTTTTGGGGATTCTGTGATGAGTCGTCTCAACTCTCCATGTCCCAACCTTTGAAATGGAGTTTGTCTCTTCGAGATCTTCTCTATTTCTCTTTGACAATGTGACAACCAGTGGTGACCAAGCACTTATCCATACAACACTTTTTCAATTTCATATTTCGGCACTTCAGGACTCCTGTAATGAAGAGTCTCGACTCGTGACTCCTCCAACTCCCGGTATCTGAAACTCTGGTCGATGTGCCTATTTCAGGATTTTTGGCGTTTCTCATTTCGACACTTCAGGACTCCTATGATGAATATTCTCGACTCTTGAATCCTCCAACTCTCGGTATCAGAAAATCTGGTTGATGTGTCTGTTTCGAGATTTTTGGCGTTTCGCATTTCGGCACTTCAGGACTCCTGTGATGAAGAATCTCAACTCTTGACTCTTCCAACTCCCGGTATCCGAAACTCCGGTTGATGTGCCTATTTCAGGATTTTCAACATTTGACATTTTAGCACTTCAAGACTCCTGTGATGAAGAGTCTCGACTCTTGACTCTTCCAACTCCCGGTATCCGAAACTCTGGTTGATGTGCCTATTTCAATATTTTTGGCGTTTCGCATTTTGACACTTCGGGACTACTGTGATGAAGAGTCTCGACTGTTGACTCCTCCAACTCCTAGTATCCGAAACTTCGAAATGGAGTCTTTGTTTCTGATACCCGAAATGGAATTTAGCTTCTAATCTTGCCATGAAATCATCTTTGTGCTATTGGTCGTGATCTTTGCCATTAATGACAAACACACATACACTGCACTCTGCGTGCACCTGTGCACTATCTCTTCTGGTCTTCACGAGCTTGCTCTGTTGCATCTTCCCAAAATACTTCTAGTGCCCACCTGGCACATTATACCTGTACTCAAGCCATCATCATTGTTGTGCTTTCCATCAATGACGAGAATGCGTTGTCTGTAATACATGCCAACAATCTCCCCCTTTGGCATTGATGGCAACAAAGGCATCCAGACCTGTTCTTTTCTCCCCCTTTGACAACAATGTCAAAGAAAACACTCTCCCCCTGAGTTGTTGTAGTATTTTTCGAAGGTATGAGATATTCAATCAATACCAACTCCCCCTAGAAGGATGGACTCTCTTAGGTGTGAGACGAGATGACACCCAACTTCTGTCAGAGATATTCAAATGGTGTCTTGGCTAGGGGTTTAGTAAAGATGTCTGCAATTTGTTATGTGGTTGGAATGTAATGGACCTGAACAATCTGATTGGTGACCTGCTCTCTCACAAAATGGTATTTTATGGGAATATGCTTGGTCTTGGAGTGGAATATAGGATTCTTGGACACACTAATGGCACTAGTGTTAGCACAAAGAATTGGGATCGATGCAGCGTATTTTACCTCCAAGTCTGTAAGTGTCTGAATCATCCATAATACCTGAGTGCAACAGGTAGCAGCTGCAATGTACTCTACCTCTGTAGTTGATAAAGAAATGGAACCTTGTTTTTTACTCAACCATGCTACTAGAGAATCTCCTAAAAAGAATGCACCTCCACTCATGCTTTTCCTTTCATCCATGCAGTTAGCCCAATCAGCATCTAACTAGACTGATAATTGAAAATTATGATTCTTAGGATACCATAGGCCATAGTTCATTGTTTCTTTCAAATATCTAAATATTCTTTTGATAGCTAGCAAATGACTCTATTTAGGTGCAGATTGATATCTTCCTACCATTCCAACAACATGCATTATGTCTAGGCGAGATGCTATGATGTACAACAGACTGTCTATCATTGACCTATATGAAATTTGATCAACATCAGGTGAGTCATCATCCTTGCTTAATTTGCATCCAGTAACCATAGGTGTGCCCACAGGTTTAGAATCTTCCATTTGAAACCTTTTCAACATTTCTCTTAGATATTTTTCT
>ML777931.1:346933-357848 GCA_009831015.1 Picea engelmannii | reverse complement strand
TCTGGGAGCGCGAATCTCCACTGTCCAAACTTGATTTCCATTTAAACACAGGTGCAATGCATCCCAAACTTAAGGTAAGTGGGTTTTTATTCCATTCTTTTGCATTTTACCCCCCTTACCAGAAATATCGCTAACATTTGGCTCCATGGGGGGTAGAGTCATCCCTGTGATGCTCTAAGAATGCTTTTGCAGATTCAGTGCCTTGCTGTTGGGATATGGAGTCATTTATTACGCTGAAAAAAAAAAAAAACAATATTTACAAGAAACAAAAGAGCCGACTGCGGCTCACAAAAAACATCTTTTCAAGAAATGCCCATTTACTGGGCCACTAAAAAATTCTTTGCCTTCCAGATCCTGCAACCTGTAAGTGTTGTTTGAAAATACTTCAAGGATCTTGAAAGTTCCAAACCAGAGGGCATCAAACTTACTGTGCTTGCCCCTGTCTTTCCTGGGTGCATCCCATTTGAGCACCAGGTCACCCTGCTTGAATTATTTCTTTTTCCTCTTCCTATCAAAATCCTGTTTGATCTTTTGTTGATGATTATAAGCCCTGTCCATGACCTATTCTTTGATCTTCTACACTTCCACCATCTGATGAATCCTCCTGACCACATGGTCAGGCTCTCCTTCAAGGTACTGGAGGAATTTTGCTACAGCTACGGCGAGTTGAGTGGGGAAAACAACCTCGGTTCCATAAACAAGTTGGAAAAGTGAGATGCCCAGGGACTTCTTTGTTGTCACCCGATCAGCCCATAGATCAAATTTGAGCTTCGAATCCCAGGCCCTTTTATTATCTTCCAACAACTTCTTAATGAGATTGATCAGGATTTTATTTGAAGACTCTACCAGTCCATTTCCCTGAGGATAATAGGGAGTAGAGTGAATTAGTGAGATATCAAACCGTTCATAGAACTTGACCAGAGGCTCAGACCTGAAGGGGGTGGCGTTATCAGTGACAATTCTGCTAGGGCAGCCAAATCTAGCTATGATATCCTCTAGGAGGCTGATAATTACTTTGTGGGAAGTGCTCCTGGTGGGAACAGCCTCTATCCACTTGGTGAAATAGTCTGTAGCAGTCAGGATCCATCTATGTTGGCCACTTGAGGGAGGATGAGTTTCTCCAATGAAGTCCAATCCCCACTGCTGAAAGGGTGTTGAAACTACTATAGGGTTCAATGGCAGTGATTTGAGCTGCTGCTTTCCTAAGAACGCCTGGCATTTGATGCAAGTTTTGATTTCTCTACAGACATCAAGGAACAAAGTGGGCCAGTAATACCATTCCCGGAGGATCTTGTGAGCTGTGGTCTTCCAGAAATGGTGACCTCCGCAAAGACCGCCATGGAAATCAAACATTACCCTTTGGGCTTCTTGTGGGTCCAGGCATATTAAAAATACCCCTAGAGGGTCTTTCCAGTACAGGACCTGATCAATGAGGTAATATCTGACAGCTTTGAGCTTTAATGCTCTTGCCTTGATTTTTTATATTCCATCAGGAGGCCTCAATTCTTGTAGAAAGTACAAGACATCCTTGTACCAGGGGCATGATGTCAGTGATAGGGCACCCTGAGAACTCTTGCTGGATGACTCGGCTTGTTTATTGATGAATTTAATTCCCAAAGCTTTGCAATTGGACTCAACCAGCAACCTGGCTAAACCCTACCCCTTTATCAACTTGGTGGGCTTAATCTCCAGATCAAACTCTAGGATCTTGGCAATCCATTTACCTCTTCTTCCGTCTATGTCAGGCTGTATGAGAATGTCCTTCATAGAGGCTGAAGGAACATATGCATTGATCCTTGAGTGCAAGACATAGACTCTGAAATCTTTGAGGGCTTTCACTATGGCATAGGCCTGCTTCTCCATGATCCCGTACAGGAGTTCAGCATCTCTCAACGCCTTTTTGTAGAAGGCAATAGGTTGCTCTCGCCCTTGATCATTTTTCTGCAACAAGACTGCTGATACTGTATCACAAGAAGCAAAAGAAAAAATCAGGAAATCTTTAGAATAATCAGGACTGATTAGCACAGGTGCCTCAGTCAATGCCCTCTTTATTTGGACAAAATATTCCCTGGGTTCAGTAGTCCATTTCACTTTGTTTCCCTTCCTGAGCATGGCTGTGATGTGTTTCACCAACTTAGCAAAATTCGAGACAAATCTCCTCAGAAAATTTATCTTCCCCAAAAAGGCCTGAACTTCCTTCTTAGATATGGGAAGTGACAGGGTCTGGAGTGCCTCTACCCTACTAGGGTCAATCCTTACTCCCTCTGCTGACACTATATGGCCTAATAGCTTCCCTTCCTTCATAGCAAATAAATACTTCTTGGGGTTCAGGGATAGGCCAAACCTCCAACACTTCAGGAAAACTTTCTTCAAGTGGCAGCAGTGCTCCTTGTCTGTCCTGGAGAAGACCATGATGTCATCCATATAGATCACCAAAAACCTATCTTTCTCCCTGATGAAGGCTATGTCCATGGCTCGCTGAAATGTGGCTCCCGCATTCATCAACCCAAAAGGCATTTTGGCATACATAAATGTGCCCCATGGAGTGGTGAAGGCCATTTTTTCTCTGTCCTCGGGCATGAATGATATCTGATTGTAGCCAGAGAAGCCATCAATCATGGATATTATAGATGCACCAGTGACCTTATGCAATATATGTTCCATGTTGGGCCGGGGATAATTGTCCTTCCTGGAGCTCCTATTCAGGTTCCTGAAATCAACGCAGAGTCTGATTTCCCCACTTTTCTTTCTTACCAGAACCAAATTGGCCACCCAATCAGAATATCTCAAGGGGACAATGATTTGGGAATCTAGTAGCTTCTTCACTTCTTTCTCCATGACAGGTAGCAACATGGGATTTGTTTGTCTCGGTTTTTGCTTGAATGGCTTAGCCTCTTCTTTCAGTGGGATCTTGTGCTCAATGACAGTTGTGTCATACGTCTTGAGGTCTTCATAGGTCCATGCAAACACATCAGCAAACTCCCTCAGCAACTTGGTATATTCATCCCTCTGCTCCTTGGTCAAACTCCTTGACAACTTGACAAAATTAGGCTCCTCTGATGTGCCTATGTTGCATTCAGCTGTGTCAGCCTCATCACCTAAAACTCTACCCTTTACTGCCACATCATTCCCATCGAACAATCTTTCTAACGGGATTAGTCCTCTCAGAATGTAATTGCTTGGTGGTTGAATAATCTGGTGATAAGCAATTTTATTTAAAAACTCCCCAGGGTGATGGCCTCCTTCCATGTCAGGATCCTCATCTATGTGCAATGCAGAAAAGTCATCAACGGATTGGAGAAATTTCTTGATTTCCAGATCATCTTCAAATACCTTCCAATGCTTGACATTGTCCGGTACAGAGGGCCTATATTTTATTTCAACATCAGGTTTAACCATAGCCGACAGGGGGAATTCGAGCAGACTGGCTGAGACAGCTAAAGAATTGGTTGAAGTATTTTCTTCCCTCGGTATGAAAGAAATGTTAAAATCCAAGAAGAAATTATCGACTAGGTCCCATACCTCATTTCTGTAATTCTTGAGCCAGGGATTTTTAGCACGATAGGCATTTCTGACCTGCTGGATAATCAACTCAGCATCTCCAAAAATTGTCATCTCTTTAATTCCCATTTCCTTTGCAGCCCTCATACCCAGAACAAGAGCTTCATATTCTGCCACATTGTTGGTGATTTTGAATTCCATCTTGTATGAAAAAGATATGGTCTCTTGACGGGGAAATATGAAAACCACTCTGGCACCTGCACCTATACTGGAGCAAGCTCCATCAAAAAACATCTTCCAAACAGAGGTGGTTGGAGGAGGTATCTCCTGATTTAGAATAGGCTGCTTTCTGATCTGTAAAGGGGCCTCAGGAGTTTCGGTGATCTGTAACAAACTAGACCCTAAATCAATGTCAAGTGCAAAGATGGGGTGATTAGTGGAGTTTTCTTCATCACTGACAATATAGGCTAGCTGTGCTTCTCTGTACAGCCTCCTGTGTTCCCCTCCAAAAAATGGAATGGTGTCATATGTGAGATCCATCTGTAACGTTCCTCCAAGTCTCTTAATCCAATATATTGACAAAAACATACCGAACTTAGGGGGGACGTCGGCCACTACAATATCCATGACCACACTTTTCATGGGCATTTGAAACAAGGTCACACCAGGTATTTAATAACTCCAAGACACTGAACTCTCTTGGAGTCAAAGGAATAGAGGTCATGGTAGGATCGGGTGACTTCTAGTCCTAACTCTTCCATGAAATTTTTGGGCATGAGGTTGTGAGAGGCCCCTGAATCCATAAGGAAATTATGCAGCACTTTATCATGTATGTTCAGGGAAGTGTAGAAGGGATGGGATAAATCATCTCTGTCTTCTACCATAGGACCTAGGAAAACTGTTGGCCTTTCATCTTGGAGGTTTATGGAGTCTGTGGGAGGGAATGAGGCTTCGGAGTGTAAAAGCTCAGAGAAGCGTCTTTTGAACTCTTTATGTTTGATTAGCTCGGTGAGGGGCACAGGGATTTTGATCTTTTGGATCTCATGCTCGAAATTAAAAGAAGATGTAAGCTTCAGGATTTCTCTTATTTCAGGAACATGATTGTGGACAATGGGAGAGAGGGGTTGAGCCTTCTTACCTCTGTGACTATCTGCTACTTCTTTAGCAGGTTTCTCTATTTTAGTGGACTTCTCAGGAATATCAGGTGTTGCTGTCCTTTTTTCGGACCTCAAGTTACATCTACCTCGGTTTCCGCTATCTTTGTCTCCTTTGCTCAATTCATTCAGCTGACTATCCATGAGAGACTCCTCGTAAGATGCTTGAGTGAGATGAGGAAAAGAAGGAGTATCTTCTAAGCAGTGGATTTCAGGATCAAGCTCATCTGCTTCTCTTTCTGCCTCATCGGCCACCAAATTGTTCTGAAAAGGGGCTTGAATCCTCTGGTCTTCTCTGTCTCTTCCTCTCTCTCTGTGTATAGTTGGGGGAGCAATATTATTTAGCCTTCTAAAACCCCCTTTGATTTTGGCGCCCTGCGGGCCTTTATACATTTTCTTCCTTTCCACCTTCAGTCTCTCCATCTCTTCAGACAGAAACTTCATCATCTGGGTCAGTTCATCCACTTGAGTGTGAGGCAACGATGGGCCAGAAGTTGAGGCTTCAGACTTTCCCTTTCTTCTGTCTGCATCAGCCTTGTTCCTTAGTCTGTCAGCTGCTAATATGTTGGATTCCACTTCTATGGCCGCATATTGCATTTGAGATAAGGAGGTGGCTCTTCTTTCTCTCAATAAAAGACAGAAATCAGGGTCGAAAGCACCAACATAGGAAATTTGGGCAAAGGCTTATGAGGGATTTATCTCTGCAGGAATCTTATTATACATCTTATTGAATCTTTTGGAGAAGTCAGAGATAGACTCTCCTTCCATTTTCTTCAGAGACCCAAACTCTATCATGTAATACATGAAATCCTTCCTATCTCCCCACTGCCTTAGGAAAACACTATCCAGTGCTTCAATTCCAGCAATAGATCTGGGGGCCAATCCCCTGAACCATTTCCTCACCTCGCCATCCAGGCTTTGGACAAAGACTCTCATCCAGACATCCTCATTTTCAATGTTTAGGTTGTCTGCATAACTATAGAAAGCAACCAAGTGTTCTTCTGCAATTATGTCCCCTTCTCCAGTGAACTTGGGCATGTACTTCAAGTAGTCTCAAGTAGGGAGGGGATTCATAGGATGGGGTAGGATTAAGGGAGCATACCTAGCAATGACTATGGAATCCATTACATTTAGAGGGGGATTAACACCAGCCATAGGAATATTAGGTGGAGGAGAACTTGGAGGAGAAGGATTTCATGAAGGGGCTACTGTGAATGAGTCTCGGAGCGGAGTGGGAAATGAGAGAGGATTCAAGGAGAAGGATAATGAGCTCAAGCTAGCAAGAGTTCCTCTTTGTGCATGAGTGGGGAAATATTCTGTAGTCTCGGGTCTACGCCAAGGAACAACTTCAGAGGAGAGGGTAGTGACAAGGATTTCTCCCTCCAATCCCAAATCAGGAGGGGAAAACTCAGCAGGAACACTCCCAAAATTCAAGAAATGGGAAACCTCTGATGGAGGTCTATTAAGAAACTGAGGAGGAGAAAAAGGATTTCTCACAGAAGGAGATGGCGGATTACCTATTTCGGCGATGGAAACCTCTTCTACAGATCTCTTTCCTCTTCTGAGAACCGCCTCTAGGTCAACTTCAGGTGTAGCTAGATGTAAGGTAGCTAGAGAGGTAGTAGGGGGGGCCAAAGGGCCCATAGTGATAATAGTGGAGTTCATTCAATGTAATGTGGACTAGGTCCACTATATTATTAAATAAGGCCCACTATGGTAGTTAGATATAATAAATGTAAGAGGACTTCTTAGAAGGTTCTATTTCTAGAAGATTCCTCCTCTAGAATGTTCTTAGGTGATGGTAGCACTATATAAATGGGTTCAAGCAATGTAATGAGATATGAAGAGAAATTTTGTATTTGGAGCGGTATCTCAATAGGAGGATGCCCCCTCGAAGAGGCAAGTGAACAGGAGAGGATCCCTTCCATAATAGGATCCATTGTATGGTGTTGCCCTACCTGAAGGGTTTGGTAATAATATAGAGTGGTTTCTTATATCTTGCTTTGTGGATCTATTGTGTATTCAATATTTGTGGTGATTATATTTGTAGATCTATTCAGGTACTTAACAATTGGTATCAGAGCACTTTCCTTGGCCGGAGTTGTGGGCAAATATTTTTTATTTTTGCATATTTTTTTTCGGAGAAAAAAAAAGAGGGCCGCGACATTCCAGACATTTTCAGTATATTTTTGTGCAAAATTTGCATAAAAGGGTTGTATATATGATTTCCTCTCATAAAAACACCCAATTTGAAAAAACAAATCGTCCGAAACGGAGTCCGAAAGGTCAAGATATTGAGGTTTTAAAATCTGCATTTTTTTAGGGTTTTTTTTCTGCGGACAGCGACGCAATTTATTTTTATTTCTGTAGCATTTGGAGGCCGAATTTGCCAAAATAAATTACATATCTGAGTTTTTATCACAATTTCATCCAATTTCAAAAAAAAAATCAGCCGAAACGGAGTACGGGAAGTGAAGTTATGAGTATTTTAAGTTCAACAGTTTTTTAGGGTTTTTCCAGAAAAAGCCGCGATTTTCTGCCGAAACTTATTGGGTCAATTTTTTGAGTTTTTTTGTGACGGCTACAGGACAGAAGAGTTCATAGGGTGATCATATGGCTATTTCGTCTCAAACCTTGAAATAAATTCTTGAATCATTCAAATCCCAAGTGGATGCTAGATTGGATGTGTTAGCACAAGGCCTCACATACAGCCTCACAAATATCATTACAGATGGTCTCAATGATAGTTTTCATAGTATTCAAGATTCATTGAATAACATGCAGGAGAGATTTCTTATGGAGGGTCTCATGAATGCATATAATCAAGAAATATATTCTTTGTACGATTTTGAGGCCGATTGTGATGATTGGTATATGGATAGTTGTCATTTCTGGGATGACAACCACTTCCATATTTTATTTGATGACTCTACTCCACCTTCTGTAGAGAACATAAAGGTCCCACATCAAGAGCTAGTTACCAGCGTTCAGTCTGCATATTCTACAGTGGTATTATTCTTCCAGATTCTGCTATGACCCTTTTCCACTATGTGGATGGATCTTCTTATTTGGATCCACATGATAGGTGTCAGTCTTTGGAGCACCATTTGACGTTGGTTATTGGGTTCCAAAATATTCTATGGGGAGTTCACATAAGCACTTGGACATGGGACCCGCGCTTACAATGGTGGTTGGACTACTTCAGCATGGTGGATTTCCTTTCTACATGGGACTTTGGTTCTTCAGTCTTCTTCAGCATTACGGTCCACAATTATCCATGGGACCCTGGTAAATGGTTGTACATCAAGTGTTGAGGACAACGCTTTCATAAGGGGGATGGAATGTAAGGTAGCTAGAGAGGTAGTAGGGGGGGCCCAGAGGGCCCATAGTGATAATAATGGAGGTCATTCAATGTAAGGTGGACTAGGTCCAATATATTATTAAATAAGGCCCACTATGGTAGTTAGATATAATAAATGTAAGAGGACTTCTTAGAAGGTTCTACTTCTAGAAGATTCCTCCTCTATAATGTTCTTAGGTGATGGTAGCACTATATAAAGGGGTTTAAGCAATGTAATGAGACATGAAAAGAAGTATTGTATTTGGAGAGGTATTTCAATAGGAGGATGCCCCCTCGAAGAGGCAAGTGAACAGGAGAGGATCCCTTCCATAATAGGATCCATTGTACGGTGTTGCCCTACCTCAAGGGTTTGCTATAATAAAGTGGTGTTTTTCTATATTGTTCTTCTATATCTTTTGTGGTTCTTTTGTATTCAGTGTTTGGTTCTTAACACTAGAGGTAGATGTGGATGAGATTGTGTGTGTCTGCCTCTGAAAGCCACAATTAATAGAGCAGGTTCTCCCCAGCGGAGTCATCACAATGGAGTCGCCAGGTGCACAGTAGCAATCTTGATAATTCTGATATCTGATGCACCTTCAGAATAAGTTGATCATTGTCATTCAATCTCGGAGAAAATATTCAACTTCGTCCTCGACAACGGCGCCAGAAATGTTAGCGTCGGAAGTCACTCCTGGATTGCTTGTAGGAGCAGAGCCTGATACCCATCAGTTTAATGTCACGATTTGTTTATAAAAGGATGATCAAATGGAAGTAAACTCCAAACAGTAATGTCTCAAATCTGAAGCTAGGCCAGGCATGCATGGGCGAGTGAGGTCTTAGAGAAACTTCAAACAGTGAGTTGTAATAAGGGTGAGTGGGTGGAAGATTTGCATGAGAAGAGTGCAGGGGTCTGTTATAAACATTAGGTTTCTAACAGATTGTGAGAAGAAAAGTCCAAAGGCAAGATCTTCTTACATTCAAATGCAGAAGACCAGAGAATACAATAATGCAACAACAAATCATTCATCATAACATCACTGCAACAATTCATGCGAATCATTCGATCATGAACTCTCTGGTATGAGGTAAAAACATAGATGGAGCAAGAAAACTGTTTGTCATAAAACAAGAAATCTCAAATGTAGATGCACAACCCTAGAACTAGAATGGTCATTAAAACTTTACAGTCGGTAGCTTTTCTCTACCATCGATAGATACAAAAATGATGAAAACGCCTACATATACTCAAAACAACAACAACAACAAAATCAAGATGTTGCATTAAACACATTGCGTCTGCATGGCTTCTGACAATCTGCATGGGCAGTTTCTGAATGATCGTGCACCCACGGCAGATGCAATCAAACCCCTGACAGATCCGTGGGTGAATCAATGTGCCTTCAATTTGTTGCCAGATTTTCCCATTATGGCGGAGGCGACGTCTAACCACCACCAACTACTTCAATAACTGCTTCCTTGGGATTGAGGATGGCCTGGCCAACTCGGCACCATTGGGACGTGGACGGCCCCTCGTGCTGCCACCTATATTAACTGAACTGCCTGATGGATAGGCATGGAGGCCGGTGCGAGGGATGGGGTGCATAACGGGAGTGGTGGCACCAAAACTATGAGAGTGTGGTAAGAAGTGACGAGGCATGAGAGGGACGACAGAGGAAGACACATGGCGGAAGACAATAGGCGGAGGGGGGCAGGAGATGAGATATAATGGGCTTGCTTTTAGTGGGAGGCTGACATGGAAAGGAGCAGGACACATGGAAAGTGGTGAGTGGAAGATGAGATGGGAAAGGGACCACACAGACCAAAAGAGGGGAGATGGATAGATGGTAAGATAACATGACAAGAAAGGGGGGGGGCATGTCGATTAAACACAGAAAGGTAGAGGGTGCCCGGATCGCCTGTGCGTCGTTGATCTGGGTGCACCAATCGCAGCTATTGGAGAGATGTATACTCGATTCCAGACCCCCCCCCCCATCTTAAAGGTAGAAAGGCGAGGGGGGTCCGGAATCACCCTGCGCGTTGTTGATCCGGGCGGCTCGATCCTGACCGTTGAAGATGTGCGCCCTCGATTATGGACCCCCCCTTCCGCTTAAAGGTAGAAAGATGGGGGGGCTCCGGAATCCTATGTGCGCCGTTGATCCGGGTGCTTGAATCTCCGCTGTCCAAACTTGATTTCCATTTAAACACAGGCGCAATGCATCCCAAACTTAGGGTAAGTGGGTTTTTATCCCATTCTATGCATTTTACCCCCCTTACTAGAAATATCGCTAACACCAACTTTCTGGCAATGAGCACAAGATTAGAAGAGCCATAACCTCATCATCAAAGTCCACTTTTACAGAACTAAGTTGATTAGTAACCGTATTAAATTCATTTAAATGATCTGCAACAGACCCACCTTCTGACATCTTCATATTAAATAATCTCTTCATTAGAAATACCTTATTTGACGCTGAGGGTTTTTCATACAATTTGGCCAATGCATCCATCAAACCCTTCGTTGTCTTTTCTTTTGAAATATTGAAAGCCACTGATGCTGCCAGGCTCAGCCATATCGTTCCTAAAGACTTTCTGTCAAGAATCTCCCATTCTTCATCCTTCATGGCCGTCGGCTTCTTTTCTACTCCACTCAATGGTAGGAATAGATCCTTCTGATATAAATAGTCTTCCATATGCATCTTCCATAACTGGTAGTTTTGGCCGTTAAATTTCTCGACCCTAAACTTTCCATCTTCCGACATTGCTCCCACTAGAACCAAGAACCCTCTTTTCCTGCGAGTTACCTTACGCTCTGATACCAGTTGTTAGAAAAACAGGACCGCAGAGCAATAAAATAAAACAAATGCAGAAACAAAACACAAAAGACACACAATACAAGAGAGACACAGATTTACGTGGTTCA
>ML777931.1:308964-346879 GCA_009831015.1 Picea engelmannii | reverse complement strand
ACAGTCTCCTCTCTCAGAATACAATATTCACCATCATCCATAGCCACAATACATTTCCCTCATAAAAGAGGGTTGCCTTCTAGGGAAAAAAACCCTAACATAATCTCTACCGTTAGATCTGCGACCTTATAATGAACAGTCCAAATTTACAATGAAATTGTAATATACTTTTACAAGGCAATTTTTGCTTCCGGGGCTTCGCCCCCGAACCCCTACTGGGGGCCCACTTGCCCCCAGACCCCCCAACCGGGGGGATAGCCCCTCCAGACCCCACAGAGGGGGTACCCCTCATCTGCACTCCCTCGTGTGGAAGAGTGTACATACTTCTGGGGTATAAATACTTCATGGGGTATAAACACAGCTGAAAGTAAGGACCTCTGAATCAGGAAGATAATCAGGATCCACAACCAACATCGAGTTGCGTTGTTATAGGATGATGTAGGTTGGATCACTGTAATAGTTGCATTGTCTCTGATTAGTTCTTGTATTTTCTCATCGCTGAATGATTTGGAATTGGAGGATCTAGTCAAGTCACCCTTTAGTTCCCAAAAACTCAAAACCAAGAGGATCTTGTATTCTGAGATTTTCTTCCTCAAGTTGTTGAAAGGCCTGATGCTCAAGGCAGTCTTGCTCACTCATCTCACCAAGTCTTCCCCCTTCTCATTTTACAATCAACTCACTGACGGAAGTTAGATCAAGACCTCCTTTGTTTTTTACATACCAAGCCTGGTCCCTGAGTTAGAGTGATACCTTCCTGGGTCTCTACCCATTCGATCACCCATTAAATTTATTCGTGACATAAATTGATGGGCATTAGGCTCTACTCCTATCGTAATCCAGGAGTGACTTCTAATGCTAACACATACTTGGTACATGGTTGGATGCACTTGTTTATGGTACAGGTTGATTACAGGTTGTTTGGTACAGGTTGGTGCATGGTTGATGCAATTGTTTATGGTACAGGTTGAGGCATAGTTTGATGCATGATTCAGATTTATTGGTATAGGTTTACAATGGTATACCTGGCAGTGATAGTGTTACAGTGGTTCCATCATTCTACTTCTACTTCAAGGTGGTTGGACGGGGAAAGGATAGGTGGTTGTAGCCAGAGAAAATAGGGGGTTGTAGCCTCCTTCTGGTTGTAGCTAAATAATTGGGGAGTTGGAGCTTCCTTCAGGTTGTAGCTTGAGAAAATGGGGGTTTGGAGCCTCCTTCCAGTTGCATATAGAAAACAAAGGAATTTGGTGCTTCCAATTAATGTAATTCTTCAAGACATATAAGAGAAAGCATTTCATGGTTTTCTCCCGATTTGGGTTTCCACGTAAAACATTGGTGTACTGTGTATGTGTGTGATTGTTTATTTCTTATTGCTCATTATTGGATAATAATTCTACATTGATATAACAGTTGATGAAAAAATATTATAATTACACTATTACTGATTCACCCCCCCTCTCAGTAATCCAACAATTGGTATCAGAGCAGGTTCCTTCATAAATCGGTTTAAAAACTGAAAGGTAGATCATGGAGAGTACCAACTTGTATAAAATGGAATACCACAGTTTGATGGACATAAGTATGATTTTTGGAGCATAAGGATGAAGACATATATACATGCACGGGGATTTCAAGTTTGGAAATCAATTGTAGATGGATACACAACACTAGTAGTTCCACCAACAAATGACAAAGTAGTGAAACTCGGTGAGAATAATTCCAAAGCCAAAAATGCACTTTTGAATGGTCTCAGTGATACGTTATTCACCAAAGTTGCACATTGTAAATCTTCTAAAGAGATTTGGGACAACGAAATATTTATGAAGGAGATTCAAAATTCAAAGCAGCAAAGCTTCAAACTTACAGAGGTCAATTCAAACAACTAAAAATGAAGGAAGATGAAGATATCACAACCTACTTCTTATGAGTCGATGAAACAGTGAATACAATCATAGGTTTGGGAGAAGAAATTGAAGAATCTGTAATTGTTCAAAAGGTACTAAGATCTCTTCCTATGAGATTCAACCCTAAGATATTAGCACTAGAAGAAATATAGGATCTAAACTCAATAAGCATGGACAACCTGCATGGAATATTCACATCATATGAGATGAGAGTTGAACAGGAAAATATAGATGTAAAAGAAGCATCCTTCAAAGCATCCAAAAGATCAAAGCAAAAAAAAAAGGAACAAGAATAATATAGCAGCAACAACGATGTCTTGGAAGATGATGAAGAAGTGGCCAACTTCGTCAAAAGACTGAACAAGGGAACCAATAGTAGGTATAGAGGTAAGCTCCCTTTAATTTGTTTTAATTGTGATGGTATTTGTCATTTTGCTAACAGATGTTCTCATAAGAAAAAGAGAAATGATGAATGTTACTCAAAAGGAAAACACACGTATAAAGGCAAAAGAACTACAAAGAAAGTTTTCAAGAAAAGCTTATACACCAAAGAAGACATCTCATCATCAGATGAAGATGAAGTCAGTGACAGTGAGATAGGAAGAGTTCTATTCATGGCAGTAAAAGACTCTAACAAAGAATACTCTGAAGAAGAATATGAAGAAGCCGAAGAAGAATGTGAAGAAGTTGAAGAAGAAATTGAAGAGGTTGAAGTTGAATATTGAGATGAATTAATGTGTGCCATAGAAGTTATCATAAGAGAAAAGAAGAAAAACAAGAAACTACAAACAGAACTAGACAAGAAAAAGGACACTCGAGAACTAAAACAAATGACCACAAAATTGAAGGTTCAAATAGAAGAAGATAAAATAATTGAAGAAGCACTCAAAGAACAACTAGAATAAAAGGACAGGATCATTAGAAACTTGGAAGTAGAGATTGTCACATTAAGAAAGGATATTCAAAAGAAAAATATGAAGAATAGCTCAAAATTTTTTAATGATATTATCGGCAGTCAAAATTCTCATCTTGACAAGTTTTGACTTGGATACAATTAGACAGAAAAGGGATCAAGCTACAAAACAATAGAGCAAGAAACAAATCCAAAAATATATGCAGAAACAATCACAGGGACATGAATATATACAAAGAAGATTACAGGGATGCTCCTCCACTGAGAAGATTCAGATTTCAGAATAAAAAACAGACAGATAGGCCTCAAGAAGAAGAAGGATTCATAAGAGAACCTCCTTTCAAAAGATCTTCAACTCCCATGTATCAAACTATATTTTTTGGTTTATTTTATGCATGTAATAATTTTGGACATAAAGCTATAAATTAAAGAGCTAACAACAGGAACAATAACAACTTTGAGAGTCATACACAAAGGGGTTATTCAAGAAGACCTAGTGAAACACAAAGAAGAATTTACAATGGGTTTGAATCCTTGAGCACTGAAGTGGAATGTTACAAATGTAACAATTTTGGACATGTGGCCAAATATTGCAGAATGACGATCCTTCCCAAATAACCTCAACAAAATAACAATAGTCACAGACAGGAACCTCAGAAAATGACATGGATAAGAAAGCAAGATCAATATAGCAATGAAGAATGGACAATTTCTCTAACAAATAAGCAGAAGAAATGCGGTTGGTATGTGCGGTTGGTATGTTGACAGTGGGTGTTCAAAACACATGACAAGTGATAAAGACAAATTTCTTACATTATGAGAGGAAATAAGTGGATTATACTCCTTCGGAAATGAGAATTCATCCAAAATCTTTGGAGAAGGAATACTCTGAATTAGGAACAGGAATGAAAAGGCACAAAATGTTCTACTGGTAGAAGATATGAAACATAATCTTCTAAGCGTGAGTCAAATGTGTGACCAAGGTTATAAAGTTACTTTCGATTCACAAAAGTGTGAGATAAGAAAATAAGGTTCAGGGAAATTGGTCGGTACAACTGCAAGAACTTCAAACAACATATATGTGTTAAGTGAAATTGGAATTGAAAAGTGTTGTCTAGGAAAGGAAGATGAAATTTGGCAATGGCACAAAATAATGGGTCACGGGCATTTTGATAACCTTGTTAAAGCCAGCAAAAGAGAAGTCGTCAGAGAAATTCCCTAGATCACGAAACCAACCAACACTTTATGCAAGCATTGTCAACAAGGAAAGCAAACAAAGACCAAGTTCAAATCAAAGGAATATTCAACAACAAGACCACTAGAAATTGTGCATACTGATCTAGTTGGATCAACTACAACAAAGGGATTAAAAGGTGAGAGATACTTTATGTTATTAGTTGATGATTATACAAGAACGACTGCAGTTTTCTTTCTCAAGAACAAGTCAGGAGCTTTTGAAAACTTCAAGATATACAAGGAAATGGTTGAAAATGAGATGGATTCAAGAATCAAATGCTTGAGATCTAATAATGGAGGAGAGTTCACTTCAAAGGAATTTATGGACTACTACAGCAGTAATGGAATAAAAATGCAATTTTTTGTTGCTAGGACACCTCAACAGAATGGAGTTGTTGAAAGAAATAACAGGACAGTACAAGAAATGGCTCGAACAATGATAATGGATTCCAAATTGACAGATATATTTTGGACACGGGAAGTGCATACAACAGTTCACATTCAAAACAGATTAATGCTAAGAAACAACACTGATAAAACTCCCTATGAGCTATGGAAAGGAAGACCAGCAAATGTGAATCACTTCAGAGTTTTGGGAAGCAAATACTACATCAAAAGAGAATATGGAAGAATGGGAAAGTTTGACTCTCGTGTGGACAAAGGAATACTTGTTGGTTACTCAAGTACAAGGAAAGCATACAAGTGTTACAATCTAAGATTAAACAAAGTTGTGGAAAGCATCAATGTAACAATTGATGAAATAGGCAGACCAGAATCAAAGGAAGAAGAAAACAAATCAATGGAACCACTTTTTGAAGAAGAAGCATAAGATGAAGTAGAAGAGGAAGATGAAGAGAATATGACAGAAACATAAGAGCAAGTTCAACAAGTATCTCCAAAGACACCTAGCAAATGAGTACAGAAGAATCATCCTTCAGATCAAATTATTGGAAACAAAGATTCAAGATTTGAGACTAGAAGAAAAATATGTTCACTAGAACAAACACACATAGTACTCTTATCTACAATTGAACAAAACTGTTTTGAAGAATCCAGCAAGGATGAATTTTGGAATAAGGCCATGGATTAATAATTAGATCAGATAGAGAAAAATGACACTTGGGAATTGGTTCCAAGACCAAAAAATAAGAATGTGATCAACACAGAATGAAGATGGGCAGGTTACAAGGAACAACGCTAGATTGGTATGCAAAGGATTTGCTCAGATTGAAGGAATTGAATTTGAAGAGACATTTTCCCCAGTTGCCAGAATGGAAGCAATCTGTTTGTTTTTAGCTTATGCATGCTCCAAAAATGTTAAAGTATATCAGATGGGCGTAAAATCATCTTTTTTGAATGGGGAACTTGAAGAAGAAGTCTACATTGAACAACCAGAAGGATTTCAGTTGTTAGAGAATACATATTATGTGTGTAAATTAAAGAAGGCCTTGTATGGTCTAAAACAGGCTCCTAGAGCATGGTACTCTAGACTGGATAAGTATCTGCAACAAGTAGGGTTCAGAAAAGGAAGTGTAGACAACAACCTCTACATCAAGGTAAGTCAAGGCAATATTTTATTAATTGAAGTTTATGTTGATGATATTATTTTTGGTAGTGATGATGACAGGTTAAGACAGAAATTTGCAAAAGATATGCAGAAAGAATTTGAAATGTCACTACTTGGAGAACTATCCTTCTTTATAGGACTTCAGATACATCAAAGCAACCAAGGAATTTTTATTTCTCAAACCAAGTATATCAGATAAATGCTAAAGAGGTTCGGAATGGAAGATTGCAAACCAGTTATCACTCCCATGCAAACCAGTTTCAAGTTGATCAAAGATGATGATTCGAAGTCTATAAATAAAAGGAAATATAGGTCAATGATTGGCTGCCTATTGTATGTGACAACATCCAAATGAGATGTAATTCAGGAAGTTGGACAGGTGGCACAATTTCAAGAAGCACCAAAGGAATCACATGTATTAGCAGTGAAGAGGATTTCCATATATCTCAAAGGAACAAAAGAGTTTGGGCTATGGTATCCAAAAGGAAAGGATCTATCACTAATTTCCTACACAGACGCATATTGGGAAGGTTGTATTGATGACCGATGAAGCACCAGTAGAGCAAAGTTCTACTTGGGTGAGTGTTTAGTATCATGGCTAAGTAAGAAACAATCATTAGTATCTCTATGTACAGCCAAGGCAAAGTATATTGCAGCAGCAATATGTTTTACACGAGTTCTTTGGATGAAACAAACTTTGACAAATATACAAGTTAAGTATGATGATCCCATTCCAATATATTGTGATAATAAAAGCTCCATCAGTATCTCAAAAAACCCGGTGATGCACTCCAAAATGAATCACATTCCAATCAAGTATCACTTTCTACAGGAACAGGTTGCAGAAAAAAACATCAGAGTTGAGTATGTGGGCACAAAAGAACAAGTGGCAGACATATTTACAAAACCACTTTCATGGGAAGCCTTTGAATATTTTCTCCAAAGACTTGGATTTATTGCTACTCCAAAATGAATTCTTTTTGAATGCTTATCTTATATGTCTTAGATGAACACGAGGAAGCACCATAAGAGGACACTTGAGTCAAAGGGAGCAACCCCGGATGGAAAGATACCTTTGTCATTGATGACAAAGGGGGAGATATTTATTAGATGCAGAGGATAGAGGCATTGTTCCAGGGGGAGCATGAGTGATATGATTTCAGTATTGCATCAGAGTGTTGTCATCAATGCCAAAGGGGGAGATTGTTGATTAAGGTTGGTTGTCATTGATGCCAACCCTTGAAGAAAGCCCTGTTGCACAAAGGTTTGGGTAATGGACCCAAGATTGTTTGATGTAAATATGACTCATTATTGTTTTTTCATGGTTGATAAGAAGTAAATATGTATGAACTCCAAAGCGGTCCCCTTATGCTGAAATCCCTCACGGGAAGATGCTTTGCGGAGTAAGAGAACCCATGCTTAATTGTGGAATAATGAGATGAAAGACATTGAATTTATTAGGGAAAATATCCTATATGGATAGTTATTTTCATTTGATTTCCGGTGGTATGTATAACGTCGCATAACTCCTCACAGTTAGAGAGTTATGGCCATGAGAAGTTGGTGACCCCAGGTTTGGGTAATGGACCCAAGTTTGTTTGATGGGTAATAGTATGAGTTGTGATATATTTTCAGATAATACTATTCTATATGGATATTACATGTCATGCCATTTCTTGTGTTATGTGGAATGTCACATAACTCCTCATGGTTTGAGAGTTATGGCCTTACGAAGTTGGAGGACCCTCACATGTCATCTAGAAGCCCCAAAAGGTCAAAGTAGTCAAAGTGGTTTAAGGGATTTTAAAAGGTAAATAATAAAGTGAAGTGATGAGTGTAATATAATTCAAATTTAATACAAAACAAATTATTTAAATAATAAATTTAATAGAGAAATTAGAAGTGGGTTAACCCTAAAATAAGGAAAGTGGGCAAAGTGACCTAGAAGATGTTTTTAAGGAAGCTACTTGGAGAGTATAAATAAGAGGCTAGGCTCTCTCATTTTAATAACACTTGAAAATATTGAATATCTATAGGTTTCTGAGGTAACCAAGGACATTTGAGCCGAAATGCTGAGGGAGGTGAAGAAAAGAAGGCCGAAATGCAAGGAAGGATAAATTCTTTTGATGGTGCTTTCTAAGGTATGTTATTTATAGGTCATCTCACTATTTTCGCTATAACTTTGTTTCTATAGTGAAATTGCTATTCCATTGAGAAAACATATCCAGGTATCTATGGGAAAAAATTCCTCTTGTGGGTCATTGTATTTTGGGAGTTACACTCCGTGGAAAATAGGGTTTGTGGCTAGTCCTAAAACTAGTCAAAAACAAGTGTTTCGGGTAAAAATGTCATAACTTCTTCATAACAGATCCAAATTCTATGACACCAAATTTTTTGGTTATTTTACAGTATGTAGTATTTTTTTTTATAGTTTCAGATCAATTCAACAAATATTCCATGTGGGGTATGCTCTACAAGGTCGCTCTCTAGAATAAGCCAGAATTTAGCAAGGTATGCCATTTTTTTCATAACTCATTTTCTAAGAAGTTCCAAGTAGTGACACCTAGAGGAATTACATAAAACACATTGAAGAACATTGTATATTAATTTCATATATTTATACATTACAGGTACAAAGTTATGATTACTTCAAGTTAGGGTTGTTGACTAATCCAAAACTAGGCACATGAGACTAAAGAAAAGTTTGATGAAAATGATAGTCTCTTGTTGTTAAAGTCAAGGAAGGTTCACAGGAATGTGATCATGTACACTAGGTCTATTACAGAGCTACAAATCAGATTTGGATGATGAAATTGATGAGATATTTTGGTTGAGGTACATGTTGAGTACATGGTTAAGACAAGTAGTTGATGAGTTGGCACATACATGAGGTGTATAGTTGATGATGTTGGTACATATTGATGAGTCATTGTTTATGAGTAGTTTAAACATTATTGGTACATACTTGGTACATGGTTGGATTCACTTGTTTATGGTACAGGTTGATTACAGGTTGTTTGGTATAGGTTGGTGCATGGTTGATGCACTTGTTTATGGTACAGGTTGATTATAGGTTGAGGTATAGGTTGATGCATGGTTCAGATTTATTGGTACAGGTTTATAACGGTATATCTCATAGTGATAGTGTGATGGTGGTTCCATCATTCTACTTCTACTTTAGGGCGGTTGGACGGGGCAAGGACAGGTGGTTGTATCCACCTTCTGGTTGTAGCAGGAGAAAATAAGGGGTTGTAGCCTCCTTCTAGTTGTAGCCAAAGAATTGGGGAGTTGGAGCTTCCCTCAGGTTGTAGCCTGAGAAACTAGCGGGTTGGAGCCTCCTTCCAGTTGAAGCTGGAAAACAAAGGAAGTTGGTGCTTCCAATGAATGTAATTCTTCAAGACATATAAGAAAAATCATTATGTGGTTTTCTCCCGATTTGGGTTTCCACGTAAAACACTCGTGTACTGTGTATGTGTGTGATTGTTTATTTATTATTGCTCATTATTAGATAATAATTCTACATTGATATAACATTTGAAGAAAAAATATTATAATTATGCTATTATTGATTCACCCCCCCTCTCAATAATCCAACACATCACACTCTCTTAGACTGTCACAACAAAGCATTTACTTGTCTGGATGAGGAAGGGAAACTAAGGAAAGTACAGGGAATTCCCAGGGCAGTAACCATTAGAGAAATTTCAGCATTACAGCTGAAGAAATGTTACAGAAAATGGTGTCAATTAATTGTAGCTCATTTGGCGGAGATACCTAAGGATAAAGTGCCAAATTTGGAGGATTATGAATTCTTGGAAGATTTTGAATATATGTTCAAGGAGGTACCCGGACTACCCCCAAGGAGAGACATTGATTTCTCTATAAATTTAATGCTTGGAGAAGCGCCAGTGTCAAAGACTCCTTATAGAATGAGTACACCATAATTGAAGGAGTTGCAAATGCAACTTGAAGAAATTCTGAAGAAGGGGTATATATGCCCAAGTGTGTCACCTTGGGGTGCCCCAGTCTTGTTTGTGAGAAATAAATATGGAACACTAAGATTGTGCGTTGACTTCAGACAGTCGAATAAAGTGATTGTTAAGAACAAGTATCCTCTGCCAAGGATTGATGACCTCTTTGATCAATTGAAGAATGCAAAGATATTTTCAAAGATAGATCTCAGATCAGGATATCATCAAGCAAGGATTAAAGAAGAAGATATCAGAAAGACCACCTTCAGGACAAGGTATGGTCATTATGAGTTCACAGTGGTGCCATTTGGGTTGTCAAATGCACCAGTTGTCTTTATGTGCTTAATGAATGGTGTTTTCCGAGAATCTTTGGAAAAGTTTGTCATTGTCTTTTTGGATGACATTCTTATATATTATAAGTCAGAGGAAGATCATGAACATCATTTGAGGATGGTGTTGCAAGTATTAAGAGAGCATCAGTTGTGTGCCAAATTGAGCAAGTGCTCATTTTATCAGAAACAAATTCATTATTTGGGGCATATCATTTCACATGATGGGATAGCAGTGGATCCTGAGAAGATAGAGGTCATTAGATAATGGTCAGTGCCAAAGAATGTCATAGAGGTGAGATCATTCATGGGTCTTGCGGGCTACTATAGAAGATTTATTGAAGGATTCTCAAATATTGCACACCCAATCACTTCCTTGCAAAGGAAG
Source organism: Picea engelmannii (assembly GCA_009831015.1). NCBI lineage: Eukaryota > Viridiplantae > Streptophyta > Pinopsida > Pinales > Pinaceae > Picea > Picea engelmannii. The sequence continues at coordinate 336,574 of ML777931.1, read as the reverse complement.
GGAGTGAAGTTTCAGTGGACACTGGATTGCGAGAAGAGTTTCCAACACTTGAAACAATTATTGACAAGTGCTCCAATATTAAGGATTACAGACCCATATGAAGACTTCATTGTATGCACCGATGCATGTAATGAAGGACTTGGTGGAATCCTTAGTCAAAATGGGTTTGTCATATGTTATGAATCAAGGAAGTTGAAGGATCATGAAAGAAACTATGCCACTCATGATTTGGAGTTGGTAGCCATAGTGCATGCCTTGAGGAAATGGCAACACTACCTCATGGGAAAGAGGTTTGAGCTAAGAATAGACCACAATGGTCTAAAATATTTATTTGATCAGTCGAATATAAATGCTAGGAAAAGCAGATGGTTATAATTTCTAAGCGAATATGACTTTGATATAAAGCATATCAAGGGGAAAGTGAATAAAGTGGTTGATGCACTCAGTAGGAGGGTGTATGAATTACATGCTACAACCATTAGCATGTATCAAACTGATATTAAAAGAAAAATTTTGGAAGCTGCAAATGCAGATCTGCAATACAGAGAATTGGTAGCAATGCTACAGCAGGGTAAGATGCCACAAAAGGTGGATAATTATAATTTGGTAATAGATGGAATATTGTTGTACAAGAACAAAAATTTTGTTCCAAATGTCCAGGACTTGAAACGTATGATTTTTCATGAAATGCATAATGTTCCTTATGCAAGGAACCCTAGATATCAGAAAACCGTTGCAGCATTTAGAAGCCATTACTTTTGGCTAGGTATTAAGAGAGAGATCGTTGAATACATCACTAGATGTATGGAATGCCATAAATTTAAAGCTGAGAATAGGCACCCAACATGGTTGCTACAACCTTTACCCATTCCTGAATGAAAGTGGGAAGTGGTGACAATGGATTTTATCACGAGATTGCCCAGAACAGGCAAGCTGGATGATTCGATCATGGTGATGGTGGACAAGCTTATGAAATTTGCCCATTTTATTCCAATAAAAACTACTCGCAAGGCAACAGATCTTGCTGATATTTTCTTGAAGGAAGTGGTACGATTACACAGAATTCCTAAAAAAATTGTGTCCGACAGAGACTTGAAATTCACCTCGAATTTATGGAAAGGATTGTTCAAAGGATTCAAAACGAATCTGAACTTTAGTACAACCTATCATCCTGAGTCTGATGGACAGATAGAGAGGGTGAACACAGTGATAGAAGACTTGTTGAGAATGTATGTGATGGACAAACCCTCGAAATGCAAAGACTACCTACACTTGGTAGAATTCGCTTACAACAATACGTATCAGACATCGTTGAAGATGATCCCATTTGAAGCACTTTACAGCAGAAAGTGCAATACTCCAGTAAGTTGGGATAATCCAACTGATAGGACAGTATTTGAGCCAGAGTTTCTCAAGGAGATGGAGGACCAAATGATAAAAATTAAGTAGAATTTAAAATTTTCCCAAGACAGACAAAAAAGTTATGTCGATAAGAATAGAACCCATAGAAAATTCAAAGTGGGTGATCATGTTTTCCTAAAATTAAAAGCTAACAGAAGTTCCTTGAAGATGGGAAGTTGTGCCAAGTTGGTAGCCATATTTTGTGGGCCATTTCAATCCTAGAGAGGATTGATCCAGTTGCTTATATGATTGCATTGCCTGCATCTATGTATGTTCATAATGTCTTCCATGTATCATTTCTAAAGAAATATATACATGATGTTAATCATGTTATTGATTGGAATGTGATTCAGGTGGAGCAAGAAGGCACTTTTCAAGTGCATTCGGTGTGCATTTTGGACCAAAAATTCAAGAAGCTCCGGAACTAAGCCATAGGGCTTGTAAAGGTCCAATGGACCTGGTACGATCCTGAGGATGCTAGTTTGGGAGCATGAGGATGCAATGCGGATGGAATACCCACATCTTTTTTGAGTAATTGTGAGAATTTTTGTTGTATATGGGTATATGATGCACTGAGGACAGTGCATAAATAAGAGGAGTGGATTGTAATATCCTTTATTTGAACCCAATTGTAAATATAAAGTAAGTATACTTGATCTGGTGAGATGTTTTGACATCATTTTGTAATACACCTTTCATGGCATAGTGCGTGCATGAACTGCGCAGTAAAAATGATGTAGTGTGCACATTCCCAGATACCGCACACAGTAACTAAAGTGCACACAGTATGGAGGATATCGAGCTTCATGTATATGATATGTGTTATAGGCTGGTGAGCCAGTTATTATAAGTTGGGATGCTTATGTTTTGATATTAGGCCGGAGCACCTAGATGTTAAAGGCCAGTGCATCTATTTTGTACATGTCTCATGATTAATATAAAATACATTGTTGCACATAGACCAACCACCATAAAAGAGATGGGGGACTGAACTTCACTAGTTAGGGAAAGGGAGGGCCAAAAGTTAAGGGAAAGGGGATAAGCTAGAGAGATTAGGAAAAAAAGGAATATTATACCAATATTTCCTAAAACATAAAGTGGGGATAATTATTTTATCCTAGGTTCTAAAGTTGGGGACAAGTGGACCAAAGTAACTTTAGATATGACAAGTGTCAAGTTGGGGACATGCATTCATATCGTGGGGAATTAGCTCATTTGGTCACTTTTCCATGGGGATTCTTACCAGCAGCTTGACCATCATTCTCACCATCACTTTTCATGATCAGTTTCACAATGATTCCTTCCATCACTCAATTATCCAGTCAATGATTCCATGACCATTTTTCACTCATGCAATCAGTTATCCTTGAGACGTCCATTTCACCATATATGAGCTTGTTTCCATAACCTTTACAGAGTTGGTGTACCTGGTTAGCTTGGAGTGAGATTGAAGAAGCGAGTTGTCAGGCTCATGAGCAATTATCTAAGCGAGAGAATTGCTAGGGATTGATTCCCAAAGGTGCTAAACTGCAGCTACAGTGCTATGAGACTTCTGGTCCAGCCTGTTGCTGAAGCCTTGGAAGGGAAGTGAGGTAACCAAGGGACCATTGAGAAGAGAAAGGGCACACTTTCTTGGGTGGGATATGCATGTGGGGAATGAGAGGTTGTAGGCTATTAGTTGAGTGAGCCCCTGAGACAGAGTCTTTCTTGTTGTCCATGAACCTTAGTCTGGTTAGGAACGCTTTACCCAGGTGGAGTTCAATCCTAGCTCAAGGGTGACTCATTGTTGAGAGTGATGAACAGTGTAGTCTAAGGCTGGGAGGTTCATGGACGATCTGTACGCAGTTGGCGACAATATTTCCAAGATAAGTACCAATCATATGATAAAATTATATGTTGCATTGTTATTTACATGCTTATGTTACAGTTTATCATATATGTGAATATAACTGTCTATATGTTCATGGGTATTTCCCTATATATGATGCATATCTGTGGTTACTGTTATTTCAATATGAAATCATATATTACAGAATGTATCTATTTGCTTACGTTTATATGTAATTCTTCCACAAAGAGTGTTTTATGTATATGTTTAAGTTCCATGCAGTTTGAAGAGAAAATTTATGTGGCATAGCTCAGTTGAATATTGGGTATGTTACTGTATGTTCTATAGTAAGAGAACGAAAGTGTTCCTTAGAGTAGAATGGCTGGTCTATTTAAGGTTGGAGATGCTACCAACTGGTCAGGGCATGAGAGATTTCTCTAGAGTTTCATTTCCCCAGCCTGTGGGTGGTCGGGGGAATGTTACAACAAAGGTATGAAATGATGGTGGGAACTAGACATGAGATGGATTATCTTTAGGAATAATTGTTTGTTACTTATATATCCTTTCTGAGTTTGTATTGAGTGACCCACGGTTCATGTCTATTTGGGGTTCCAACAATGCCTCTAAAACTATCAACTCCCCTGGTAAACTAGAAGGCAACGCATTGCACAGGATGCACTGCACCGTATCACCCGAGAAAATATTAATGGGTGGCTGCAATAATCATGTGTTTGCAACCTAGGATTGAGTGAGAGATCCGAGAACTGTACGTTGAGATTTATATTCTAACTTATTAACGTAATATATTGTCATTACGATTATGTAGGAAATATGACAAATCATTCATTCAGCATAGCAATATCTATTGAAGACAATAAATAAACACTTGTATTCAATCACAGAACATAGGTTTTACCGTGGTTCACTCCCTCTTGGGCTACGTCCACAAAGATATACCTATTGGCTCTTTTATTATAGTAGTTATGGATTACAATGTCGTGCTCTTTACAACTCTTTTCAGTGGGTAAGATCTATTATGAGGTGGACTTTAATGTAATAGGCTCCTCAGCCTGCAATCTAACCCTAAATATCTACCCTCCTCAGTCCTCTCCAACTCACTAGTTTACAAAATTAGGTCATTGTTACACATCAAAATTACTCACTCTGATAGTGTCGCAAGAGTCGTCATTACAAGTGTTGTAAGTGTCGCATCTTGTCTGAAAGTGTCGCATCTTGACTGCAAGTTTTGCAAGTGTCAAAAACATCATACTACCATCTTTCCCATGTCGTGCCTCTAATGACATCACAAAGACACTTAAGACACCCCAAAGACTAGTTTTGAAGAAGAGAAGTCACTTGACAGGGAGTACAAACTTTTTGTCACTAAAAGAACCACTAAAAAATGAATTTTGGAGAGGAGTGCTCCCCTACCCACTGTCAAGGAGTGCTGGCACTCCCTGAGCCTCTTTGGGGGAGTGTTTGAGCACCCTGTGCACCCTTTTGGGGGAGTGCTAGCCTTTTTTCGGCAAATTATGGGTTTGTCGAGGCAAATAAGGGAGGAATCCCTCAATTCCTGAAGGTAGTTGGATTCAAATAGATGGTCAAGGAATGATCTTAGGGAAGATCCTCAACTGAAGGAGTGGAATCCTCAACTTATCCCAAATATCTCTCAAGTGGTTGGACCTCTCCAAGGTTATATAAGGAGGCCTTCTCATGGTGAAAGGTACATGGAAAAGATTGGATATGTGAAACTTATGATCTCATGAGTGAGATGTCATCAAAGCAATCAGTGTAGATTACTTGAGAAAAGGGGTTGGACAAGGAGAAGTGGAATAAGTTGTTGCACCTTCATTCAAAGAATTGTAAGTACTTTTACTTGTTCTCATTAATAATCAATGCTTGGCCTATTTCTTTCAAACTTGTGCTTGTTCCATATGAGTTTGTCTACAGTAGATGGATCTATGTTTAAGGTAATCTCAGTAGAGTAAGAAGTCTTTTGTACCTTTGTTTATTCTACAGGACCTATCGAGGAGCTCAGGATTGGAGCTCAGCCAGGAATTTGCAAGGACAAACATCGCTAATAAGGTACATATATTTCTCCTTCTCTTTCATTTATTAGCTTGATTAGGTCTAAAAGGAACTTAGTTTTCATGTTAATCACTTTTCTGTCCTAGCCTTAGGAGTCTAGAGACCAAGAGGGAATCCACTTGTCCGCAAGGGGATTCACCTACAACAGAAATTGGTGACTCCACTGGGGAGGAGCTCTGATTTTTGTTTCCATTCCCAGATCTTTTTTTTTCCCTTTGCCCACTGATTTGATCTTCTCCATGTTGTCATGTTTATTCTTATATTTGTTTGATTGCCTCTTTATGTCATCATGATCACCTGGATTGACTGAATTTCCTCGATGTTTTGAGTTTCTCAGCCTTTTTTCTGAGTTTTTGGAGCAAAGCGCTCCCCTCCTATTGTTTTTAGAGCGCTATCACTCCCCTTTAGCCTTACACAGATTGATGGAATGCTCTAGTGCCCCTTACACTAGAGCACTACCCCATTTTTGTGAGAAATTCTCCATAATTTTCATCTTCTGAAGCTATTTCTTGGTTTTGGCTTTTGCTCAGGGTCCCATACTCTCAGTCCATCTCGATATTAGCTTTCAAACACCCTTATTTCTGAGATTTCATCCTCTTTTGTTTGGGATTTTGACATCTTCTTTCCTTGCCTTGAAGCCACTCTTTGTCTTTGATGACCTAGAGTTAACTTGTCATTTTCTTCTCCTTTATCTGACTGAGTGAAAAAATTTGTGAGGAAATCCAAAGGTCTGTGAACCTTTTCATTTGATCTTTGAGGTCAAATTTCCATAATTTCTCTTTTGTTTGAGGATTTGTTTGGTTCTTGTTTGCAATTTGGTTATCTTTGTCCTTCTTGTCTATTTCACGACGAGAGTGTATTTTTTTGTGTGTGAGGTTTGCTTCTGATTGTTTAATCTTAAAGTTTGATTGGCATTTAGAAGTCTTGCATTTTATTATCATTCATGTATAAACAAAAGGACATATTTTAGTGATTGGTTTGGATATTAGAAGGCATTTCTAAAAATTTTAGCATTACATTGGATTTGAGTGAGAAACAAATTGTTTGAGGACATTGCATATTAGTGTTTGATAGTGAAAACAACCTTTCTCCTTTCCTTAAATAGCCATTCATCGAAAGAAACGACTTCTTATCATCTTCTTGTACATTTTTGGGAATTGATTCATAATACTGTCTGTTTTAATGTCATACACCCTTTGAGTAAAGAACAGCCATAAAATCAACGCTAATTAAAAATTATCTAGAACATTTTTCTTTTTAGGATCTTCCACCAACATTAGACTAGGATTAACACTTTGGATTAGGCTGTGAGTACAACTCTCCAAAGTTTTCAAAACGAACATTAGCATCATGAGATAAGGAGAGTCAAATCCAATTGCCGTATAGGATTTTTGGGATCCCCCTCTTACACAAGGGTTACACACAAGGCTGCATTCAGGTGAGTTACAGAGATTATCCCTCCATGGTTCAACTCTTTGTAGTGGTCAGATCGTATATTGGGGGTCACTTGAAAGTATACCCACAATTATGTGTGGGAGCCTCTTGAGTTGATTTCGGACTTGTTATCATGCCCATACGTTTGGATCAGATTGTCAACTGTACCCGCCCAGGGGCTAACTGGGAGTTGGTGTCCATAGTTTCCATAATCCTTAGGTACTTACACAAGGTGACAGTGAAGGGAAGTCTCGTTGTACCTGGAACAGACATTGGTCAAACTCACTCGGGCTCCTCGGAGGATAAATCCACAATTAGTGCATGGAAGCTTGCACCAAGGTGAAAGTCCGTTAAGCAGGTCACCATTGTAACTGTTCCACCATATCCTATCCCCTTCTTGACTTGATCATGCGACATTGGATTTCATCACCAACTAGTATGATCATCGAGAGAAGTTTTGTTTGCTTGGTTTTGATTCCTAGATTTTATTAGCGTATGTTGTTTCTTTTTGTTAGTTGGCCTTAGATTTTTAGCGTGTACTGTTATTCTCCAAAATTGAGACTGTATATAATAAAGTTCTTTGTCGATCATGTAGGATGTAAGGGATGCCTCCGGAAGGCTACCAACCCTTACCTCCTAACCTTCTAGAAGACAACTACCATGGAGGTAGAAAATCAATCTGATGTTGGGAGTATTGTTGCTCCTCAATTAGACAATTCAGAAGGTGCTTTGGTTATGGTTGAGAATTCCACTCCTCACACTAAATCTATGTCAATAACCCCTCTTGAACCAATTTTGCTTCGTTTAGACTCCCTTCGGAACATCATAAATGAAGAGGTCCCACAGTTACTTGAGAGAGCTTTTACTGAATCATATATGGGATCCACAGAACCAACCTTTGGTGATGAGTATAGGACTCATGTTTGTCCTACCACTGCAGTAGTCACAAATCCCACACCTTCTCATTATGTATGGATGAATTCATCAGGACATGATCTCTATGAGCATTTTGAATCCCTTCGACAAACCTTTAATACTCATGACCCTCGTATTGAAAGTGGGTCATCTGGTAGAACTATGAATCACTCCATTGATCAAGTCATTAACCCTACTGTTGCATCAGTAGAAGTCTATCCTAATGCTAGACTCATCACCTCTACTCATTCCCAAGGCACTTCGATCCCTACCCCTGATTTTACAAACTTTCACTCTACAGCTCCACATGTTCTACACGATCTTTCTGGGACATATTTTCACCCGAGAATGTAGAGCCTTGCCAAACAAATACAACCAACTGGAGGGTAACCACCATCTAGTGGACCTATCCCTCCTGGAAGACCACCATCCTATGGCGGGCCTACCCCTCCCGGGGGACAACCCCCTTTTCATGTTCTTCCCAGAGGGCAGCCTCACTTTGCCAGTCATACCCCGGCCGTTAATCCACCACTGGCAGGGGGGCAACCTTCGTCTGTTGGAAGCCCTTCACAATCTTGGGGAGTATCTTCCGAAGGCACATTTACCCAACCCCATGTTGGGGGGTACTCATATCATAACCCACAAGGAGGATTATCAAATCCTGTTCCTTCTGGACCATCTAATGGACAAACTTACCCGGGCGACATCCCAAACACCACCTGGATTCCTCAAGGACAACAACCTTATCCTCCCCATGGGTCTAATGTGTATCCGCCTCCTGGATATACTCCTTACCCTCCTCAAGGGAACAATGTTCATCCTCTTTCTGGGAAAGCAAATCACCCAACGTATAATGCTCAGAACCCACCGAGTTATCAAAATCTTTCTTAGCCATCATCGAATCCTGTTTATCCTGGTCAACAACAACCATATTTAGGAGGACCTACTGGTTACAACTATCCACCTAACCTAGTTTATGGTCCTACTGGTGTTCCTATGCCACACCAATATCATCTGCAAATTAACCGACAACTACCTTTCCTTGCGACTCTGGATCTCCCAGACTTGTCTCTGTTAACTAATGATCTTATTTTTCATTCATTGGTTTGGCCAGTTATTCTAGCTAAACTTCCTTCTGATATTCTGAAATTTGATGGAAAATATGGAGAAGATCCAAATAACCATGTGATGAATTTCCATTTTTGGTGTTCATCAAACTCCCTCATGGATGATTCTATACGTTTACGTCTTTTCCAATGAACACTTATGGGCTCAGCAACAAAGTGGTACATCGAACTACCACATGCTTCTTTTCATGATTTCAACACCCTTGCCATGTCTTTCCTCACGCACTTTCAACTACCTATTCGCTATGAAACGAGTACTGAACTCTTAATATCCCTTCGTCAAACTGACTACGTGCATATCTCTGACCATATTCATGAGTGGAGACAATGACGAAGGATGATCAAGGTAATCATTCCTGACATATTATTGGTGGAATAGTTCACTAAATCACTTTTACCCCCAATTGCTTGCGATGTCGCTATGGGTGGTGTGGTCACCAAGGAAGAAACCATTGCTCGGGATCAATACTTAGATTTGTTTTATTCACAATCTGGTACTTTGTATGATTTTCTTCCAAATGTTTCTCAAGCTAATACCGATCCATTCAAGCCTTCATCCTCATCTCATGCGGATGGTGTTATTGGTTCCGTGAAAAATCAATCTACTTCCCAATCGACCACACTCTCCACTACCTCCCCCCAAACTCAGATCTCTGAGGTGAATGCAGTGCAATATTCCACTTCACAACAATCCGAAGGTAAGAAGAAGACAAAAAATAAATCAAAAAATACTAATAACAATGAACAACCAAAAAATCAAGCTCAAACACCTGCTACCGAAAAGAAACCACAATGGAAACTGAAATTCCCATGTATCATTTGTGGTGACGATCACTACACTCAATATTGTCCACATCACAATGAAGTGGCCAAATGTTTCTAGGGAAATTCACAACTCATTGTTCTTACTCATCCTTTTCCACAGCAGCAATCCATGATTGCTCAAACCCCCTCTTCTGGGGGCATTTCTATCCATCCTCATGATGAGGCCTCGACGAGTGCACATATTTATATGTTTAATGGGATTAAATTGAACACTCTCTATAAGACATATGACACACCAAGTAACCCTAAAAAAGGAAAAGTCACTAACGGTACCGGTACTTTACTGGATCCATCACCGTCCTCTGTTAGTTCTCCATCGATTAATCCTTCGCCTGGACCGCTTCAGATTGAGAAACCTACGTTCGACTCTATCTTACACCCTCTTAAGAGAACTATCCGTAAATCTACCTTTAATCCTAGTTCACGTGCCGCCCAGAACTACAACATTGTTGAAGATTTGGCTCAAGCAATGTATGCTATGTCTGCATTAGAAGTTCTACAACACTGCTCCAGTCAACATAGAATTCTCTTGGCCACTATTGGTGTTGTTTATCCTGAGTCATCCAACCATATCATGTTTAACCTAGAAAATCATGCATCTCAACTCTCCCACCAACTTTCCTTCTAAGTTGATGTTGTTGTTCACAATCAACAAATCCTTCAAACTATTCTGGATGAGGGAGCCTCAACTTTTGTCATGTCTTTAGCATGTTGGAAAGGTTTAAAATCACCCACACTTAACAAATCCCCAATGATGTTACGCACCTTCGATGGGTGAGGTTTTCATCCCCATGGGATTTTACAGTCCCTGACCATCCAATTGGGTGGAAAAATTGTCACTGTTGATGTCGAGGTGGTCGATGCTCCCCTCAATGACAACTTGTTACTTGGAATAAGTTGGTTTTATGCTATGATTGTTGTTGCCTCATCGGCCTTTTGATGTGTACAATTTCCTCATCAGGGAAAAATTGTCACTGTTGATCAGTTAGATTTCTGCACGACCGATGCTCGTGCTCCCACTACCAACAGCATTCCTTTCTTGGGAGACCACAAGATCACGTATGAAATCATTGGTGTTGGCTTGTTGAAAGATTATAGCCTTATGGGTACCTTCCCTACACCACTTCCACCGACTACACATCATATTTCCACCGTCGATATGATTTCGACCGTGGATTATCAATCTTTGGAATCATCTGACCCTTGGATTGTATCTATTCTGTTGGAATTTGATGCATTAGGTGACACCATGCCACTTAGTTAAGACAAAACCTCATATGTTTCTGTCTGATCTGCTTCTCCCTCCTCGGATGACCAACATCTATTGTCACCTGACAGTTATTTGATGTCATCATGGTTAAGTTTCTTGTCATCTGCGATCGACTACATTTCCCTAATTTTTCCCTCGAATGAATCTATTATGGAAATGTTGAGCATTGGCGAGCTACCTTGGAATGATAACCATCATCGATCCTCTTTTCTTCACCCTCGTGAAGAAATTCGGGAAGACATACACTCTATCTCCCCTCTTGATGTTTATTTTTCATCGTCTCCCATGCCTTCAACTTCCGATGATTTGGTAATCTATTCAATAGGGTTATTGGAGCTTTATCTCCTTACCCCTGTCATGACCCTCAACATGCGTTCCTTCCAAAGTGATTTTCTTCCATCTAGTGAAGATCTCTTGGAAGCCATGAATGAGTTTTGTCCCTTGACATGGTGTCCTTCCAGGACGTTATTTTCTTGGCAGCCATGATAAAGAAGAGGCCATGAGCATAGTTTCTATTCTCTATGGAAAGCTCGTTAAAAAATGAAACAGAGGTCACGAGAACAGTTTCTCCTCTCTGTGGCAAGCTCATTAAAAAATGAAACAGAATCTTTGAGCATAGTTTTCCTCTCTGTAGCAAGCTCATTAAAAATGAAACAACAATCTGGGGATTGCACCTGGAGCCTTGAGCACAGTTCTTTTCTTGTGTCAAGCTCGTTAAAAAATGAAGTAGTCACCTCTTTTGAACCTTCATTTCATCCACCCTTATCCTTTTTCTCCATCTAGTAGAGAAATTGGTGACAACCTCAAAGTCGGTGAATACATTGAAGCTTGGAGGGCATGTCTCCAGCCTTTGATGGTCATTCTAGAGGTAAGCCACAAGCTTTCAAGCTGGGGGCATATCGATATTAGTCTTTGTTCTTTCTCGTGCTAGAAAAACATGAGAATGTAACCGGGTAAAATTTTATCTCTTTTTCGGACCCGCATGGATACACGAAAAAGGAAACCCTTGGAGCCTTCTTTAAACTCTTTTCAGACTCTCTAAATATGAAAATATTGTCGAGTGATCTTGCTTCCTTTCCCACTTGTTAAAAGGTTTGAAAGGGTGTCTTTCGAGTGACAATTGATCTCTTTCTTGGCCTCGCAAGACTAACATTACGAAAAAGGACAACATTGGAGTCATATTTAAGTTGTTTTCAGACTCTCTAAATATGAAAAACCACCGATTTTACCTTCTCTGGACTCATTAAACAATCATACATTGAAGGGCCCATATGAGACTGAACCCTTACTTCTTCCAGTTCGTTAAACAAAGGAAGAGGGACTTACTGAAGGTGAGTCATATCGAGCATGTGTTACCCTCCTCGAGTTCATTAAAATAAAAAGAGGTACTCGTCTATCTGGATGGGGGAAAAATTGAAAGAAGCAAGCCGAGTAGTTTTTTGAGAACACTACCAGTAGCCCTTATAGTCACCCTTGAACATGACACTTTGTCTTTGCACACATTTTTATCTGTTGAACCTCTGCACTGAGCTAATCCTCTGAGTTTCTTTTACTCCTTTGGGTCACCTGACAAAAGTCATAGCATCCACTGCATTATCAATTTTTGGTCCATGTCAAGTTTCTATTGTTGTGCCTCAGTGTTCAAGGGAAGTATCTGCCTCGAGAGTCAGCCATCACAAATATCTTGTTTCAATACCCATGCCAATCCATGTTCATTTGAGTTCATTTGATCTACCAATTACATCTTTGTGTTAGTTTTGTGTCGTTGATGGGGGGTACATCAAGGCCCTCCTTTGACGAGTCTATTGTTGTCGACTTCAGCACATTATTCGGTAACTAGAATTAGAAACCAGTTAGTACCTTGGGACCTGCATGCCTCAATGGAAAGCCTCCTCACATCCGACAGTGGGTTTAAATCATTGACCTCTGATCAGATGATTTCATGTATGTTCAACTTCATCTCATTCATTCACATTCATTGGAATTTACTAGAGTACCTTGGGAATCATTGACATCAATGGTGATTTCCCTCGCGCTTGTTAATGGTTTACATCATTGACCAGTAATCAAGTGGTTTCTACCATGTTCGACATTAGGACATCTATTCACATGGTTAGATTTGTACTACATCAGGATCGGTAAGAAGGCCTTGGGTTGAGTTATCACTCTTATATGTACTTTTCCCAGGTTGAGAAGGAGTTATTTTGAACTATGACACATACGTTGTTACATAGATCCACTTTGTATTGTTCGTGGCTATGTCTTGTCATCGTGTAGATCCATTGTGTATTATTCGTGGCTACGATCAGTTCAAGTCATAGGAGTATAGATCCACAGTGTATCTTCACTGGCTATACCTTTTTTCAATATAATTATGGATCCAAAATGTATTTTATGGCAGCCATACCTAAAAAGTCTTTATCACTCAAGCATAGGTATGCCTACCTTGGGTTTTGAAACATGTCATAATATTTGTTTGATGGTTGTGTGTAGATTTGTTCGGTTTCTCTATGTCCATACCCTTGCTTTTGATAGTGATGAACAGTGTAGTCTAAGGCTGGGAAGTTCATGGATGGTCTATACATAGTTGGTGAGAATATTTCCAAGATAAGTACCAATCATATGATAAAATTATATCATGCATTGTTATTTACATGATTATGTTACGATTTATCATATATGTGAATATAACGGCCTGTATGTTCATGGTTATTTCCCTATATATGCTTCATATCTATGGTTACTATTATTTTAGTATGAAATCATATATTACAGAATGTATCTGTTTGTTTAAGTTTATATGTAATTCTTCTACAAAGAGTGTTGTCTGTATCTGTTTAAGTTGCATGCGGTTTGAAGAGAAAGTTTATGTGGCATATCTCAGTTGAATAATGGGTATGTTACCATATGTTTCGTTGTTCCTTAGAGTAGAATGGCCGGTCTATTTAAGGATGGAGATGCTACCAACTGGTCAGAGCATGAGAGATTTCTCTAGAGTGGCATTACCCCGGCCTGTGGGTGGTCGGGGTAACGTTACAATAGAGGTATGAAATCAAGGTGGGAACTGGACATGAGATGGCTTGTCTTTAGGAATAATTGTTTGTTACTTATATATCATTTCTGAGTTTGTATTGAGTGACCCACGGTTCATGTCTATTTGGGGTTCCAACAACGCCTCTAAAATTATCGACTCTCCTAGTAAACCAGAAGGCAACATAGTGCACAGGATGCACTGCACCATATCACTCGAGATAGTATTAATGGGTGGCGCAATAATCATGTGTTTGCAACCTAGGATTGAGTGAGAGATCCAAGAATTGTACATTGAGAGTTCTATTCTAACTTATTAATGTAATATAATGTCATTATGATTATGTAGGAAATATGAAAACTAGTTCATTCAACATAGCAATGTCTACTAAAGACAATAAAGAAACACGCATTCAATCACATAACACAGTTTTTACCATGGTCCACTCCCTCTTGGGCTACGTCCACAAAGATCTGTCTATTGGCTATTTTATTATAGTAGTTATGGATTACAGCGTTACGCGTTTTACAGCTCTTCTCAGTGGGTAATATCTATTATGAGGTGGACTAGATCGCACCAGTCTTCTCAGCCTACGATCTAACCCTGAAGATCTACCATCCTTAGTCCTCTCCAAATCAATAGTTTACAAAATTAGGCAATTGTTACACATCAAAATTACTCACTCTGGTAGTGTCGCAAGTGTCGTCATTACAAGTGTTGTAAGTGTCACATATTGTCCACAAGTGTCACATCTTGAATGCAAGTGTCAAAAACATCATACTGCCATCTCGTCCATGTCATGCCTATAATGACATCACAAAGACACTTAAGACACCCCAAAGACTAGTTTTGAAGAAGAGAAGCCACTTGACAGGGAGTACAAACCTTTTTCATTGAAAGAACCACTAAAAAATGAATTTTGGAGAGGAGCGCTCCCCTACCCATTTTCAGGGAGTGCTGGCACTCCCTGAGCCTCTTTCGGGGAGTGTTTGAGCACCCTGTGCACCCTTTTTGGGGAGCACTACCCTTTTTTTGGCAAATTCTGTGTTTGTTGAGGAAAATAAGGGAGGAATCCCTCAATTCCTGAAGATAGTTGGATTCGAATAGATGGTCAAGACATGATCTTAGGGAATATCCTCAACTGAAGAAAGGAATCCTCAACTTATCCCAAAGATCTCTCAAGTGATTGGACCTCTCCAAGGTTATATAAGGAGGCCTTCTCATGGTGAAAGGTACATGGAAAAGATTGGAGATGTGAAACTTATGATCTCATGAGTGAGATATCATCAAAGAAATTAGTGTAGATTACTTGAGAAAAGGGGTTGGACAAGGAGAACTGGAAGAAGTTGTTGCACCTTCATTCAAAGGATCGTAAGTACTTTTACTTGTTCTCATTAATAATCAATGCTTGGCCTGTTTCTTTTAAACTTGTGCTTGTTCCATATGAGTTTTTCTACAGTAGATGGATCTATGTTTGATCTAATCTCAGTAGAGTAAGAAGTCTTTTGTACCTTTGTTTTTTCTATAGGACCTATCGAGGAGCTCAGGATTGGAGCTCAGGCAGGAATTTGCAAGGACAAATGTCGCTAATAATGTACATATCTTTCTCCTTCTCTTTCATTTATTAGCTTGATTAGATCTAAAAGGAAGTTAGTGTCCCTATTAAGAACTTTTATGTCTTGGCCTAAGGAGTCTAGAGACCAAGAGGGAATCCACTTGTTCGTAGGGGGATTCACCTAAAACAAAAATTGGTGACTCCACTAGGGAGGAGCTCTAATTTTTGTTTCCATTCCCAGATCTTGTTTTGGCCCTTTTCCTACTAATTTGATATTCTCCATATTTTCATGTTGATTATTATATTTGTTTGATTTCCCCTTTATGTCATCATGATCACCATGATTGACTGAATTTCCTCGATTTTTTTAGTTTCTGGGCCTTTTTTTCTGAGTTTTTGGAGTAGAGTGCTCCCCTCCTATTGTTGTTAGTGTGCTAGCACTCCCCTTTAGCCTTACACAGAGCGTTGGAATGCTCTGGTGCCCCTTACACCAAAGAGCTACCCCATTTTTGTGAGAAATTCTCCAGAATTTTCATCTTCTGAAGCGATTTCAGGGTCCCATACTCTCAGTCCATCTTGATGTTGGATTTCAAACACCCTTATTTCTAAGAATTCGTCCTCTTTTGTTTGGGATTTTGACATCCTCTTTCCTTGCCTTGAAGCCACTCTTTGTCTTTGTTGACCTAGAGTTAACTTGTCATTTTCTTCTCCTTTATCTGACTGAGTGAAAACTTTTTTGAGGAAATCCAAAGGTCTGTGAACCTTTTCATTTGATCTTTGAGGTCAAATTTCCATAATTTCTCTTTTGTTTGAGGATTTTTTTGGTTCTTGTTTGCAATTTGGTTATATTTTTCCTTTTTGTCTATTTCACAATGAGAGTGTATTTTTGTTTTGTGTGAGGTTTTCTTATGATTGTTTAATCTTGAACTCTAATTGACATTTAGAAGTCTGGCATCTGATTATCATTCACATATAACCAACAGGACATATTTTAGTGATTGTTTTGGATATTAGAAGGCATTTCTGAATTTCTTAGCATTACATTGGATTTGAGTGAGAAACAAATTGTTTGAGGACATTGCATATTAGTGTTTGATGGAGAAAACAACTTTTCTCCTTTCCTTAAATAGCCATTCATCGAAAGAAATGACTTATTATCATCTTCTTGTGCATTTTTGGGAATTGAGTCATCATACCATCAGTTTCATTGTTATACACCCTTTAAGTAAAGAACATCCATAAAATCAACACTAATTAAAAATTATCTAGAACATTTTTGTTTTTAGGATCTTCCACAAACATTAGACTAGGATTAGCACTTTGGATTAGGCTGTGGGTACAACTCTCCAAATTTTTCAAAACAAACATTAGCATCCTGAGATAGGGAGACTCAAATCCAATTGTCGTATAGGCTTTATGGGATCCCCTTCTCACACAGGGGTTACACATGAGGTCACACTCAGGTGAGTTATGGAGATTATCCCTCCGTGGTTCAATTGTTTGTAGTGGTCAAATTGTATAATGGGGGTCACTTGAAAGTATACCCATGATTATGTGTGGGAGCCTCTCAAGTTGATTTCAGACTTGTTATCATACCTATACGTTCAGATCGAACTGTTGAATGTACCCAACCAGGGGCTGACTGTGAGTTTGTGTATGTAGTTGCCATAATCCTTAGGTACTTACACGAGGTGAGAGTGAAGGGAAGTCTCACTATACCTAGGATAGAAATTGGTCAAACTCACTCAGGCTCCTTGAAGGGTAAATCCACAATTACTGCATGGAAGCTTGCACCAAGGTGAAAGTTCGTTAAAAAAGTCACCATATCCTAGCCCCTTCTTGAATTGATCACGCGACATTGGATTTCATCACCAACTAGTATGATCATTGAGAGAAGTTTTGTTTGCTTGGTTTTGATTACTAGATTTTATTAGCATATGTTATTTCTTTTTGTTAGTTGGCCTTAGATTTTCAGCATGTACTGTTATTCTCCAAAATTGATCCTATAGATGATAAAGGTCTTCTCCAATCACGTAGGATGTAAGGTTTGTCTCTGGAAGGATATCAACCCTTACCTCCGAACCCTAAAGAAGACAACTACCGTGGAGAGTTGGAAAATCAATCCAACGCTGGGAGTGTTGTTGCTCTTCCATTACACAATTCAGAAAGCGCTTTGGTTATGGTTGAGAATCCCACTCCTCACACTAGATCTATGTCAGTAACCCCTCTCGAACCAATTTTTCTTCGTTTAGACTCTCTTGGGAATGTCATAGACGAAGAGGTCCCACAGTTATCTGAGAGATATTTTACTGAAACATATATAGGATCCACAGAACCAACCTTTAGTGATGAGTATAGGACTCATGTTTGTCCTACCACTACAGTAGACACAAATCCTACACCTGCTCGTTCTGTATGGAGGACTTCATCAGGATACGATCTCTATGAGCATTTTGAATCCTTTCAACAACCCTTTAATCCTCATGACCCTCCTTTTGAAAGTGGTCCATCTGGTCGAACTATCAATCACTCCATCGATCAGGTCATTAACCCTATTGTTGCATCAGCATAAGTCTATCCTAATGATGGAATCATCACCTCTACTCATTCCCAAGTCACTTCGATCCCTACCCCCACTTTTACAAACTTTCACTCTACAGCTCCACATGTTCCACACGATCTTGTTGGGACATCTTTTCACCCGAGAATGCAGACCCTTGCCAACCAAATACAACCGACTAGAGGGAAACCACCATCTAGCGGAACTGTCCCTCCTGGAAGACCACCATCCTATGGTGGGCCTACCCCTCTTGGGGGACAACCCCTTTTTCATGTTCTTCCCGGAGGGAAACCTCTCTTTGCCAATCATACCCCGGTCGTTAATCCACCACTGGCAGGGGGGAAACCTTCGTCTGTTGGAAACCCTTCACAATCCTGGGGAGTATCTTCCGAAGGCACATTTACCTAACCTCATGTTGGGGGGAATTCATATCATAACCCACAAGGAGGAGTATCAAATATTGTTCCTTCTGGACCGTCTTATTGACAACCTTATCCAAGCGGCATCCCAAACACCACCTGGAGTCCTCAAGGACAACAACCTTATCCTCCCCATGGGTCTAATGTGTATCCACATCCTGGATCTACTCCATAGCCTCCTCAAGGGCACAATGTTCATCCTCTTTCTGGGCAAGAAAATCACCTGGCTTATAATTCTCAGAACCCACCGGGTTATGCAAATGTTTCTCAGCCATCATTGAATCCTGTTTATCCTGGTCAGCAACAACCATATGTAGGAGGACCTACTGGTTACAACTATCCACCTAGCCTAGTTTATGGTCCTACTGGTGTTCATATGCCACACCAGTATCATCTGCAAATTAACCGACCGACAATTACCTTTCCTTGCGACTATGGATCTCCCGGACTTGTCTCGGTTAACTAATGATCCTATTTTTCATTCACCGGTTTGGCCAGTTATTCCAACTAAAATTCCTTTTTATATTCCAAAATTTGACTGAAAATATGGAGAAGATCCAAATAACCATGTGATGACTTTCCATTTGTGGTGTTCATCAAACTCCCTCATGGATGATTCTATACGTTTGCGTCTTTTCTAGTGAACACTTATGGGCTCAGCAACAAAGTGGTACATCAAACTACCATGTGCTTATTTTCATGATTTCAACTCCCTTGCCATGTCTTTCCTCATGCACTTTCAACTACCTATTCTCTACGAGAAGGGTACTGAACTCTTGACCTCCCTTCGTCAAACTGACTCCATGCATATCTCTAACCATATTCATGAGTGAATATGACAACGAAGGATGATCAAGATAATCATTCCTAACATATTATTGGTGGAATGGTTCACTAAATCACTTTTACCCCCGATCGCTCGCGATGTCGCTATGGGTGGAACAGTCATCGAGGAAGAAACCATTGCTCAGGCTCAGTACTTAGATTTGGTTTATTCACAATCTGGTACTTTGTATGATTTTCTTCCAAATGTTCCTTGAGATAATATCGATCCATACAAGCCATCATCCTCATCTCATGCGAACGGTGTTATCGATTCTATCAAAAATCAATCTACTTCCCAATCGACCACACTCTCCTCTACCTCCCCCCAAACTCAGATCTCTGAGGTGAATGCAGTGCAATATGCCCCTTCACAACAATCCAAAGGTAAGAAGAAGACAATAAATAAATAAATAAATACTAATAATAATGAACAACCAAAAAATCAGAAAAGCAACCACAACGGAAACTGAAATTCCCATGTATCATTTGTGTTAACGATCACTACACTCAATACTGTCCACATCTTAATGAAGTGGCCAAACTTTTCTAGGGAAATTCACAACCCGTTGTGCTTACTCATCCTTTTATACATCAACAACCCATGGTTTCTCAAACCCCCTCTCCTGGGGGAAGTTATAGCCATCCTCATGATGAGGCCTCGACGAGTGCACATATTTATATGTTTAATGGGATTAATTTGAACACTCTCTCTAAGACATACAACACACCAGGTAACCCTGACAAAGGAAAAGTCACTAACAGTACCGATACTTTACCGAATCCATCCCCATCCTCCGTTAGTCATCCATCAGTTAATCCTCCATCTGGACCACTTCAGATTGAGAAACCTACATTTGACTCTATCTTACTACCCCCTAAGAGAACTATTCGTAAATCTACCTTTAATCCTAGTTCATGTGCTGCCCAAAACTACAACATTGTTGAAGATTTGGCTTAAGCACCATGTGCTATGTCTGCGTTAGAAGTTCTACAGCACTACCCCAGTCAACATAGAATGTTATTGGCCACTATTGGCGTTGTTGATATTGAGTCATCCAACCATATAATGTTTAACCTAGACAATTATGTGTCTCGACTCTCCCACCAACATGCTTTCCAAGTTGATGTTGTTGTTCACAATCAACAAATCCACCAAACTATTCTGGATGAGGGAGACTCAACTTGTGCCATGTCTTTAGCATGTTGGAAAGGTTTAAAATCACCTACACTTAACAAATCCCCAACAATGTTACGTGCCTTTAATGTGTGAGGTTTTCATCCCCATGGGCTTTTATAGTCCCTGCCCATCCAATTGGGTGGCAAACCTGTCACTGTTGATGTCGAGGTGGTCTATGCTCCCATCAATTACAACTTGTTACTTGGAAGAAGTTGGTTTTATGCCATGACTGTTGTTTCCTCATCTATCTTTCAATGTGTACAATTTCTTCTTTAGGGCAAAATTGTCACTATTGATCAGTTATATTTCTGCATGACCGGTGCTCGCGCTCCCTCTACCAACAACATTCCTTTCTTGGGAGACCACAAGATAACATATGAAAGCATTGGTGTTGTCTTGTTGAAATATTCTAGCCTTATGGGTACCTTCCCTACACCACTTCCACCCACTACACATCATATTTCCACCATCAATATGATTTTGACCACGGATAATCAATCTTTGGAATCATCTGACCCTTGGATTATATCTAGTCTGTTGGAATTCAATGCATTAGGTGACACTGTGCCACTTAGTTCAGCCAAAAACTCATACATTTCTATCTGATCTGCTTCTTCCTCTTTGGATGATCAACATCTATTAGCACCCGATAGTTACTCGATGCCATCACAATTAAGTTCCTTGTCATCTACGATCGACTACATTTCCCCAATTTTTCCCTCGGATGAATCTATTATGGAAATTTTGAGCATTTACAAGATACCTCGGGATGATAACCATCATCGATCCTCTTTTCTTCCCCCTCGTGAAGAAATTCGGGAAGATATACACTCTATCTCCCCTCCTGATGTTGATTTTCCATCGTCTCCCATGCCTTCAAATTCTGATGATTTGGATCCGGTATTTGACATGGTAATCTCTTCGGTAGGGCTATTGGAGCCTGATCTCCTTACCCCTATCTCAAACCTCGACATGTGTTCCTTTCATAGTGATTTTCTTCCATCCAGTGAAGATCTCTTGGAAGCCATGACCAAGTTTTGTCCCTTGACATAATGTCCTTCCAGGACATTATTTTCTTGGTAGCCATGATGAAGAAGACGCCATGAGCACAGTTTCTCTTCTATGTGGCAAGCTCGTTAAAAAATGAAATAGAGTTCATGAGCACAGTTTCTCCTCTCTGTTGAAAGCTTGTTAAAAAATCAAACAGAAGCTTTGAGCATAGTTTTCCTCTCTGTAGGAAGCTCATTAAAAATGAAACAACAATCTTGGGATTGCACCCAGAGCCTTGAGAATAGTTATTTTCCTGTGTCAAGCTCATTAAAAAATGAAACAGTCACCTCTTTTGAACCTTCATTTCATCCACCCTTATCCTTTTTCTCCATATAGTAGAGAAATTGGTGACGGCCTCAAAGTCGATGAATAAATTGAAGCTTGGAGGGCATGTCTCCAGCCTTTGATGATCATTCTAGAGGTAAGACACAAGATTTCAAGATGGGGGCATATCGAGCTTAGTCTTTGTTCTTTCTCGTGCTCGAAAAACATGAGAATGTAATCGGGTAAACTTTTATCTCTTTTTTGGACCCACATGGATACATGAAAAAGGAACCCCCTCGAGTCTTCTTTAAACTCTTTTCAGACTCTCTAAACGTGAAAATATTGTCGAGTGATCTTGCTTCCTTTCCCACTTGTTAAAAGGTTTGAAAGGGCATATTTCGAGTGATAATTTATCTCTTTTTTGGCCTCGCAAGACTAACATTACAAAAAAGGACAACATTGGAGTCGTCTTTAAGTTGTTTTCAGACTCTCTAAATATGAAAAACCACCAAGTTTACCTTCTCTGGACTCGTTAAACAATCATACATTGAAGGGACCATACGGGACCGAACCCTTACTTCTTCTAGCTCGTTAAACAAAGTAAGAGGGACTTACTGAAGGTGAGTCATATCGAACATGTGTTACCCTCCTCAAGCTCATTAAATTAAAAAGAGGTACTCGTCTATCTAGATGGGGGAAAGTTAAAAGAAGCAAGCCGAGAATGTTTTTGAGAACACTACCAGTAGCCCTTATAGTCACCCTTGAACATGGCACTTTGTATTTGCACGCATTTTTATCCACTGAACCTCTTCACTGAGCCAATCCTCTGAGTTTCTTTTACTCCTTTGGGTCACCTGAAAAAAGTCACAGCATCCACTGCATTATCAAGTTTTGGTCCATCTCAAGTTTCTGTTGTTGTGGCTTAGTGTTCAATGGAAGTATCTGCCTCGACAGTCAGCCATCACAAATATATTATTTCAATACCCATGTCAGTCCATGTTCATTTGAGTTCATTTGATATACCAATTACATCTTTGTGTAAATTTAGTGTCGTTGATGGGGGATACATCAAGGACCTCCTTCCACAAGTCTATTCTTGTCGACTTCAGCACATTATCTGGGAACTAGACTTAGAAACAAGTTATTACCTTGGGACCTCCATGCCTCAATGGGAGGCCTCCTCGCGTCTGACAGTGGGTCTAAATCATTAACCTATGATTGGATGATTTCACAGATGTTCAACTTTAGCTCATTCATTCACATTCATTGGAATGTACTAGAGTACCTTGGGAATCATTGACATCAATGGTGATTTCCCTCATGCTTGTTAATGGTTTAAATCATTGACCAGTAATCAAGTGGTTTCTATCGTGTTCGACATCAGGACATATATTCACATGGTGTTGGTAGCCAATTCGCATTTTTATACTATCCTTATAAGCTGCCTGCCCAAGTCTTTTGGAACCCTTGATCTTCATCACAATCTTTGAATAAAAACGACACTATTATTTCGTGCATTTGCACACCTTCCTTTTTTCTTGTTTTCATGACTGCAAGCGTGAAAAATTTGATTTCGAAGTCACATTAAAATCTTCACTGCATTATTATGGTCACTCTTGCCTATGTGTTCATTGCATTTCTAATTTAATTATAGTCGCACAGTTGGCAAGGCTCCAAGATCTTTACTCATTTGGCGTTCTTTAACTGTTAATTGATTTCATTTTTACAAGATTGTGACGATATTATAAGGACTATCATTGAGTCCTTAATACATTGGTGGTTTGATGTTCTATAGTCTTTCATCGATTTCCTTGACACATTGGTTTCATGAAAACACATTGACGTTGTGGTTAGACCCTTGGTGTAATCATTTCACACAACACATATTTGATATGATCGAACCCTTGGTGTTGATTTCGAATCATTGTTTTGGTTTTAAAACTATGCAAACGTTATGCTTATGCAAATGTTGGGTCGACTTACCATAGTTTTTCGTTTATGGTTTGAATGGAATTGTTTTTAACATATGCAATAGTGATTTGAATCACCATATGCGCCATCAGTTGTACTTATGGAAATGATTGTTTTTCATGGTTGATCTAGATCCACCACCCTCGCACATTCGGGCATTAATGCCTCCCTCCTATCATGGTTCACCTCTATTGATTTTTGGGGATTCTATGAGTTATTCGATCCGGCATATACCCTGTTCAAACCCTTGGTTGTAAACCCTTTCCCACTGTGTATTCTGTTCTATGGCGCCTGTGGTGCGCATAGAACCAAATGGTAGCCAAGCTCTATTGGTATTCGATAATGCTTGTAAGGATTTGGAAAATGGTGGCTGGCTGGTGTTTATCCAAAGGTTTGAGGGTTTCAACCTTTCGGTTGCCCAACAATTCGCCCTCACCTTCGACGGATGCAGGCCTAAGATCGGAGACATACAGATCAAGCTTAATGAGGAATTCATAAGCTCAGCTACAGGACTACCAGCTACAGGGCAAAGGTGTTTTAAAAATTCTAAAGTAGACGAGGTGTCGTGGTCACTCCTATTCAAATCAAGGAAGATTATTTCTTGTGATAAAGGTATGCCTATAACTACCCTCAAACCCAGGTGGCATGATCTTTTAGTGATTGTTAAACAGTCTGTGACCTGCGAAGGTCATTATGGCTTGATTTTTCGGTATCATATCTGGTTATTGATGAATTTTATAGGCTACCCTTTGAATATGCCGCATTATCTTTTTCGTAGTCTTTACAAGATGTCAAAAACATTCAAGCGTGAGAAGGCTGATAGTATCCTTTTTCATCACTGCTTGATCAAACTTATTATCGTCCACCATTTGAGCCTTAACGGTGACTGTTGGCAAGCCTTCCTATCTAGGAATGGCTTTGCCACTCCCAAGTTTGTCCAGGTGGATAAGGTTGTGGTTACTGAAACATTGGTTGGACCGGTCATGCCACTTCGTATCCTTCTACCCCCTGTCAAACCCTCGGTTTGCCCCGACATGGACCTACCCGATACCGTGGCCGAACCATGTGCTAAAGAAAATGATAAGGTTGTCAAAAGGCATGTGAGGAAGAAAGGCATAGGTGATATTATTGTCAATAGTAAAGGTAAGAAAAATGCTCGATGGATATCGAGATGTGCTAGGAACAAACCCAAGAAAAACGTTGACCGGAAGCCAATATTGTTGAGCAAGGATTCGGACTCTGATATTGAGCGTTTCCTAGCCGAAGAATACCCTTATTCCCATGGCTTATGCTCTATGGAACCCTATGACTATGTCTCTAACTTACCTCCGTGCCTCAAGAACGACCCAAACTACCCTGGAATCAAGCTGCACAATCAAACCCCTTGTAACTTGAAAAAACCCTCGCCTGTGATACCAAAGCCCAAACAACCACCATGTACCCAATGTAATGCCTGGATTGAACGTTATTACACCAACGTTCCCCTGTTGCAGTCTAAGGTCAAATTGTTGGAGGAAAAAGTTACAGTATTGTCAAAAGAGAGAGACAGGCTTCAAGCCAACGAGAAGAAACAAAAAACCACCGGTTCGATTGTCTTCAGAAATGTCGAAGCAGCAATGGCCTTTGTCAATTCAAAATTATCATAACCAAGTTGCCTAGGTATGTGTTTCGACATCGATTTTTCTTTATGAGTTTGCTTGAATTAATATAACAGATTGGGTTTTTCTTTCGATTACTCCTATTTGTTTTAATAGAGTTAGAAATGGTTCTATTACTTCGAATTTCAAGGGATGATTTCATTTTTATTTGAAATAATATAAAATATTTCGTTTGCAATTAGAAAAAAATATTTCTATTTGCATCAATTCGTTTTCCTAAAAATCCAATATAGCTATGACTTGGTTAATGAGATTTTATTATTCTCATATTAGTATAAACAATTGATTTGTTTTCGATTCTGTTTGGATTGCTTTTGAAACAATTATGTACGTTTGAATTAGGATAGTCGACTGGGTTTGATTTCGATTAGTTCTGTCTGTTTCTAATAGATTCAAAACAATCCCGTTGACTTCGGTTTACCAGGAACGATTTTTTTTTGTATTGAATCAATATTTTCATTTTGGATTATGATTGTATTCGACCTACACACAAGATTTGTTTGCTAAATTCGGACACGGTTATGTTTTGATTAATACAATTTTGCATAACGATTGTGTCGGTCCCAAATTGGTTTGATTCATTACTTTTGTTTTGATTCTGAAACGATGTTGCGTGCCTCGATTACCATGGTCGTTTGTATACACATTGAAGATTGGTTTGACAAATACAACGTAATCTATTGATTCGCAAAATGACTCTCTTAGTTTTGATTCTGAAAAAATGATTCTATTAAGTTCAGAGTGACATATTTTGTCTCTATTGAATTCGTATGGAAGACTTGGCTAAATCGATTATAGTCTGTTTTGAAATTGTTTCAAGAGATGATTTCGTTGGTTCCCCAACTATCAATCGATTCTGTATGTTCTGAATTGGTAATAAAAGTTGTTGGACAAATCCCACATATCCTGTTATTTATTCAATTACGATTTCATTTGCTATCAATTAGCATAGAAGTCATGGTTTAAATGATTCGTTTTGTTTTCAATTAGCAATTAAAGATTTGAATATATTTTTGTTAGCATTTCATTGATTTAAAACGATTATGTTTTCAAATTAGACCAGCTACAGAATCTCAAGATTCTGTAGCTAGTCTTAAAATTTAGATTTTTGTTAATTTTATCAATAAAATATCACCTAAACTTGTCTATTCTTGTCCACTTTTAGGTGCATACGAATTTCAATGACCAATGGGATATGTTGTGGCAGTTTAGGAGATACTTTAGATATAGTTTTGTTTTAGGTTGTTAGCTTGAGTCAGAAATAGAGACTTGGGATATTATCCCCAGATTTTTTGTAAACTGTTTTTGATAATTCCCACAGGGATGTTTTACCCTGTGGTCTTTAAATACTTGTTATTTTTTGTAATGGACCCATCATCATCACTGTTGGGAGAACCAGATTATGGATTTATAATAGTACAGACTAGGATGAAAGTTGATGTCTTGTAACAGCTTTAGCTTTCAATATATCCAACTTTTATTTCAAGTTTTCTTCATTTCAATTTGCAATTAATTATCGACTACTTTAGCTATCGTAATTCATTGTAGGTCGATGTGATTTGGTTTATGCGTTGTCCATATCTGATCTCTCTTATTTAAAAAAAAAATACAGCTATTACTCTATTTCAATTTAGTGAATTAAAGGTTTACCTTCTTCATTAAATGGATCATTTTGTACAAATCCTTGCAAACAGATTTATCTAAATGTGATGATTTCTAAATTACAAGATTGTTGTAATTTTTTATGTCTTGGTTGTCCTATCATTTATATTTGAAGAGCACGGCTTCTTCTTGTTTACGAGAAGCTTGTGGAGAACTTGGTGTGGGTTTCCTCCCTCCGAACAGCTAAATCAACTATTGCATAAAGGACAAACTTTAAGTGTTACTTCAGGTCAGTTTTCTATTTGTTATTTACTAGTTAATTTATTAGTGTTATTTAAGTAGTTTAGATAGATATACATATAGTTCAGATTTATAGTTAGAATTATTATTTAGTTGTTTAGATTAGATAGTTTTTATTTAATTTCTTTCTCATAAAATTATAAAAGATCAAAAAACAATAGTTTAGCTGTCTTAGGACAGTTTACAAATGATTTTTGCAGGTTTTCATTTAAATCTGTAATCTGTAAATATTGTACATTTGTAGTTCTGTTGATAATTGAACATTTAATTTTATAGAATTATTGTTGTATAGTTTAGGTAATAGACTGTA
>ML777931.1:284055-308914 GCA_009831015.1 Picea engelmannii | reverse complement strand
CAGGTTTTCATTTAAATCTGTAATCTGTAAATATTGTACATTTGTAGTTCTGTTGATAATTGAACATTTAATTTTATAGAATTATTGTTGTATAGTTTAGGTAATAGACTGTATATATGTACTTCAGATTTGTTTATTAGTTTGCTTTAATTGTTGTTTTTATTTAGATTAGTTCCTTAGTGTAGTTTTCTTTTGTTTTCCTAGGACTCAGATCGGCCAACGGAGCCGCTAAACCCGTCAGGGTGGATCATCCCAAACGGCTTGGGTTATTTAGACAACCCCGGACCAGATCCACTCTTCCAGTTGGCGAGCATTCATTTTCACCCGTCAACAAATGGCGCTAGAAGGAGGGTCGACTGACAAGTTGGCCTTGTAGGAGCCTTTATTTTAAATCTATTCAATTTCCCCATGGCTCCCCAAATCACTGTGTTGGAACATGCTTTCAACTTCTCATTACCCGATGTTCCCAACGAGACAGTCTTTTGCTTGTCCAAACTCACCTTTGATGGTGAAGGAAATACATCTACTAAAGACCACCTTAACAAGTTTTGGTGCAAATGCATCAAACATGACATCTCAGATTTAAGAGTTTTATGTAGACTTTTCGCTTTTACTTTTAGAGGTCGAATCAAACATTGGTTTGAATCCTTTCCGGCATGTCACATTTTTTATTGGTTTCAATTTGTAGATGAGTTTCTAGATGCTTTTGAAATTTATGATTTTGATCAATTATGTGAATAATTTCATACTTCGCTAATCAACGGCGATTCATATTTAGAAATTTTTTTGACAAGAGTCTATCATATCCTCTATAAATTTAATCTTGATGACATGTCATTGGCATTAAATATCTTCTATGATGCTTCCATCCCTTCCATTCAGTCATGTTCAATAACGAATGAAGAAGCAATTGCAAATCCTATCACTCAACTGCAAGAACAATATTCTTCGCAAGAAGAGAAAAATTATTCCGATAATGTTGAACAAGCCAGGGAGGTAGAATCTATTGATCAGGCTCCTATTGACAACCAAATCAGTTTTTCCTTTGAATAATTGTATTTTCAGTCTAAGACCAGTATGGAAAAAGATTCATTTCTGGCTCAAGGTGAATATCCTCATTCTTTTAACCCATGCTCTAATCAACATTTAAAATCATTCATTGAAGAACACTTAAGCGATGAAAATTGTCTTGAATGTTCTAGTACTCCTATGAAACTGATTAAAGAAGAACACATACAACTAGAAGAAGAAACCTTAAACCTTCATCCTCAAAATGAACTTTGTTCACAGGAAAGACTAGATGTTTGTCACATAAATTTTGAATTATCTATCACACAAAAGGCAAATCCAGATGATCATATTATGTTGAGGAATTCGTCACCAAAACAGAGTAAGAGTTTTAAAGAAAATGAAGAGAATTGTCTTGAGAATACCATTGTTGATTATCATAGTTCAAGAGATTATTTTCATCTGCTTATTTCTGAGTCCTTTTATTCTTTATATCCTGATCTATTCCTAGACTCTGTTGGATTTGACATCTTACCCACAACATCCTACTCTATTCCACCACAATCATATCCTTTCGATATGCCAAATTTTGGTGAAATTAATTCCAAACCCAATATTGATAAACTTGGATTTGATGCTTGTTCACTTTCATCACTCATATGGGATGAGGACATGTTGCAAGATGATTTTACACAGTTTATTGTTGAAAAGGATGATGCATTATATTTTATGGAGATCAAACATTCTAAGTTGCATATTCGTTCTTCTCTTAGCTCAAATCTTAATGTTTATACTTCACATTTTGAAATGATCAATCTCATCAAAGGAAACATTCAAACCAATGATCTAATGGATTGCATGAATCCTCCTATGATGAGTTTCCCATTGATATATTCGTTTCATCAAATTCATGGTTTGCATCCTCATTTTTGTGACAGGATCTTAGGATGTCTTGAATATTCATATATAAAGAAATTTCATAATAAAGACAAGGTTGCGCTTGCTTTCTTTTTACCTAAGTATCTTGGAAGTAGGCGTGACATGTTTCTTTTAGATCCTCCATGTGAAGAAATTAATGAACACTTAGAGAATTGTCAGGAGGATGGGGCATGTCAGCCTTGGTTGATGGTTATTCCATTTCCTCATAATCCTTACAAGTTTTTAAAAGCTACTTACACTCACCCATGCCATTATGACCCTTATCACGACAATATTGCGCAATGGCTGGAGGATTCGTACAACAAGAATATCCAAGGAAATGGTAAGATCATGCTCACTTTGTTTTTAGATGATTATTATGAAGGTAAGTGTGATATGTTTCTATCATTTGTTGATATATTACCATTCTTATTAGTAATGCTTGATCTTGTTTCCATTGTAGGATTGGAGTCACTTCGTTGGCTACATTGGAAGCATGACTTCACTTAGTATTTTTGACTTGTTTAATAGTTAGAGTAGGTTTAGGAATAGGTTTTCCTTTCAGTTATATTTCTCACTATTTCTCTTTTTAATAATGCATTCATGAACGCAAGTGGGTGCGCCACAAGAACCATAATACGGCTGTTGTCAGGGAAGTCCTCTTGATCCTGTTTCTCTTTACTTCTAGTTGAACATTTATTTTCAAAAATGTCGTATCGTCATGAAAATATTAAATGGAAAGTAAAGAGATAAATAAATCTGAATCAAACCTGACCCAAGGTACCACGAGTAAGACTACTTTCTCATCAAATAGAAGTTTCCTTTCTTTCTTTTAGTTTCCCAAGGGATTTGTTGCATGAGGTTTTCAGGTGCACCTTCTGTACATATTTTCTTTTGTTTTTTTTATGTGGATTTCTTTGCTTCCAAATCTTTCTTCACTGGTGTGTTTTGATTTCTCCTTTATGCTTACCAGTTTTTGGTGTTGAAATACACATACCTGCATTATGAACTGGTCAGACAAAGAAAACAGAAAATTATTTCACTAAAATGACCGCTGAAAAATTGTCTGAACATCAATTATATACTTTTGAAATTTACATCTGTGTTGGCAAAGACTGTTGTTTGAAAGAAGTTAACTGATTTCGATATGTGAGTAAATCCTGTCATGATCATCTATTATCTTCTTACGTTGTCCTTGTTCCTTAAAGGAATGACTCAGAAGATGTCTCCCTGCCTTAGAAGGTTGGTTCTGTAAATAAACCATCTATGGATCTTAATGAAGGACAGTTCTAAAAAATTCTATTGAGGTATGTAAAAAATATGTTGAAATATCATAATTTTCAGTGTCACCCCACTCGGTTATATATCTTTAAAAAAAACAAAATAAATCATTAAAAGAGATGTGGGAAGTGCTTGTAAACCTTCCAGGATGCTGAACAGGTCTGTTGGCAGTGGGTAAATGCATGCATGACGCCAAGACAAATTCGTCAGGGTACTGAACAGGCCCGCTGGCAGCGAAGCAATGTTGGGTATATGAAAATTTGCAAATATGAAACCTATGACCTTAAAATGTCCTTTATTCTAATCTGGAACTTCTTGGCAGGATACGGATATCAGAGTGGGTTTAATGACAACCCTGTCGAGGCTATGGACGCCTGCTGGCAGCAGTGGCCTGTCAACAGTATTGGAGATTTTATCTTTAATATTGTGGCTCACTTATCTTAAGATTGTTATCAAATTTTATCCTTTAAACACTGCTAGAATATTTGATCATTGATGATGTTTAAAAAAAATTATGGTTATTTCTGTTGGAATTATTCCTGTTATCCTATTCTGAAGTTGTTCTTTTGGCAGAGATAACTGCTTCTACCAGTGTGTTGCCATTGTTGGCAGCCAATTCGCATTTTTATACTATCCTTATAAGCTGCTTGCCCAAGTGTTTTGGAACCCTTGATCTTCATCGCAATCTTTGAATAAAAATGACACTATTATTTCGTGCATTTGCACACCTGCCTTTATTCTTGTTTTCACGACTGCAAGCATGAAAACTTTGGTTTCAAAGTCACATTAAAATCTTCACTACATTATCATGGTCACTCTTTCCTATGTGTTCATTTCATTTCCAATTTAATTATAGTCGCACAGTTGGCAAGGCTCCAAGATATTTACTCATTTGGCGTTCTTTAACTGTTAATTGATTTCATTTTTATAAGATTGTGACGATATTATAACGACTGTCATTGAGTCCTTAATACATTGGTGGTTTTATGTTCTATAGTGTTTCATCGATTTCCTTGACACATTGGTTTCATGAAAACACATTGACGTTGTGGTTAGACCCTTGGTGTAATCATTTCACACAACACATATTTGATATGATCGAACCCTTGGTGTTGATTTCAAATCATTGTTTTGGTTTTAAAACTATGCAAATGTTGGGTTGACTTACCATAGTTTTCGTTTATGGTTTGAATGGCATTGTTTTTAACATATGCAATAGTGAGTTGAATCACCATATGCACCGTCAGTTGTACTTATGGAAATGACTATTTTGCATGGTTGATATAGATCCACCACCCTCGCACATTCAGGCATTAATGCCTCCCTCCTATCCCGGGTCACCTCTGTTGATTTTCGGGTAGTTTGTGAGTTATTCGATCCGGCGTATACCCTGTTCAAATCCTTGGCCGTAAACCCTTACCCACTGTGTATTCTATTCTATGGCACCTATGGTGCGCATAGAACCAAATGGTAGACAAAATCTGTTGCTATTCGATAATGCTCGTAAGGATTTGGAAAATGGTGGCTGGTTGGTGTTTATCCAAAGGTTTGAGGGTTTCAACCTTTTGGTTTCCCAACAATTCTCCCTCACCTTCGATGAATGAAAGGCTAAGGTTGGAGACATATAGCTTGAGCTTAATGAGGAATTTGTAAGCTCAGCTACAGGACTACCAGCTACAGGGAAAAGGTGGTTTAAAAATTCTAAAGTAGACGAGGTTTCGTGGCCGCTCCTATTCACATCAAGGAAGATTGTTTCCTATGATAAAGGTATGCCTATTACTACCCTCAAACCTAGGTGGCACGATCTTTTAGCAATTGTTAAATAGTTTGTGACCTGCGAAGGTCGTTATGGCTTGATTTTTTGGTATCATCTCCAGTTATTGATGAATTTTATAGGCTACCCTTTGAATATGCCGCATTATCTTTTGTGTAGTATTTACAAGATGTCCAAAAGATTCAAGCGTGAGAAGGCTGATAGTAGCCCTTTTAATCACTGCTTGATCAAACTTATTATCGTCCACCATTTGAGCCTTAATGGTGACTGTTGGAAAGCCTTCCTATCTAGGAATGGATTTTCCACTCCCGAGTTTGTCCAGGTGGACAAAGTTGTGTTTACTAAAACATTGGTTGGACCGGCCGTGCCACTTCATATCCTTCTACCCCCTGTCAAACCCTCGGTTTTCCCCAACATGGACCTACCCGATATCGTGGCCGACCCATGTGCTAAAAAAAATGCTAAGGTCGTCAAAAGGCCTGTGAGGAAGAAAGGCAGAGGTGATATTACTGTCAATAGAAAAGGTAAGAAAAACGCTCGATGGATATTGAGATGTGCTAGGAACAAACCCTTGACCAGAAGCTAATAGTGTTGAGCGAGGACTTGGACTCCGATATTGAGCATTTCCTAGCCAAAGAATACCCCTATTCCCATGGCTTATGCTCTATGGAACCCTATGACTATGTCTCTAACTTGCCTCCATGCCTCAAGAACGACCCAAACTACCCGGGAATCAAGCTGCACAATCAAACCCCTGGTAACTTGAAAAAACCCTCGCCTGTGATACCAAAGCCCGAACAACCACCATGTACCCAATGTAATGCCTGGCTTGAACATTATTACACCGACATTCCCCTGTTGCAGTCTAATATCAAATCGTTAGAGGAACAAGTTACAGTGTTGTCAAAAGAGAGAGACGGGCTTCAAGCCAACGAGAAGATACAAAAAACCACCGGTTCGATTGTCTTCAGAAATGTCGAAGCAACAACGGCCTTTGTCAATTCAAAATTATCATGACTGAGTTGCCCAGGTATGTGTTTCGACATTGTTTTTTCTTTATGAGTTTGCTTGAATTAATATAAAAGATTGGGTTTTGCTTTCGATTACTCCTGTTTGTTTTAATAGAGTCAGAAATGGTTCTGTTACTTCGAATTTCAAGGGATGATTTCATTTTTATTTGAAATAATATAAAATATTTCGTTTGCAATTAGCATAAATTAGTTCTATTTGCATCAATTCGTTTTCCTAAAAATCCAATATAGCTATGACTTGGTTAATGAGATTTTATTATTCTCAGATTAGTATAAACGATTGATTTGTTTTCGATTCTGTTTGGATTTCTTTTGAAACAATTATGTACATTTGAATTAGGATAGTCGACTGGGTTTGATTTCGATTAGTTCTGTATGTTTCTAATAGATTCAAAACAATCCTGTTGACTTCGATTTACCAAGAACGATTATGTTTTGTATTGAATCAATATTTTCATTTTGGATTATGATTGTATTCGACCTGCACATAAGATTTGTTTGCTAAATTCGAACACGGCTATGTTTTGATTAATACGATTTTGCATAACGATTGTGTCGGTCCCAAATTGGTTTGATTCATTTCTTTTGTTTTGATTCTGAAACGATGTTGCGTGCCTCGATTAGCATGGTCGTTTGTGTACACATTGAAGATTGGTTTGACAAACACAACGTAATCTATTGATTTGCAAAATGACTCTGTTAGTTTTGATTCTGAAAAATGATTATGTTAAGTTCGGAGTGACATATTTTGTCTCTATTGAATTCATATGGAAGACTTGGCTAAATCAATTATAGTATGTTTTGAAATTGTTTCAAAAGATGATTTCGTTGGTTCCCCAACTGTCAATCGATTCTGTATGTTCCGAATTGGTAATAAAAGTTGTTGGACAAATCCCACATATCCTGTTATTTATTCAACTATGATTTCATTTGCTATCGATTAGCATAGAAGTTGTGGTTTAAATGATTCGTTTTGTTTTCAATTAGCAATTAAAGATTTGAATATATTTCTGTTAGCATTTCATTGATTTAAAATGATTTTGTTTTCAAATTATACCAGCTACAGAATCGCAAGATTATGTAGCTAGTCTTAAAATTTAGATTTTTGTTAATTTTATCAATAAAATATCACCTAAACTTGTCTATTCTTGTCCACTTTCAGGTGCATACAAATTTCAATGACCAATGGGATATGTTGTGGCAGTTTAGGAGATACTTTAGATATAGTTTTGTTTTAGGTTGTTTGCTTGAGTCAGAAATAGAGACCTGGGATATTATCCCCAGATTTTTTGTAAATTGTTTTTGATAATTCCCACATGGATGTTTTACCCTGTGGTCTTTAAATACTTGTTATTTTTTGTAATGGACCCATCATCATCACTGTTGGGAGAACCAGATTATGGATTTATAATAATACAGACTGGGATGAAAGTTGATGTCTTGTAACAACTTTAGCTTTCAATATATCCAACTTTTATTTCAAGTTTTCTTCATATCAATTTGCAATTAATTATCGACTACTTTAGCTATCGTAATTCATTGCATGTCGATGTGGTTAGGTTTATGCGTTGTCCATATTTGATCTCTCTTATTTAAAAAAAAAAATACAGCAATTACTCTATTTCAATTTAGTGAATTAAAGGTTTACCTTCTTCGTTAAATGGATCATTTTGTACAAATCTTTGCAAACAGATTTATCTAAATGTGATGATTTGTAAATTACAAGATTGTTGTAATTTTTTATGTCTTGTTTGTCCTGTCATTTATCTTTGAAGAGCACAGTTTCTTCTTGTTTACGAGAAGCTTGTGGAAACTTGGTGCGGGTTTCCTCCCTCCGAACAACTAAATCAACTATTGCATACAGGACAAACCTGAAGCGTTACTTCAGGTCAGTTTGCTATTTGTTATTTATTATTTAATTTATTAGTGTTATTTAAGTAGTTTAGATAGATATACATATAGTTCAGATTTATAGTTAGAATTATTATTTAGTTGTTTAGCTTAGATAGTTTTTATTTAATTTCTTTCTCATAAAATTATAAAAGATCAAAAAACAATAGTTTTGTTGTCTTAGGACAGTTTACAAATGATTTTTGCAGGTTTTCATTTAAATCTGTAATCTGTAAATATTGTACATTTGTAGTTCTGTTGATAATTGAACATTTAATTTTATAGAATTATTGTTGTATAGTTTAGGTAATAGACTGTATATATGTACTTCAGATTTGTTTATTAGTTTTCTTTAATTGTTTTTTTTTTTTAGATTAGTTCCTTAGTGTAGTTTTCTTTTGTTTTCCTAGGACTTAGATCGGCCAATGGAGCCGCTAAACCCGTCAGGGTGGATCATCCCAAACGGCTTAGGTTATTTAGACAACCCTGGACTGGATCCACACTTCCAGTTGGTGAGCGTTCATTTTCGCCCGTCAACAAATGGTGCTAGAAGGAGGGTCGACTAACAAGCTGGCCTTGTAGGAGCCTTTATTTTAAATCTATTCAATTTCCCCATGGCTCCCCAAATCATTGTGTTGGAATATGCTTTCAACTTCTCATTACCCGATGTTCCCAGCGAGACAGTCTTTTGCTTGTCCAAACTCACCTTTGATGGTGAAGGCAATACATTTGCTAAAGACCACCTTAACAAGTTTTGGTGAAAATGCATCAAACATGACATCTCAGATTTAGAAGTTTTATGCAGACTTTTCGCTTTTACTTTTAGAGGTCGAATCAAACATTGGTTTGAATCCTTTCCGGCATGTCACATTTTTTATTGGTTTCAATTTGTAGATGAGTTTCTAGATGCTTTTGAAATTTATGATTTTGATCAATTATGTGAAGAATTTCATACTTCGCTAATCAACAACGATTCATCTTCAGAAACTTTTTGACAAGAGTCTATCATATCCTCTATAAATTTAATCTCGATGACATGTCATTGGCATTAAATCTCTTCTATGATGATTCCATCCCTTCCATTCAGTCATGTTCAATCACGAATGAAGAACCAATTGAAAATCCTATCACTCAACTGCAAGAACAATCTTCTTCGCAAGAAGAGAAAAAATCTTCCGATAATGTTGAACAAGCCAGGCAGGTAGAATCTATTGATCAAGCTCTTATTGACAACCAAATCAGTTTTTCCTTTGAATCATTGTATTTTTAGTCTAAGACCAATATGGAAGAAGATTCATTTCTGGCTCAAGGTGAATATCCTCATTCTTTTAACCCATGCTCTAATCAACATTTAAAATCAGTCATTGAAGAACACTTAAGCGAAAAAAATCGTCTTGAATGTTCTAGTACTCCTATGAAACTGATTAAATAAGAACACATACAAATAGAAGAAGAAACCTTAAACCTTCATCCTCAAAATGCACTTTGTTCACAGGAAAGACTAGAAGTTTGTCACATAAATTTTGAATTATCTATCACACAAAAGGCAAATCCAGATGATCATATTATGTTGAGGAATTCATCACCAAAACAGAGTAAGAGTTTTAAATAAAGTGAAGAGAATTGTCTTGAGAATACCATTGTTGATTATCATAGTTCAAGAGATTCTTTTCATCTGCTTATTTCTGATTCCTTTTATTCTTTATATCCTGATCTATTCCTAGACTTTGTTGGACTTGACATCTTACCCACAACATCCTACTCTATTCCACCACAGTCATATCCTTTCGATATGCCAAATTTTGGTGAAATTAATTCCAAACCCAATATTGATAAACTTGGATTTGATGCTTGTTCACTTTCATCACTCATATGGGAAGAGGACATGTTGCGAGATGATTTTACACAGTTTATTGTTGAAAAGGACGATGCATTATATTTTATGGAGATCAAACATTCTAAGTTGCATATTCGTTCTTTGCTTAGCTTGAATCTTAATGTTTGTACTTCACATTTTGAAATGATCAATCTCATCAAAGGAAACATTCAAACCAATGATCTAATGGATTGCATGAATCCTCCTATGATGAGTTTCCCATTGATATAATCGTTTCATCAAAGTCATGGTTTGCATCCTTATTTTTTTGATAGGATCTTAGGATGGCTTGAATATTCATATATAAAGAAATTTCATAATAAATACAAGGTTGTGCTTGCTTTCTTTTTACCTAAGTATCTTGGAAGTAGGCGTGACATGTTTCTTTTAGATCCTCCATGTGAAGAAATTAATGAACACTTAGAGAATTGTAAGGAGGATGGGGCATCTCAGCCTTGGTTGATGGTTATTCCATTTCCTCATAATCCTTACAATTTTTTCAAAACTACTTACACTTGCCCATGCCATTATGACCCTTATCACGACAAGATTGTGCAATGGTTGGAGGATTCGTACAACAAGAATATCCAAGGAAATGGTAAGATCATGCTTACTTTGTTTTTAGATGATTTTTATGAAGGTAAGTGTGATATGTTTCTATCATCTATTGATATATTACCATTCATATTAGTAATGCTTGATCTTGTTTCCATTGTAGGATTGGAGTCACTTCGTTGGCTACATTGGAAGCATGACTTCACTTAGTATTTTTTACTTGTTTAGTAGTTAGAGTAGGTTTAGGAATAGGTTTTCCTTTCAGTTATATTTCTCACTATTTCTCTTTTTAATAATGCATTCATGAACACAAGTGGGCGCGCCATGAGAACAATAATACAGCTATTGTCAGGGAAGTCCTATTGATCCTTTTTCTCTTTACTTCTAGTTGAACGTTTATTTTCAAAAACGCAGTATCGTCATGAAAATATTAAATGGAAAGTAAAGAGATAAATAAATCTGAATCAACCCTGACCCAAGGTACCATGAGTAAGACTTCTTTCTCATCAAACAGGAGTTTCCTTTCTTTCTTTCAGTTTCCCAAGGGATTTGTTGCATGAGGTTTTCAGATGCACCTTCTGTACATATTTTCTTTTGTTTCTTTGTGTGGATTTCTTTGCTTTCAAATCTTTCTTCGCTGGTGTGTTTTGATTTCTCCTTTATGCTTACCATTTTTTGGTGTTGAAATACACATACCTGCATTATGAACTGGTCAGACAAAGAAAATAGAAAATTCTTTCACTAAAATGACCGCTGAAAAATTGTCTGAACATCAATTATATACTTCTGAAATTTACATCTGTGTTGGAAAAGACTGTTGTTTGAAAGAAGTTAACTGATTTCGATCTGTGAGTAAATCCGGTCACGATCATCTATTATCTTCTTATGCTGTCCCTGTTCCTTAAAGGCATGACTCAGAAGATGTCTCCCTACCTTAGAAGGTTGGTTCTGTAAATAAACCATCTCTAGATCTTAATGAAGGACGGTTCTAAAAAATTCTATTGAGGTCTATAAAAAATATGTTAAAATATCATAATTTTCAGCATCACCCTGCTCAGTTATATATCTTTAAAAAAAACAAAATAAATCATTAAAAGAGCTATGGGAACTACTTGTAAACCCGTTGGGATGCTGAACAGGTCTACTGGCAGCGGGTAAATGCATGCATGATGCCAAGACAACTTCGTCGGGGTACTGAATAGGCCCGCTGGCAGCGAAGCAATGTCGGGTATATGAAAATTTGCAAATATGAAACCTCTAAACTTAAAATGTCCTTTATTATGATCTAGAACTTCTTGGCATGATACAGATATCAGAGTGGGTTTAATGACAACCCTGTCGAGGCTATGGATGCCTGTTGGTAGCAGTGGCCCTATCAATAGTATTAGAGATTTTATCTTTAATATCATGGCTCGCTTATCTTAAGATTGTTATCAGTTTTCATCCTTTAAACACTGCTGGAATATTTGATCATTGATGGTGTTTAAACAATTTTCTAGTTATTTCTGTTGGAATTATTCCTGTTATCCTAATCTGAAGTTGTTCTTTTGGCAGAGATAACTCCTTCTACTAGTGTGTCTCCATTGTTGGCAGCCAATTTTCATTTTTATACTATCCTTATAAGCTACCTGCCCAAGTGTTTTGGAACCCTTGATCTTCATCGCAATCTTTGAATAAAAACGACACTATTATTTCGTGCATTTGCACACCTTCCTTTATTCTTGTTTTCAGGAATGCAAGCATGAAAACTTTGATTTCAAAGTCACATTAAAATCTTCACTGCATTATTATGGTCACTCTTGCCTATATGTGTTCATTGCATTTCCAATTTAATTATAGTCGCACAGTTGGCAAGGCTCCAAGATATTTACTCATTTGGCGTTCTTTAACTGTTAATTGATTTCATTTTTATAAGATTGTGATGATATTATAACGACTGTCACTAAGTCCTTAATACATTGGTGGTTTGATGTTATATAATCTTTCATCGATTTCATTGACACATTGGTTTCATGAAAACACATTGACGTTGTGGTTAGACCCTTGGTGTAATCATTTCACACAACACATATTTGATATGATCAAACCCTTGGTGTTGATTTTGAATCATTGTTTTGGTTTTAAAACTATGCAAACGTTATGCTTATGCAAATGTTGGGTTGACTTACCATAGTTTTCGTTTATGGTTTGAATGGCATTGTTTTTAACATATGCAATAGTGAGTTGAATCACCATATGCGTCATCAGTTGTACTTATGGAAATGATTGTTTTGCATGGTTGATCTAGATCCACCACCCTCGCACATTTGGGCATCAATGCCTCCCTCCTATCCCGGGTCACCTCTGTTGATTTTCGGGGAGTTTGTGAGTTATTCAATCCAGCATATACCCTGTTCAAACCCTTGGCCATAAACCCTTGCCCACTATGTATTCTATTCTATGGCACCTGTTGTGCGCATAGAACCAAATGGTAGCCAAACTCTGTTGCTATTCGATAATGCTCATAAGGAATTGGAAAATGGTGGTTGGCTGGTGTTTATCCAAAGTTTTGAGGGTTTCAACCTTTCAACCCAACAATTTTCCCTCACCTTCGACGGATGTAGGGCTAAGGTCGGAGACATACAGCTTGAGCTTAATGAGGAATTCGTAAGCTCAGCTACAGGACTACTAGCTACAGGGAAAAGGTGGTTTAAAAATTCTAAAGTAGACGAGGTGTCGTGGTTGATCCTATTCACATTAAGGAATATTGTTTCCTGTGATAAAGGTATGCCTATTACTACCCTCAAACCAAGGTGGCACGATCTTTTAGCGATTGTTAAACAGTTTGTGACTTGCGAAGGTCGTTATGGATTGATTTTTCTGTATCATCTCTAGTTATTGATGAATTTTATAGGCTACCCTTTGAATATGCCGCATTATATTTTGTGTAGTCTTTACAAGATGTCCAAAAGATTCAAGTGTGAGAAGGCTGATAGTAGCCTTTTTCATCACTGCTTGATCAAACTTATTATCGTCCACCATTTGAGCCTTAATGGTGACTGTTGGCAAGCCTTCCTATCTAGGAATGGCTTTGCCACTCCCGAGTCTGTCCAGGTGGACAAGGTTGTGGTTACTGAAACATTGGTTGGACCGACCGTGCCACTTCATGTCCTTCTACCCCCTATCAAACCCTTGCTTTGCCCCGACATGGACCTACCCAATACCGTGGCCGACCTATGTGCTAAAGAAAATGCTAAGGTCATCAAAAGGCCTGTGAGGAAGAAAGGCAAAGGTGATATTACTGTCAATATTAAAGGTAATAAAAACGCTTGATGGATATCGAGATGTGCTAGGAACAAACCCAAGAAAAACGTTGACCGAAAGCCAATAGTGTTGAGCGAGGACTTGGACTCTGATATTGAGTGTTTCCTAGCTGAAGAATACCCCTATTCCCATGGATTATGCTCTATGGAACCCTATGATTATGTCTCTAACTTACCTTCGTGCCTCAAGAACTACCCAAACTACCCAGGAATCAAGCTGCACAATCAAACCCCTGGTAACTTGAAAAAACCCTCGCATGTGATACCAAAGATTGAACAACCACCATGTACCCAATGTAATGCCTGGATTGAACATTATTACACCGACGTTCCCCTGTTGCAGTCTAAGATCAAATCGTTAGAGGAACAAGTTACAGTGCTATCAAAAGAGAGAGATAGGCTTCAAGCCAACGAGAAGAAGCAAAAAACCACCAGTTCGATTGTCTTCAGAAATGTCGAAGCAACAATGGCCTTTGTCAATTCAAAATTATCATGACCGAGTTGCCCAGGTATGTGTTTCGACATCAATTTTGCTTTATGATTTTGATTGAATTAATATAACAGATTGGGTTTTCCTTTCGATTACTCCTGTTTGTTTTAATAGAGTCATAAATGGTTCTGTTACTTCGAATTTCAAGGGATGATTTCGTTTTTATTTGAAATAATATAAAAGATTTCGTTTGCAATTAGCATAAATTAGTTCTGTTTGCATCAATTTGTTTTCCTAAAAATCCAATATAGCTATGACTTGGTTAATGAGATTTTATTATTCTCAGATTAGTATAAACAATTGATTTGTTTTCGATTCTGTTTGGATTGCTTTTGAAACAATTTTGTATGTTTGAATTAGGATAGTCGACTGGGTTTGATTTCGATTAGTTCTATCTATTTCTAATAGATTCAAAACAATCCTGTTGACTTCGATTTACCAGGAATTATTATGTTTTGTATTGGATCAATATTTTTGTTTTGGATTATGATTGTATTCGACCTGCACGCAAGATTTGTTTGCTAAATTCAGACACGACTATGTTTTGATTAATACAATTTTTCATAACGATTGTGTCGGTCCCAAATTGGTTTGATTCATTTCTTTTGTTTTGATTCTGAAACGATGTGGCATGCCTCAATTAGCATGGTCGTTTTTATATGCATTGAAGATTGGTTTGACAAATACAACATAATCTATTCATTCGCAAAACGACTCTGTTAGTTTTGATTCTGAAAAACGATTATGTTAAGTTCAGAGTGACATATTTTGTCTCTATTGAATTCGTATGGAAGACTTGGCTAAATCGATTATATTTTGTTTTGAAATTGTTTCAAGAGATGATTTTGTTGGTTCCCCAACTATCAATCGATTTTGTATGTTCCGAATTGGTAATAAAAGTTGTTGGACAAATCCCACATATCTTGTTATTTATTCAATTATGATTTCATTTGCTATCGATTAGCATAGAAGTTGTGGTTTAAATGATTCATTTTGTTTTCAATTAGCAATTAAAGATTTGAATATATTTCTGTTAGCATTTCATTGATTTAAAACGATTTTGTTTTCAAATTAGACCAGCTACAAAATCGCAAGATTCTGTAGCTAGTCTTAAAATTTAGATTTTTGTTAATTTTATCAATAAAATATCACCTAAACTTGTCTATTCTTGTCCACTTTCAGGTGCATACGAATTTCAATGACCAATGGGATATGCTGTGGAAGTTTAGGAGATACTTTAGATATAGGTTTTTTTTAGGTTGTTAGCTTGAGTCAGAAATAGAGACTTGGGATATTATCCCCAGATTTTTTGTAAACTATTTTTGATCATTCCCACAGGGATGTTTTACCCTGTGGTCTTTAAATACTTGTTATTTTTTGTAATGGACCCATCATCATCACTGTTGGGAGAGATAGATTATGGATTTATAATAATACAGACTGGGATGAAAGTTGATGTCTTGTAACAGCTTTAGCTTTCAATATATCCAACTTTTATTTCAAGTTTTCTTCATATCAATTTGCAATTAATTATCGACTACTTTAGCTATCGTAATTCGTTGTAGGTCGATGTGATTTGGTTTATGCGTTGTCCATATCCGATCTCTCTTATTTAAAAAAAAAATACAGCAATTACTCTGTTTCAATTTAGTGAATTAAAGGTTTACCTTCTTTGTTAAATGGATCATTTTGTACAAATCTTTGCAAACAGATTTATCTAAATGTGATGATTTGTAAGTTATAAGATTGTTGTAATTTTTTATGTCTTGTTTGTCCTGTCATTTATATTTGAAGAGCACAGTTGCTTCTTATTTACGAGAAGCTTGTGGAGAACTTGGTGCGGGTTTCCTCCCTCCGAACAGCTAAATCAACTATTGCATACAGGACAAACCTGAAGCGTTACTTCAAGTCAGTTTGCTATTTGTTATTTACTAGTTAATTTATTAGTGTTATTTAAGTAGTTTGGATAGATATACATATAGTTCAAATTTATAGTTAGAATTATTATTTAGTTTCTTAGCTTAGATAGTTTTTATTTAATTTCTTTCTCATAAAATTATAAAAGATCAAAAAACAATAGTTTTGTTGTCTTAGGACAATTTACAAATGATTTTTGCAGGTTTTCATTTAAATCTGTAATCTGTAAATATTGTACATTTGTAGTTTTGTTGATAATTGAACATTTAATTTTATAGAATTATTGTTGTATAGTTTAGGTAATAGACTGTATATATGTACTTTAGATTTGTTTATTAGTTTTCTTTAATTGTTGTTTTATTTAGATTAGTTCCTTAGTGTAGTTTTCTTTTGTTTTCCTAGGACTTAGATCGGCCAACGGAGCCGCTAAACCTGTCAGGGTGGATCATCCCAAACAACTTGGGTTATTTAGACAACCCCGGACCAGATCCACTCTTCCAGTTGGCGAGCGTTCATTTTCGCCCGTCAACACATGGTTAGATTCGTACTACATCAGGATCGGTAAGAAGACCCTGTGTTGAGTTATCACTC
This sequence comes from Picea engelmannii, assembly GCA_009831015.1. Lineage (NCBI taxonomy): Eukaryota > Viridiplantae > Streptophyta > Pinopsida > Pinales > Pinaceae > Picea > Picea engelmannii. The sequence goes on along the minus strand of ML777931.1, from coordinate 292,281 downwards.
TTATATGTACTTTGCCCAGGTTGTGAAGGAGTTCTTTCGAACTATGACACATATATTGTTACATAGATCCACTTTGTTTCGGTCATGGCTATGTCTTGTCATATTGTAGATCCACTGTGTATTCTTCATGGCTACAATCAGTTCAGGTCATAGGAGTATAGATCCACAGTGTATCTTCAATGGCTATAACTTTTGTCAATACAATTATGGATCCATGGTGTATTTTATGGAGGCCATACCTAAAAAGTCTTTATCACTCAAGCATAGGTATGCCTGCCTTGGGTTTTGGAACATGTTATAATATTTGTTTGATGGTTGTGTGCATCTTTTTCTGGTTTCTCTACATCCATACCCCTTCTTTTGAGAGTGATGAATAGTGTAGTCTAAGGATGGTAGGTTCATGGATGGTCTGTACGCAGATGGTGACAATATTTCCAAGATAAGTACCAATCGTATGATAAAATTATATGTTGCATTGTTATTTACATGCTTATTCTATGGTTTATCATATATGTGAATATAATTGTTTGTATGTTGATGGGTATTTCCCTGTATATGTTGCATATCTGTGGTTACTGTTATTTCGGTATGAAATCATATATTACAGAATGTATCTATTTGTTTATGTTTATATGTAATTCTTCCACAAAGAGTGTTGTATGTATATGTTTAAGTTGCATGTAGTTTGAAGAGAAAATTTGTGTGGCATAGCTCAGTTGAATACTAGGTATGTTACTATATGTTCCTTAGTAAGAGAATGAAAGTGTTCCTTAGAGTAAAATGGCTGGTCTATTTAAGGTTGGAGATGCTACCAATTGGTCAGAGCATGAGAGATTGCTCTGGACTGGAATTTCCCCAACCTGTGGGTGGTTGGGGGAACATTACAACATAGGTATGAAATCATGGTGGGAACTAGACATGAGATGGCTTATCTTTAGGAATAATTGTTTTTTACTTATATATTCTTTCTGACTTTGCATTGAGTGGCCCATGGTTCATGTCTATTCAGGGTTCCAACAACACCTCTAAAACTATCGAATCTCCTAGTAAACCAAAAGGAAACACAGTGCACTACACCATATCACCCGAGATAGTATTAATGGGTGGCTACAATAATCATGTGTTTGCAACCTAGGATTGAGTGAGAGATCCGAGAACTATATGTTGAGAGTTCTATTCTAACTTATTAACGTAATATACTTTCATTACGATTATGTAGGAAATATGACAACTCATTCATTCAGCATAGAAATATCTACTGAAGATAATAAATAAACACATGCATTCAATCACATAACACAGGTTTTACCATGGTTCCCTCCCTCTTAGGATACATCCACAAAGATCTGGCTATTGGCTCTTTTATTATAGTAGTTATGGATTACAGTTTCGCGCACTTTACAACTCTTCTCAGTGGGTAAGATCTATTATGAGGTGGACTAGTTTGCACCAGGCTCCTTAGCCTATAATCTAACCCTGAATATCTACCCTCCTCAGTCCTCTCCAACTCAATAGTTTACAAAATTAGGTCATTATTACACATCAAAATTACTCACTATGATAGTGTCGCAAGTGTCGTCATTACAAGTGTTGTAAGTGTCGTATCTTGTCTGCAAGTGTCGCATCTTGACTGCAATTGTTGCAAGTGTCAAAAACATCATACTTCCATCTTTCCCATGTCATGCCTTTAATGACATCACAAAGACACTTAAGACACCCCAAAGACTAGTTTTGAAGAAGAGAAGTCACTTGACAGGGAGTACAAACCTTTTGTCACTGAAAGAACCACTAAAAAATGAATTTTGGAGAGGAGCGCTCCCACTGTGAGGGAGTGTTGGTGCTCCATGACCCTCTTTGGGGGAGTGTTTAAACTCCATGTGCACCCTTTTGGGGGAGTGCTACCCTTTTTTTGGAAAATTCTGGGTTTTTTGAGGCAAATAATGGAGGAATTGTTGTGGGTGGGAATCCCTCCTATGGAGTTAGCATTTAAGGGCTCTAATCATGCATGAAGAAAATTACCATTTCAAAGGCTTCTACTCTTTCCTATTCTCCCAACAAAAAACCCCACATTCATGAAATACAAAGATGTAAATGATATTTGGTAACTCTACCTTAAGTCCTTTGTTTGATGTCAATCCCTTTTCTTTCACTGACTCTTTGATTGCAAGACTCCTCCTAAAGCTGACCTACATTCACACATTAACAAACCAAAATTTGTGAATATGCATTTCATATACTAATTGTTGGGTTAGTTGTGACAATATCATAAAATAAACATTCAACTCAAACACATGATATGGTGGGACGGGAAAAGTATTATGTTTTGTATTAATCTTCACAAGTGTAAACTTACAATATGTGGTCGGCATTGCTCCTTGAAACTGGTCCTGGGATCCTCTTCAACTGTCTTCCAACTGCTTTTCTCTATACTTCTCTTTGCACGAGGATGGCTAAAGGTTGGGACAAGGGGAATTCTCAATTGGGTATAGTCTCTTTACTACGATTTTCCTCCTTTCAAATGGGACCCCTACCCCTTCTTTTATAGGCTAGAAGGAGCTAGGTATTTGATCGAATGATCGGCCATGCATGGCCGAAAGGTTTATTTAACTTACCTAAATCTATGAGTTCCATCAGTAACTTTCCTTTTTTCGTTCTTTTGTAGGTACACGCGGGTTGTATTGGGGCAGCTAGTGTGTACACCCATGCAGTAATGGATCAGGGAACGTGGGCCTTTATAAAGGGGGTTTTTAAGAAGAGTTGTTCAGTAGTGTTTTCGCAAAGAAGGAGTCTGAGATGGCCTGATTCCAGGTAAGTGTGTCTGGTGAAAATTAGAGTTATAACAGATGCCTCCTAATGTCTGAGGTCAGAAGAGCATCTAATGGCCGAAATACATTATCAATCTTTATCAATGTACCAAACCGGTGAGCCCAGGGACCAGAATTCGGGAAGTGGCATCTACAAAATAAAAATTATCTCACCGAGGTGGGCATACCCATGCTTGGGATGAAATAAAATCATGGCTACCAATCAAATACACTATAGATCCATGTCATATAACTATATAAAGTGCATCCATGAGCAATACACAGCGGATCTACATCTCAAAATAAAAAAGATATACATGTAGAGTATCCATCTTCTAGAAGATAATAAGGGTTGATGGTTGGAGATGAGATGTTCAGAGCTCGAGAAACATCTTCAAAATATTCAAAACTAAAGTAGGAGTGTAATATGAGTGTATAACTTCACTACCCAGAGGTCTTCGACATCTCATCGGTCATGGACTAGGGAATCTTTGATGATCAGACTAAAAGCTTCATTGATTTTGAACAAAGACTTTATTGGACTTTCAGGATGGTCAAGTATGAGGATAAGAGACAAAATGTAGAGGGGCCAACTCAGGCTTGGTAAAAAATTCCCTTGGACAATAGCATGACAGATGATGAGACTCAAGTAGCATGGTATTGACATAAGTTTGTGAGGTAGGAGGCAACACAAACTCTCCATATGTTTGGAAGAATAATCAAATGAAGGAGGACATAGCTATATGTAGCGAGAACAACTTCCTAAGGTCATATTAAATCCTAGAGATTGAATAAAAAATGAAAGTATGTGCTTTGTCCAAGGGTGACTCATTATGCTGCCAATAAAAAGAAAATACTTTTCCCTTCCTCTTTTTGGGGTATATTTGATTTTTTTGTCTTTTTCAATAATTTTGGAAAAAGAATAAAAGAATGCTACGTTACAAAGGAGGAATGAGTGTCACAAACATACAAGTTCGAAGCGCAAGGACAAAACTGATGTTCAAAGAAAGGACACTCAAAAAAAATCCCTCCTGGGGCCAAAGGTGTCAAGACGCAAAGGAAGAGTGCTACAAGGCTTGCATATAAGGCATGTTTCAGATGATTCGATTGAGAGAAACATGGAGACGACATTAGGACAAATACATGGGTATGAAAATGCAATTAATAAGACACACAATGGTAACTTCCTTCGATGTAAGTTTAATGATCCCAAAGAAGGTAAGCTCGGTGGTTTTTCATATTCAGAGAGTCTGAAAAAAGCGTAAGAGGAGACTCTAATGGGGTACCTTTTTCGAAGCTAGTCTAGTTGGTTCGAAAAAGGGGTAAACTAGCATCAAAAAGACGTCTATTCAAAACCATTTTAACAAGTGTGATAAAGACAAGATCACTCAGCCATTTTTTCATTTTTGAGTCTGAAAAAAGATTAACTATGGACTTCGTCAGGAATGTACTTCTGGACCATTTTAACAAGTGTGAAAGAATAAGGTCACTCAATGATATTTTCAATTTTAGGTAGTCTGAAAAAGAGCTTAACTATGGACTCCATGGGGATGTTCTTCTAGACCATTTTAATGAGTTTGAAGGAGCAAGGTCACTCGACGATCTTTTCAATTTTAGGGAGTCTAAAAAGAGCTTAACTATGGACTCTGTGGGGTTCCTTTTTTGTAAATTTAGTCCCTCAAGCCTGAAAAGGGGTAAAATTATACCTAGTGATACTCTTATAGAGAAATAAAGTTCCTAGAGTATACCTTTGTTCATATAGTTGACCATCCATACCGAAAAAGGGGTAAATTACCGTCGAACAGACGTGCCTTCAAATTTTAGTTTAACGAGCGTGAAAGAAAACAAGATCACTTGGCAATATTTTTATATTTAAAGGGTCTAAAAAGGGCTTAAAAGAAAACCTGTGGGGACTACGACTCATGTATGAAACTGGTTCATATAGATCCCACTGCTAGGCTCAAACCAAGAGTCTCTTCGATTGTCAACTTGGAAATTCTCCCAAAAGGGGAGAAAACACAAGCCACGGTGTAAGTCCTCCCACGGTATAAAAATTGTAGTCATGGCTTCAAGGATAGCCTCATCTGAAGGCAACTAAAAATCTGAGAAATAACACAAATGAGGGTCGACAGTCCCAAAGGGTGAAGTAAACTAACCATACTCCATATGATGATGGAGGATCTCTCCAGGACTTGAGGATCTACAAACAACGAGATCAGACTCGAAAAGATACTCAAGCCTACTTGGACCAAGAGGGGGAAGTAAGGGCTCCCATGCCCCCATTGGATAAACCAATGGATCAATTGCTAATTCCAAGTCTCGAGAAGGAAAACATGATTTCACAGGTTCCTGCTCAGAAGCAATTGAACACCGAGGATAAGATGCCACATAATTAACCTGTGGCGGGGTGGAGTCTACACGAACACTAGGAACATATAAAGGGGAAGCCTGAACTAACACTAAATTAGGATGGTGATTGTTAGATGCCAGCTGGTCGATAGTGACAATGCTTCCATTGTGAGGGAAATGCATAACCCAGAAGAGTGTATACACCATAGCGTTCATAGCATATACATAATCATGCTCGGAAAGCATGTTGAAATCTAACGGCCCTTGCACCACTATAACATCAACAAGGACAATATTCCCACCTAAATATATAGGTAACTGAGGAAGAACCCCTAAATATTCACTAGGATGTCTATCAAAAGCCAACAACTCATGCGAAGAAGACACAAGCTCGAGACATACCAAGACTTTTCAAACCGAGGAGAATAAAATACTTGCGGAGGATCCTCCATCCACGATACATCGATAAATGTTTGTTGAATTAACTTCAACCCTTATTTGGAAAGGTGCGGTAGAAGGAAGACAAGGCTCAACAAGGTCATTCCAATCAAAGGAAACCATCCTAGGTCTTGGAGGGGGTGTGATCGGAATGCCCCCTTGTTCTGAAAATATTGAACTAAAAATGCTAAAAACATAGTCGGTAGACACATCACTCCCCAAGAGAAGAGTGGGATCATCCAAAGACTACATCGGCATGATATTTTTGGTAGACTCAACACTCCTCAAGAGAAGAGTGGGATCAGCCGAAGACTGCAATGGCATGACCACTTTCTCAACCCAAGGTTGCATAGGCTGCGAGACTACAAGTTCTAAAGGCACCTCACCCCTCAAAATAGGAGTGGGATCAACTGATGACTACATTGTCATGACCACTTTCTCAACCAATGGTTGAATAGGATGAGAGACTACAAGGTCTAAAGGCACCTCACCCCTCAAAAGAGGAGTGGTATCAACCGATGACTACATCGGCATGACCACTTTCTCAACCAATGGCTGAATAGGCTGAGAGACTACATGGTCTAAAGGCACCTCACCCCCCAAAAGAGGAGTGGGATCATTCGATGATTGCATCGGCATGACCACTTTCTCAACCAATGGATGAATAGGATGAAAGGAAACCTGAGAAATCTCAGAATCAGAAGATCTTGCAGATAGGGACCACAATCTTTATACCTCTATAATTTCAGGGCACAAATGAGTAAGGTGATATCCCTTGCAAATATTACAAGGGAACTTAGGCTTACATCCTATTCGTATAGGTATCTCAATAGAATCAATTCCCTCAACATGACTAGCAATGGATGGTTGCACATCTCCAACATGACTTGCAAAGGCTGGTGATGGGTCGATAACTTGACTTGCAGAGGCTACAGGCCTATTACCAGTATGACTAGTAGTGACTGGACTCTTTCCCCTAGCATGACTTGAAGAGGGTGAGTGATTTCCCCCAGCATAACTTGCAGAGGCTGGGTGTTGGTATTCAACGTGACTTGCAGAGGTTGTTGACCTATCTCCAACATGACTCGCAAAGGTTAGTGATTTCTTCTTCCTATTCTTCCTCTTTCTATTTCGTTTAGACATTCGGTTTCTAGTAACTGTAATTTAACTATAATGAGGAGGAGAAGACTTTGTTGATGAAGAAACATCAACAGGGTGCCCATGACTTAAGGTTCTTAACTAAGAAGCATCAAGAGAATTCAGGACATTTGGGATGGTACCCAACCAAACCGTTAGTCCCACATTCAAACCAAGAATGTACAAAGTGGCCATCAAAAGGACACCAACATTTCTGAAGAAAGGAAAAGCACAAGAATCCCCTTGTTAAGGGGTTCCTTGGTTGGTATCGTCGGGATATTTATCCATGAATATCTTATGCATAGGTTCTCCCCTTGCGCAATCGTTCAAATTCGTAAAAGTCTCACACACTGACTCTGAAGAACCAATGTTATCAAAACAATGCCTATAAAGAGGTGGCTCCACGTTTCTAAGCGAAATACTGAAAAGTCCTCTCAACTGGTGGAGTGGGCGGTCTACCACCCTAGGTCAGAGACCCAAAGCCACAATTGACTAACTCACTATAGAAAAATAGGGAGCACAAAGAACACACTAAAAGTTCTTAAAGGCAAATAAAGCAAATTACTAACTAGTTGGAAGAACATTTACACCAACCAACACTAGAGAAACTTATCGGTGCAAGTGCAACTTGAATACAGAAGCACCCTCCAGGTATACTCTACAAAGCGTGGCCCAATGTATACCCTAGGTATTGTGGTATACCCCCACGGTCACCTGTGTAAGTCCCTAAAATGAGGCAACTAGGTTTCCAGCTCGTGAATAATCACCAGGTGGGTACAATCGACAGTCTGGTGGACCGCAATGAGCAGGGTATCAAGCCCAAAACCTATCAAGGGTATCAAAAGAAAGTGTTTCAGAAGACGAATGAGGACCTCGAATGGATTCAAGACCCATGAAGCTCCATGGAAAATGTGATCATCAAAATCCCAATACAAGTCCTCTATATGTGTTCCCCACTACTCTTGGTTCGGCTTTGGAGGGGTTATGTCCGCTACCTTTTCGCACGCGACCTTGTGTTTATCCCCTGTGTTAGAGGGGGCTCCCGGATAATTTCCACATTACTAGACTTTTACACTCCTTAGCACAGACTCATATGTTTGTTTTATAGCCTTGAAGAGTTTCTTCTCCAACCTAAATCAAGGCTCTATCCTAATCTAGTTGATAGACCCTACAAACATAAAGTCTAGTAAATTTTAATTAGCGTTCTTTTTATTGGCTTGATTTACTGAAAAGGGTTAAGACTCTTGCAGAAAAAAGAAATGATAAGAACACTAGAAAAGAAGGATTGTGTTTCTTATTTTTCTTTTGAAATGCTTTTAAGATGAGAAGAAAACACAACACTATGTTAATTTCTTTTTCTTTTTCAAATAACAATGCAAGGCAAATGCCAAGAAAGAAAGAGAACTAACAAACTATTTTTCTATTTTTTTTTATATTTTTCTTCCAATCAAAGTAGAAGTAACAAAATATTATAAAATAAACTAATGAATGCATGATT
>ML777931.1:253899-271778 GCA_009831015.1 Picea engelmannii | reverse complement strand
GCTTATCATTCAAAGACAAAGCACATTGATGTTTAATATCACTTTGTGAGAGACATGATTGAAGAAAAGAAAGTATCATTGATGAAGGTGGACACTTTGAAGAATGTTGCAGATTCATTAACAAAATCTGTGAGCACTGAGAATTTCTCTTAGTGTAGAGGATCCATGGGCATTGTTGCACTGGATTGTTGACTATGTAACCTTGTAACCCCCTGCGTGCAAAGAAAACAATAAGTGGGAGAATGTTGGGTATGTGTTATATTCTTTGCACGAGTAGTAGTGTCTGAGAATCTACGTTGGGCGCGTAGGGGGGTTAGAGGGGGGGGGTGCAGGGGGGCGAAGCCCCCCGTGTGAGGGTTTGGGGGCAGCGCCCCCGAAAAAATATTTCGCACCGGGATGACATATTTCCGGGACCACATGATATTTAGGTGGTTTTTCGACACATGGTTTTTTGCCGATGGTTTTCTATTTCTAGTTAAGGAATTAGGGTTTTGGACTAATCTAGGTCATTGGGTTAGGGTTTTCGATGTCGTTGGCTCCTATATGTATATTTTATTGTAAACAATGTAACACAATGTATGAATATAATATATGTTGGTTTTCCCGGTTTGGGTTTCCAGGTGAAAAATCTCTGTGTAATGTTTGTATTTTCCATTGTATCTTTTCTGTTCTTTTCTGAATATCAGTTTGCAGTAGATATTGTACAAGGTTAGAATTTACATTTATCTCTATACTATCATGAAGTCTTGATTAATCTATCAAACTGTACTTCTGCTAATTGATTGCTCTGAATCTGTCTTCTCAAACTCTACAAGATTCTCGAAGGATGGTTCTTTGGTCTGACACATCTATCATATAGACTCCCCCCTGTCTAATATTCATATTACTTGGGAGTCTCTAAGTCGTATGGGTCAGAACAATTCCTTCTCTGATGTGTATTCATATCTTCATTGGTAGATTCATCATCATCTTCATTGGTAGATTCATTCTCTCTCTGAGATCTGACTTCTTTATTTCTGTCTATAGATTCATATTTCACTACAATGCCTCAAAGTACAATCTTTTGAACATGTTATTTATTTACATGTCCTTCCTTTATTTCAGTTATTTTCCAAACCTTTCTGTATCTGACATATTTCCTTTTCTCTGTAGAATTTTATTCATCTCGTTTTATTGCCAATCTTGTGATCTCTGGTACCTGGTCTTTGTTCACTTGTTCTTCCTTTTTTCTTATCCATACTTTCTTATATCTGATATTAGTATTCTCTTTCATGGAAGTATCGATCATGCTTCTACAATCACTGGCTATGTGTCCATAGTTATGACATTTGTAACACTCAATGTTACGTGCGACCACATAGGAACTTCTTGCTTGAACATTTGTTTTATAATCCTTGCAATATGCAACCTTATGTCCAAAGTTAGTACAATAAAAACATTTACCATCAAATAAATTTGCATACCTAGGAATGAATGATCTTCTTTGTGGCGTAGTCCTTCTAAATTTTTTCCTTGACTGATCATGATCATGATTGAAGCTTCTTTGTGGCTTAAACATGGATGGTCTTCTTGAAGATGTATCTTCAATAGTTTTCTTAGATTCTGGTTGACTGTGATTCCTTCCTTTGAGTACTTTTGCATAACTCTTTCTATTTTCTTCATTATTCTTTTCTAGCAACCTAGAGTGCTTCTCTTCATTCTCTATAACTGATGTGGATCTTTCTGTCTCTTCAACATTCTTGTTGATCTTGATGATTTTACTTCTCAATGTGACAACTTCTTATTCAAGCTTCTCAACCTCTTATTCTTTTTTCAATATCTGAGACTTCATAACTTCTTATGTTCTTTTCACTTATTCAAGATGAATTTTTAATGTGATTATTTCTTCTTCAAGTCCTTTCTCTTCTTGACCAAACTCTACCTCAAGCTGGTTTAGATCGTTAGTTCTTTCCTTAAGATGATCTATCAATATCTTCTCTCTCATTTATGCTTCTTCCTTATATGTTGCTATGTTGGTTTCCAAACACTTCTTTTCATATTCAAGATTTTCTTCGATCTTTCTGGCTTCTTCTAGCTGAATTCTTAAGTTCTCGATGACCTGTTGGGCTTCTTCCAAAATGTGAACACTTTTCTTTTGTTTCATCAATTCTTTCTTGAGTGAATTGTTTTCTTCTCTTAATTCATCTAAAGAACTAATCAATTCTTATTTATAATTGCCTTCCTTTCCAATTAGTTTTTCTGTCTCATTTCCTTCATGGCATTCTATTTCAAGATGTCCACGTTTTTCACAATTAAAACAAAACAACATACCTCTAGTGATTATGTACTCTTCATCTTCTAAATCTGCTTGACATGATGAACATAATTCTTCTTGATTTGTATCTGCATCTTCTTTGAAATTTTTTGAATATGTGATGGGTGAATAATATATGTCATGTAAGTTATCCCAAAGTTCTTTTGCTGATGAAAATTTACCAACCTTTTCTCTTACTGGATTAGGTAATCCTTCCCAGATGAAATCCATTGCTATTTTGTTATTCTTCCTCAATTCCTTCTTGACTGTAATATTTGACCTTTTTGAACTATCATATCCTGTGACAACTGATATCCAAATATAATGTCCTTGTGCTTGTAAAAACACTTTCTTCCTTATGCTCCACATCTCATACTTAAAACCATTCTTACCATTAAACATTGGTACTCCATTCTCAGAATAATCCATGATCTCCTTCCAGTGGTTAAATTGTTTCCTGAAAAAACTTGCTTTGATACCAATTGTTGGATTACTAAGAGGGGGGTGGAATCAATAATAGATCAATTTAATCCTTTTTAACCATATAATCCAAGTGTTATATCAATGTATCATTATCATCCAATAACTATAGAGTAAATAAGAAATGAAAAAATGAACAATCATACACATACATAGTACACCAGTGTTTTATGTGGAAACCCAAAGTGGGAGAAAACCACAAAATTCTTTATCTTATATGTATTGAAGAATTACATTCATTGGAAGCACAAACTTCCTTTGTTTTCCAGCTACTACTGGAATGAGGCTCCAACACCCTAGTTTCTCAGGCTACAACCTGAGAGAAGCTCCAAATCCCCAATTCTCTGGCTACAACCTCCTATGTTTTCTAGCTACAACCATAAGGTGGCTACAACCACCTATCCTTGCCCTGTCCAACCACCCTGAAGTAGAAGTAGAATGATGGAACCACTGTCACACTATCACTATGAGATATACCACTATAAACCTATACCAATCAAACTGTACCAATAACATGAACCATGCATCAACATGTAACTCAACATGTAATCAATCTGTACCATAAACAAGTGCATCAACCATGCACCAACTTGTACCAACCAACCTGTAATCAACCTGTACCATAAACAAGTGCATCAACCATGCACCAACCTGTACCAACCCACATGTAATCAACATGTACCATAAACAAGTGCATCAAACATGCACCAACCTCTACAAATAATGTGTCAAGTACTCATCAATATGTACCAACATCATCAACTATACACTTCATGTATGTGCCAACTCATCAACTACTTGTCTCAACCATATACCCAACTTGTACCTCAACCAAAATCCCTCATCAATTGCATCATCCAAATATGATTTTTAACTCTATAATAGACCTGGTGTATATGATCACAAACCTGCAAACCTTCCTTAACTTTAAACAACAAGAGACTAGCATTTTCATCAAACTTTTCTTTAGTCTCACATGACTAGCTTTGGATTAGTCAACAACCCTAACTTGAAATAATCATAAATTTGTACCTATAATGAATAAATATATGAAATTGATACACAATTTTCTTCAGTGTGTTTTATGCAATTCCTCTAGGTTTCACTACTTGGAACCTCTCATAAAAGGAGTTATAGAAAAAATGGCACACCTTGCTGAATTTGGGATTATTCTAGAGAGCGACCTTGTAGAGAGTGCCCCGCACAAAATATTTTTTGAATCGATATGAAAATGTTACACGGCATACTAAAGACTGTAATCTAGCCAACACATTTGGTCTCACTTAATTTGGATATTTTAGGAATAATTTATGACATTTTTACTCGAAACACCTTAGAAAGCATCATCAAAAGAATTTATCCTTCCTTGAATTTCGGCCTTCTTTTCTTCACTTTCCTCGGAAATTCAACTTAGATATCCTTTGGTTACCTCAGACACCTATAGGTATTAAATATTCTTAATTTTAATTAAAATGAGATAGCCTTGCCTCTTATTTATATAGCCTCTTGAATAGCCTTGCCAAGTGACAAATATCTTGCTCCATGATTCGGCTTGGGTCTGGTGGCGAAAAATGTGTACTTTGGTTCCTTCTATCCCATGATGACTATCAAAATGAGCATCCATGATTAATGAAATTATGTTCCTAGATCCTATGCATCCTTACATTCATCCAGAAAAAAATTCAAGTGATAGGGTGCCCAACTACCTATGGTTCCCTCGACACATTGTGTTGCAACTGTGACGACCCCAGCTGAGACTTCCTCCCTGAGGCATTTTCTTAGCAGCTTGCAGGCCAAGATTTTTGTTGCCATTTTTATCGTGGCATCATTGATCCTCTTGATGATGATTCATCGCATCCCCCTATCAGTGTCATATTTTTTTTCATCTCTTCCATGAGTGATTTCTCCTTTGTTTTTTCATCAATAAATTGCACAGGTTCCATGCCCTGGGATGGAAAACTTGTAATGTGCAAAATGAGCTCCACGTCTATCGAGATGAGCTTCTCCAACCATATATCCCCACCATGTGTGATTTCCATCAATTTCTTGATGAAACTACTAGCATACTACCCTCTTCCAAAGTGTGGTAGCTCTAGCAGACCTAAATTACATGTTTTCTCCATTCCTGCTGCTCACTGGAGTGGTTGATGAACTGGTTTCCCAACTGCATTCATGCCCGCAGTCTATAAGTAGAATTTATTTTCGAACTCTAAGAAATTTTCCATGTTCATTACAATGTGGTCTGAGTATTTTAACTTCTCGACATAACCTAGAAAGTATGATTTCACCCGTACCTCATCTGGTATGCACGGCAAAACAAGGGCTACGACGGGTGACTTGCGTGGTGACCTAGGTACCTATTGCTTGTCTTTTTTCGGTAGTCGTTGGATCAAGGTTCCAGCCTCCATCGGTCATACTTTAGAAAACCATTATGGCCAGCCCATGACATCTTCCATTGTTCCTTTTGGTTGTTTGATATTTTTCTGGTTCGATTGTTGCTTCCTGATTTGTCACCATCCCATTGACTCTTGGAGTGGCTTCAAGGTTCTCTAGTTGTGCCTCCTTCAGGGTTCCTCTTCCCTGGTTCTGTTTCTCATATTCTACTACTGACATATCCACATTCATGCCCTCAGGTGTTGGCTACTGGTTTTCTTCCACCAAAAGTATGGGGTTCATCGGTGTTGTATATGGTGATGGGATTTCGTCAATATTGACTATCTTTGGTGGTTGTTGTTCGCCTTCCTCCGATTGTACCTATGCCCTAGTTCTAACTCTAGAGTGTATGGTAGTATGGCTTGTTTCTTATTGCTTTGGTGGTGCCATGGTGGTGAATTTCAATAATTTTCTAAGTTCAATGGTATCTGTAATATATGTGAACTGCACTATGTGCTTCATATTCTCTCTTTATCTCTATCTTTTCCATTCTCACAATAAATTGTTTTCTCCCACATCCCTATTTTGTATGGGCACCGCATGAATATTTTCGAAGACGCTACCTTTATGATGAATTCAATGAACCTTTGGTTCCTTCATACTTTCCATTACTCTCCCTTTCCATCTCCAATTGGCGCGATTAATGCGGCATCCTGTCGGTCTTTTCCGGCATTCAATTCTGCATAACTTTGTCGTTTCGTACTTCTTTTGTCATCTTTACTTTTCCCTCTTGTTTCCATTGTGACCTGGCCATTGGAATTTTTCTCGCCAAGTTTTTATTCCTAAGTGTGTGTGCTCCTTCTCTTTTTGACGAATTGTACCTCTGTTGGTACTGTTTAATATCCTGTGTTTTTTTTATTTTTTATTTTTTTTCACTGTGAATTTCAAGTTGTGGGTGGTTGAATGTCCTTGTATGGCTTTAGTCGGCTCCTGTTGATCATCCATCTAATCTATTCACCTGCTAAGACTTTCAAATGTACAGCTCCTCCATCAGTAACAATTTTTACTTTGTACGGTCTTAACCAGTGCATTCTGAGTTTTCCTGGGTGTTGAATGGATTTGTTGTCATACATCAACACTATGTCTCCTTCCTTGAAAGTTTTTTTTTTTATGTGTCTGTCATGCCAAGATTCGTCCCTTTCTTTTTGAACTTGTTGATGGAACCCTGCTAGGATCTGATCTTCCTCCATGGTCATCAACTGGTTTAGTCTCTCATGTACTGCACCTTGTTCATTCATGTGTGTAATTGTTGCGATGCACAAACTGGGTACCAAAACTTATAGTGGCACAACTACTTCTTGGCCATATACTAGTTTAAATGGCATGTGCCCTGTCAAATTTTTTCAGGTAGTTTGGTAGGCCCACAATAATGCTGGTATTTTTAGGTCCCAATCGTCCCCGTTGACATTACAGATCTTTGTCAGTGCATTCTCAAGGATTTTGTTAAATGCATATACTATGCCATTTGTTTGTGGGTGGTATGGTGTGATTTTCTGATGATGGAATTCAAACTCTTTAGTCATAGCATTGATAGTGTTGTTAATGAAGTGCATTCCTTGGTCTCTCATCAAAACTCTTGGGCACCCAAATCTAGTGATTACTTGTTCAAAGAGGAAGTTTGTTGTTGTTTTTGTGCTGCAATCCTTCACTGGTGCTACTTCCTCCCATCTTGTCAGGTATTATGTCACGGTAATAATGTACCTTGCTCTTGTTCTTTTTGCTAGTGGGTTGAGTGGTCCCACAAAGTCTATTTCCCATTTATCAAATGCCTGCAATGTTACCTGTGTTTGTAATGGAATCTCATCCCTTATGTTGGGTTTACCAACCCTTTGACAGACATCGCATCTCTAGAAGTAATCCTTTGAGTCTCTGTGAATGGTAGGCCACCATAGTCCTGCGCGCAATAACTTCTACACGGTAGCTTTGCCTGCATAATTTCCTCCTGCTATTACCTCATGGGCTTCTGTTAAAACTCTTGGTCCTTCGTGTTCTAACACATATCTACACAAGATTCTATCTATGTTGTATAAGTGTCCTTCGATTAATTAATAGTCTACAACCTCGACTATCAGGTTTTTCATCTGTGCGGTGTTATATTCTTGTGGTGCAGTACCTTTGCTCAAGTACTAAATGATATCTGCAAAGTATTCATCAATGATCTGGACTGAAAATAATTGTGCATCCAGGGAGTTGTCCTCTAAATTCATAGGTTCTTCTCCGTTTGTGACCCTTGATAGGTGGTCAGGTCCTGCATTCAATTTTCCTAGCTTGACTATTACTTCAAAATCAAATTCTTGAAACAGTAGTAACCATCGACAAATTCTCCCCCTAAACACTGGCTTGTTGACTAGGTATTTAAGGGTTGAGTGATCTGTGAACATCTTGAAGTGTTTTCCCAATAAGTAATGTTTGAACTTCTACAGTGTGTAGACCATAGCTAGCCCTTCCCTCTCTATAGTGTTATAGTTTTGTTATGATTCTAATCACTTTATGCTCACAAATACTATAGGGTGATCCAAATTTCCACCTCTTGGTTGCACCAAGATAGATCCAAGTGCTATGGCTAATGAATCTACATGTACGTGGAATGTCTTCTCCCAGTCTAGAAATACTAGTATTGGCACGGTGACCATTTTTTCTTTCAACATATCTAGACCATGTTGACAATCATCATTCCACTAAAACTTTGTATCTTTCCTTAACAGTTTCTCCATTGGTGCGGTAATCAACGTGTATCCTTTGATAAACTTTCTGTAGTATCATGTGTCTCGCAATGTCTCTCTTAGTTGATGAACTATTTTTGGTGGTGGCAAGTTAACAATTACTGCAATCTTTGCAGGATCCACTAGTAAACCTTGTTTGCATACTATATGGACCAATAGTATCCCAAACGATGTTCCAAATATACATTTTTTTTATGTTTAATGATATATGGCACTACCTACATCTTTATAAAATTAGTCATAAGACCTCTACATGTTCTTTCAACAAACTATAGACTATCCAATTGTCCAAGTATACTTATAGAAACTAGTGGATGAATTCCTTAAACGTGACGATGACTACTCTGGAAAATATTATTGGTGCTTTCTTCAGTCCAAACGACATGACTGTGTACTGGTAGGATCCCCATTCTGTAGAAAACATGGTCTTGTATCTATCTTCCTAAGCTATATTGATCTCGTGGTAGCCTGAGAATCCATCAGTGAATGAGTAAACTTTGTGTCCTCCTACGTTCTCCAACACTTCGTCCGTGAAAGGTGTAGGGAACGGGTCATGTAGGGAATGCATTGTTCAACTTCCTCAAGTCGACACATATACTTATCCCTCCTTGTTTTTTCTCCTGAACTACCATTGGGATTATCCATTATGATTGTTCCACTGGTTCTATGATTTTGGCTTCAAGCATCATGTCGATCTAATCTTTGACTTTCTACTTATATATCAGGTTCAATATGTATGGTCATTGTCTTATCAGTCTCCCTTCATCTCTAAGTCGTATCTTCATTTCTCCTAGCTCTCCATTATACCATTCATATCTATAAATTTTGTGGGAAATAGGTCATTGTACTCGCACAGTAACTCTATTATGATTTCTATTGTTTGCTCATCCCAGTAATCTTCAATGCTGGCCATTTTTGGATTCTCAATTGTCCCAATGTTGACTTTATTTACCTTGATCGGAACAACAACGACTTCTTATTATATATATGGACCCTCCACTTCTATTTCACCTTTTGCTTCCTCAATCTTAATATTGCATGGATCGTCTTCATCCAGTGCTTCCTCCTATACATGGTAACACAACAACAATTCTTTGATTGTCTGTTTGTTTCATCGTTGTTCTTCTGTTATGATTTTGACTTCTGGTTCCTTAATGAATATCACCCCTCTTATTTGTTTAAGAGATGCATCTATGTTGGGGTTCTCATGCTCGAATGAGAAAGTGACTGTAAACTTATGTTGCAATATCGTCTAGGTCATAGTTCCTTTATGTAGTTCCTGGTCTATATACCAGTTCACTGGTATGCCTTCTAGAGTGTGTATGAAATGATGAGGCCATTCCTCTGGGGGTGTCATTTTCCACAGTGTTCTGCACTTCTCCAAGTGTTCTTTTGGTGCTCCCTATCCATCATACTTCGGTTTCTTATTGTTTTTCTGTTCTGCACCGAACCTTATGCGTAGTAACCGCTTACATTGGTACCAATATGTGATTGTCTCTTTGTGTGCACCCCACCTTCTTGCAGGTGTGGCCTTGAGTGCTATATCAAGTGCTAAGAGTCTTTGATTCTCTAAAACTTCATCTTTGTATTGTGCCAAAAATACTTCTATATAGTTTACTCCATGGAAACTGGGTGGTTCTTGTATCTTCGTGCCTACCCATCTTATTGCATTGTTATTCGTGCACATCTTCTCATGGAAACTTCGTGTAGCCTTTGTTTCCAATACTCTAAACCGACATCTAATTCTATAACACATGAAGTAATCCTCCACCAACTGAGTATCCCATCTGCACTTGGGTTCACATAATCTTCATCATGCGTAGTTCTATAGAACTGGTTGATTTCCTCTAATTCTAAGAAAGTGCGTTCTACAAACCTTTCCCCTTATGATAGGTCTAATGGCGCAATGACCCTGTATTCACCTAACTCAAATGTCATTTTTCACATCTTCAAATTTATTATGGCCTGGTTGTCAAACTCCCAATCCAACTCAAGCAACGTTGGATATGGTGTTGTGTCATCCCCTATTCCAATCACTTCAAAATCTGCTTTAGTGCGCACTCCATCCAGGTCTACTATTACTCCTTTCAGTCTACTGATTGGTAAGAATCTGTGTTGGTTTTCCAGTTTCAGTTGAATAGTTGAATATCCTAATGTGGGCTTTCCCATGCATTGCCATGTCTTCTTTGGTAATACATTAAATTCATATCCTATATCTAGTATGATATCTCCCATGTCGAAATCTCTGATGTTGGCATTCAATCTAAACTCCCTACTTGTTCTTCTCCTTGTGTGTAGGTGATTGACTATTTTTTGTTCTAGTTTTCCTTCCATCTCTATACTAGATCTTTGTAATATGTTTTGCAATATTTTGACAGATGATGGATCATTTAAAACTTTTACACATGATTTCAAAAAGCATTTGATTGTACTTACTTGTCCCATGGGTTTCATTTCATTGGTATGATCCAATAACGGAGGCATCTCATACTCTAGTGCTTCTTTTCTTTGCTACGCAGTTGAGGTCGATTCAATGTCGTCCTTCTGAAATTATTGTCTGGATTTCTTAAATATCTCCTTCTCGTTCTGCGTGTTAAACTGCTTCCTTGGTTCGGTGTTCTTTGTCACCCACTGGTGTTGTACTAACCATTGTCAGACTGTGTTGTTTCCTATTTTAGCTCCTCTGCGGGTAACTATGTTGATGTTCCATCCTTTGTCCCTCTCTTTGGCTGAAATCCACTAAACATTTTGATTGTTCGAATTCCTTTTTTCTTGGATAGTTACTAATAATGTTGAACATTCTTCTGTATCATGGTCCGATGCACGACAATACATGCAAGTTGCTAGTGGAAGTGGACATTTTCTTACACTCTCTTGGAAGTGGACAATTGTGACATACCACTGGTCCTCTACCTCTTCCAAAACCTCCTCTCGCTCATCCTCCACCTCCGTAGCCCGCTCAATATCCTCTAGGCACGTTATACTGTGGAGCCTTGTTGAAAATTAAAATTGTCAACAAAGTTTTTCCCTCAAAGTGTTGCTAAAGCCTATTATTATATAAAATAAAAATAAAAAAACTAAATAATACTAGTAGGCGGGACCCCCTTGAACTATTGAAGATCAGATCTTTTCACTTTTGATGTTGTGATGATATGCAGCATGGCTTACATGATTGATGAGATATTTTTGTTATTGGTTATGATTTGAGTTTATGAGGTGTTGATTCCGGATGTTACTACAACCTATGCTATTATGTTCTTATCACACCTACACAACAAGCATGTTAGTGAAATTGCATGAAGGGTAGTTTTGAGAGAGGCAAATTACTAGAACAAGTGCAAAGGAAAGGGACCTAGTTCTACAAATACCACATGCAAAAAATTGGGAAGGAATAATAAATAATGCAAAGGGATGGAATTTTAACAACCCCATTGTTGGCCCTTGACCAAGTTTTGAGGACCCTTGGTGATTTTTTACCATTTTGGGACTTCAATAGGCTATCGAAGGAGGAGTGCAAGTCGAATCGAAGATCATGGGATCTCGACCCCTTTTTAGGTATTTTTGGGTTTTGGGCTTATGTAATGGGTATGGGGATGTTGTCCCATGGGTTTACCCATGCTTAGGCCTATTTTGTAATGAATAAATAGAAGTCTAGGTGATGTAAGAAGTAGTGACTAGTCAGTGTGATCCATTGTTGCTAAGTGAAAAAGTAGATCTATGTGATTTAGATTTTTGGGCACTTTGTGAGACTTGCAAGTCTAAGTGCAAGCATTTGTAAAAGACTCTGTACGACTTTGTTCCTATATCTACTCGGGGAAGGAGGATTTGGCGAGGTGCAAAAATATCCTATCCTCTGCAAAGTTGATTTGGGGGATTTGTGCATGTAAGAATATTGAAAGAAGCTAATAAAGAAGACGAATAGTTGGTGGACATAGCCCCGGGGAGAGGGTGAACCACGTATATCCTTTGTTATGAATTATTTATGATTTATGATTCCTCCCTTGTTTATGTGATTCAATGCTTAGTGCATTGTTAGATGATAGATGAATATGATATGATAGCTTAGTGTTGAATAATGTGAACGAATGCTAGAACTGATATATATTGGTATGATTAGTGTTTGAATCCATTGGATCTATGTGAATGTTGTGTTGACCTGTTGTTAGGGTTTAGTTGCATTGTGAACTAAGGTTGAATATTAATGAACTATAATTACTAAGTTCTCTGTTAAGGTGTTACAATCACAGATCTGTGTCCCAGCTAAGGTTGCAGACATCTGAGTCTTGCAACCACCCCTGCCTCTACCTCGGGTGAGACTTCATCTACTTTGCAGGTGTTGCTGAAAGGGCCGATAGTTAGGGTTTTGTTGGTGCATTGTTGTAGAGTTGAACCCCGAGTCTACCCATGTGACAACAAATGGTTCCATTGCTAGGACCTGAAACTATGATTGCTGAGAACTAAGAAAGAAGAAGATATGTGTGAAGATTTGACCTAAAACTGTGATTGTTGGGAACTGAGGAAAAAGAAGCTTTGTTCGAAAATCTAACCTAAAACTATGAAAGCTTTGTGCGTAGATCTATTGCCCTGGTGTGCAGTACTCTACTTGGATTGTGAAGCTCTGTGCTAAGAAGAGAAGTCTGATTTGAAGAAAATAGGTAAGATATTGAAGCTTTGTGCTCTGAAAAAGGTAAGAATGTTGAGGAATTTTGATTGAAAAGGTAAGATAAGTAGAAATTATTGTTTCAAAAAAATGGATCTAGGTATGTTTGATAAATTTGGTCCTAGCCTAAAAACTAGGGCACAAATAGAAGAAAGAAGATTTGATATGAGTAGATTTGATAAGAATAGTGAAAGATATGTTATTCCTATGCATAGAAAGAATGTTTGGACTAACAAATGGATGCAGGATCCTAGAAAGAAATTTTTGCAAGTTAGCTACCATGATCCTAGTGCGCAGTACAAGAAAGGATGGGGATCATTTAAGAGAAAGAGAGGATTAACTCTTTGTTATAGTTGAAGAAGACCAGGACATCTTGCTAAGGAATGCCCTGGTAGAAGACCCAGTTGTATGTTTTGTAAAGCTATGGATCATGAAGTTCTGGATTTCCCTAGAATGATTGCTAAGGTTGAAAGAATGAATATGAGACAAGAAAACCCTAAGGAAGGTCAAGAAACTAAGATCATGGAAGAACCCCAGAAAAAATCAGAAACTGTACTATTGCAAATGAAAGAAACCCTAAATGATCAAAAAAACATCAACCTACCAGAGATCTTCAAAGAAAAAGAATGAATAGAAACAAGAATAGGATACTTTGACATTGACTATGTTTTGGATGAGGAAACACAGGTGAATATCATGACAGAAAGAACTTGGGAAATTTTAGGAAAGCCTGCTATGATTCCTTCATTGGGAGGAATAGGATTATTTAGAGGAAAGTTGATAACCCTATGTGGAATACTTACCTAGATATCTATGAGTGCTCATGGAACCTCAACAAAAGAATATTTTGATGTTGTTAAATTTATTGAGAACAACACCCCATTTTCTATGTTACTAGGAAAACCTTGGATCGAAAAGGATCAAGCCAGAAAAAAAGAATAGGAAGTATTAGAGTAGAAGAAGCAAGAATTAAAATATTTCATGACTAAGAGGATCGCACATTTGATTGAAGAACACGAGAATAGGTCGAAGTTATTTAGAACCAGAAACTTGGATGTCAAATTTGAAAGGACACATGAGGACTTGAGACACCTATCTGTACAAGAAAAGTAGAGCACCTACACCAGACAAAGAAGAAGTATTTCCCTTGAAGCCTAGTAAATACCATCAATAGTGAGAAGTTATTATGCCCAGAGAAGATCAGAATAAGAGTGGAAAGAGGAATATCGAGATGAATATCACCGGGAAGAAGGCTAGAAAGCTCAATAAGAAGAAAGAAAATATAGAAAATTTACATAAAGTTCTAGAAGGAACTACACAGAAGGAAGGATTTCAGAATCTGAACTTCATTGGGATAATAGTACAGCACAGCATGGCACTTCTCCATGGAAAATAAATATAACCGTTGGAGGCATTATAACCATTAACCCGACGACCCAAATGGTTAGAACAATAGTTATGGCTAGAAATCTCGCCATCAGACCATTGTGACCACACCATAATGGATAGAACTACATTAATGAAGGCTTCTCACCCATTGGAAATATTCATTACCTAGTTGTCTACTTATTCCATTGATCCTTGCACCGAGAAAAAATTTTCCACCCGTGATTATCTAAGCTCACAAATTAGTTGATTTCACGCAATGATCATCGAGCTATCGCCATCCATCCCATTGCATTGAGTAGTTTCTCTTCAACCAGAGATAGTAATCCATGAGCATGTATGTCTGGAGAACTTATCACAATCGAAGAGTCTATGAAGGAGATACTCATCAACCTCGTGACGGAAAAGTTAATGTTTGTGGGTGTACAAGCTTCATCGATGAGAGGAGTGCAAGCCTCCTCGTTGACTTCTCGTGGATCTAGACCATCCCGAGCTATGACTGAGAAAAGAACCAAGCATAGATATGACTTGGCGAATGCAAAGTTATTACCATCCATCCTACCCGAGTACATCCCACCTTTGGCCGGTGTAGTGAGTTGTGACAGTGTCTCGAGGGACTTCGACTACACTGTCATCATTGCATATCTCTCGAAGGGGATATGCATAGTTAGACCACAGCTAAAGAGGATTCCAAACTTGAATATTAATGACTATAACCTGGGAGACCATAATAGCTATGGCATGCTCACACCTTACAAATATCTGACCAAGACAAATGGAAAGAAGATGAAAATAATCCCTTAGTCGTGGACCATGAACCTTGCGCAGTCCACCCTTTTGAATGTAATGAGGATTCCACATTTTGGAAGGCATTGGGAGGTTAATGTCTGCATTAATATCTTATTTTCATGCTTCCACAGTGGCAATATGTGGTTGGATAGATGTATCACTATTGATCTGGCATTGATCCATAAGATTACCGAACTTAGCATGTAGGGACCAGACCCACAAGACTTCTACCTAGGAAAAGTTGCAGACCGTGCCTTAGCACAAATGATTAAAGAAACATACCACGATGTTGAGAAGGGGACATGAGGCTACAAGGTAGCCTCCATCCAGAATGTCGTAGTGTGCCTAGCATTCCAATTACTTGTAGGAAATATAGTAAGAAAGAATAGACCAACATAGGTTACAGGGTTTGTCAATGACCTTGTTGGGAAATGCGTGGAAAGCCTATAGA
The DNA here is from genome assembly GCA_009831015.1 of Picea engelmannii. Taxonomy (NCBI): domain Eukaryota; kingdom Viridiplantae; phylum Streptophyta; class Pinopsida; order Pinales; family Pinaceae; genus Picea; species Picea engelmannii. Next base: position 256,563 of record ML777931.1, on the reverse strand, counting down.
TGAACTAGGAGAAGTACCTATTTAACCAGCTCGAAATGGATTGTCGCAAAGCTCGGGATCATGGCTATGAGTTTCACTTCAGCTGGCTCCTGATCTTCATCGTGTTTACTGCTTGGGAGATGCCGAAAGGTGTGACCTTCCTTGAGATCGATCCATTCAAGACACTCACTACAAATTTCACCACGCTCTAGTATTCGAGCGATGTGGGAAAGAAGTGGAAGTCAAATGCAGTATTTCATACCTACTACTTGCATCTTAGGAGGGATATTGAGTCCTTCCCTCGTATGATGTCGAACACCCTGGACAGGTTCAGGCCTCTTATGAAGTTTCGCTCAGATAGGAATTTTATTTATATTACTCCGCACATTGATGAAAGAAAAGGAGAACTTCAATACTACTACAAGATCACTACAGAGGACCTGGAAGAAATCATTAAAGACTGGCCTGTAGAACTCCTTATCCCTGCTGACCCCTCAGAGTTGTCTGACCCGGACCTCATTGGAAACATGGGGGTTACTCGCAAAGAGTATGATTCCCCAAGCAGCAACAGGAAGAAAAAGAAGAAATATGTACAGGAAGACATAGCACATCAGAAGAGAATTCATCTAAGTCACCTAGTGGAGGAGTTCATGATGAAGTGAACAAAGAGGAAAAAGAACAAGAAGAATATAATCAAGGCGAAGTAACACCGCCACAGAACCTCCCTAATGACACCAATCCATCTAAGAAAAGGAAGGTTTCCCCCATGAAACCTTCATCATGGAAGAAGTCCAAATCCAATAAACCAAAGATGCAGAATGCACTCACGATTGATGACTTTGACTTCATTATTTCAGCTATAGGAGATGCCTCAGAAGATATTTTGCAAAGAAACAAAGAAAAATAAGAAGCCATGTATGATAGAATTGAAGCAAAACTAAGAGGTGTACAACAAGCCCTTTATTCGAGATGCGCAGTGTCCACTTTGCCCCCACCCTCAAAAGAACCGAAGTTGGGAGATGAGCCTTCTCAACTACATATATTGGCTGATGTGAATGAAGCCTTCCTTCATTGAGTACAAGCTGAGAAACGCTAGGCCACAGTGGCCCTGAAACAAGCATAGGAGGAAGTTATAGAGAAACACAGGATTGTGCAATAGGATAAGGACTCTCTTCAAGTGAAGTTCGAAGAAGAGAGAGTGCAGATCTAGCAGGAGAAAGAAAAGCTACTCACAGAGCAGGTCAAAGTAAAAGAAGTAGTCAATAGAGCACTTTGATCTATGATGGGCTTGGAGCAGAAGGAGGAAGAACCAGTAGAACACCAAGTAGTGCAACTCGCAGAAACCATCCAGCAGCTTTAGCAGAGAATCACATATCTGGAGCTAACAAAAATTCCCATTACTCTACAGGATGTGCAGGATCAAAGAGAAGCGACTGCTCGAGGCACGTTTGAAAGAATCAAGGGCCTCGCCATGGAATGTAAACAACTGAGTGATCGCAGTGCCAAAACTTATGAGCAACTCACTGAGGATCCTAAATTGAAGGCAATGGAGTCATAGCTCTAGGAAGTGAATAAGAAAGAAGAAACAGTACAGGCGTAGTTGAAGCCCCTGTCAGCCATTGAGAGGATGAAGCAATCCCAATAACAGTGCATTGTCCAACAACAGGTCCACACCATTCAAAGTAGATTCATGGAAGTAACTCAGAGGCTCCAACCAATACAGGACGAGGCTTACCAACTATTCAAAGAGATCGAAGGTTGAGAAGAAAAACCAGAGAAAGTCCTTATTGTAGCTGAACAATGCTTAAAGGGACCCATCAATGAAGCAGTAATCCAAGAGTTCGCTAAGTAAGAGGCTATGGTACAACAAAAGGTCGAAGTCACTCGAGCCAAGCTCGAGGATTTTGAGGCAGAGCTACCCAAATTAGAGTGACTTGAGACGAGTCACAGGTGAGTGTTGGGGGCCTATTGGCCCTTGACCACATTTTGAGGACCCTTGGTCATTTTTGTCCATTTTGGGACTTTGAAAGGCTTGTTATCCACATTTTTGGTTATCAAGATGATAATATGATTATGTCATGATGATGGAAGATCAAATTCTTCATTATGAACATTTTCCAGAAGAAGGTTAAACTTATCATTTTCTCAAAATCATATTTTCGGAAATAGTTCGCAGGCTGCATATATACTCTCCTATGGGAATCCTTAATTTCCGCATGCTGCATTCAACTTGATTGCGGACTTTCCACACTGTGTTAATGGTTAGGGTGCGGACATGTTTCTAAAGGATGAAAACGAATAAGTTCTCGATCCTTCTAGAAGGAATCTTCTAGAAGGATGAGTTGGAGTTCGAATGGTTGGCAAAATACTGACTTTCCAGATATCTTGGGATCATTCCCTATCCAAGTAACTAATCAATCTTCTCCTATATATTGAGGATATTACTTATGGAAAAGGTTAAGCAAGAAGCAAAGGTTAAGAAAGCTAGCTAGAGATTGATTGGAGAACTGGTGCAAGACAGTATGGAGAATTGAAGCTACAACAGCAAGAGACTACAAGTAATCATATGTGGTTGAACTTCTTCATGCATGAGAAAGTGTGTGTGTCAGAGCTAGGAGCCATCGAAAGGAGATCTACGACATCAAGGCTCAGGTTGTATATTTCTCTTTCAGTTAATACAATACA
>ML777931.1:172922-253849 GCA_009831015.1 Picea engelmannii | reverse complement strand
CTCAGGTTGTATATTTCTCTTTCAGTTAATACAATACATGAATATGTCCCTTTCCCATAATGATGATGTCATCTTATTACATGATTCCTTGATCACATGTATAGACTAGGTATTGAATATATTAATGTCTTTGTTGTGATTGGCTTGTGTTGTTGTGATTGAATGACACAAGAGCATCAGAGCAGAGAAAGGAACAACAGAGATTAAAGGAGAGCATTTATAAGGTATGAACACCATCCATTTCTCTTAGTTCGTTCAATAGTTAGATCTAGGGAAAGAGTAGTATTCTGTTACGGTTTGTTCCAGATCCAGGTGGATCTGGGGAGATTGGTCTGTGTCCGCACTCACAAATTTATCCATAAACAAGGCTGTCGAAGGTGGAGCACAAGTCGAAGCAGAGATCGCGGTATCTCAACCCCTTTTTAGGGATTTTTGGGTTTTGGGCTTATGTAATGGGTATGGGGATGTCGGCCCATGGGTTTACCCATGCTTAGGCCTATTTTGTAATGAATAAATAGAAGTCTAGGCGATGTAAGATGTAGAAACTAGTCAGTGTGAGCGATTGTTGCTAAGTGCAAAAGTAGATCTGTGTGATTTGGCTTTGTGCACATTGTGTGAGACTTGCAAGGCTAAGTGAAAGCGAATGTAAAATACTTTGTACGGCTTTGTGCCTAGATCTACTCAGGGAAGGAGGATCTGGAAAGGTATGCATATCTCTTGTCCTCTGTGGAGTTGATTTGGAGGATTTGTGCATGTAAGAATATTGAAAGAAGCTAATAAAGAAGACGAAGAGTTGGTGGATGTAGCCCCAGGGAGGGGGTGAACCACATATATTTTGTGTTATGAATGCTTTGTGCTTTATGATTTCTCTCTTGTTTATGTGATTCAATGCTTAGTGTATTGTTAGATGATATATGAATCTAATATAATAGCTTAGTGCTGAATAATGTGAGCGAATGCTAGATATGATATCTATTGGTATGCTTAGTGCTTGAATCTATTGGATCTGTGTGAATGATGAGCTGATATGTTGTTAGGGTTTAGTTGTGCTGTGAACTAATGATGAATATTAACGAACTGTAATTACTAAGTGCTTTGTTAAGGTGTTACAATCACAGATATGTGTCCTAGCTAAGGTTGCATGCATCTGAGTCCTGCAGCCACCCCTGCCTCTACCTTGGGTGAGACTTCATATTCTTTGCAAGTGTTGCTAAAAGGGATGGTAGTTAGGGTTTTGTTGGTGCTCTGTTGTAGCATTGAACCCTAGATCAGCCCCTGTGCCAACACCCATATACTATACTACATGCATAAAAGTCTTAACGATTATGATTAGATCCTAGCTAACAAATGATGATTATACGATTTAATTAAGTTATATGTTTAATACGTATATGGTATGGAATGTTGGTGGTGCATTTGGCAAGGTCATAATGCTAATGGTTATGCAATGGTTGGATTATATGGGACTTGAATTATGTTATGGCATAAGTCATTCTATTGGTTTTTAAATGTTGTGAGGTTTTCAATACACGGTTGATTAATGGTTAATGTGTTGGCATGTATTGATGATTTAATGAATTTTGGGTGGAGGCGACGTGCATTTACTGCACATCACCTTTACTCCTCTTGTTAGCTGCCACCCTAGTCGGACTATTATTCAATCTTGTTGTTGTGGTTATGCTCCATATTTTTAGCAGGGAGGAACCACTCGTCCATATCTCATTTTAAGGAATGTGATCAAAGGTATGTCTTTTTTTTGGCCATTCAAGACTCTACTCTGGTTATGAAATGATTATTGGCTCAGGTGTATTGGGTTGTGTTTTCTTAAGCATTACAACTGTGTGAAATTTGGTTATTGTTGGATGGTTCATCCTGCAATGATATTGAATTCCTAAAGATTATTAATCATCCTGGGTGGTCTCTCTCTGTTATCCTCGTTGGTTTTGTTGGAGGGTTTTTGTTTGTCTTGAGTGGATGGTTATCTGCACACATTTTCCACTAAACCCGGTCTTTGGTTTTTATGGGGTTAGTAGTTGGAGATCTCCTGCAGCACTGTGTTGATTTCTTTTGGGCATTGGGTGCTTCCAACACTAAGGGCCACAAAGTGAGTGTTTTGTTCTTAACTCAACCTTGTCTTCACCTCAGTACTGTGGCATGCAAAATGAAGAACACAAGGGTTATACCCTACGTGCATTAAGAAAATTTCCGACCCAAATGGGAACCTCACCTTTTGTTACAGCCCCCTGCTATGGATTATTCCTTGTCCACGAATGAAACATGGCTCTCTCTGTGTGCACACCCTTGGCCTCGAAGTTTCCACCATTACAAGGAGTTGGCTCCAGTGTTGGCTACAAAGTAGACCCTTGATCCTCCAGTATAGATTTTTATAGAAAAGACTGTTGTGCATGTCAAGTTGCTATGGGTTATTGTGGTTGATTACTTAGAATACGGTCTCACCCAGTTGGTCGTATGGAATTCATGTTGGTCTGGAATTTGGTTATTGCTTCTGTGATGATAAGGATAAACCTTACATTGCCAATTACACTTCCAAAGAATACAATTATGCTCCTTATAATTAATGCTCAGTATTGTTAATGGAAAATGCCTCTACCCCGATTCAATTAGATATGTGTAATTTCCACAGCTTGTTAGGTTGTTGATTTTTTTTAAGGCATCGATGAGTTGTTTGGTAGATACACAGTCACTGGTATTTGCACTAATGATTATTTGAATGTTTAGCTAGCATTGGTGAAAATGATTGACGTCACTCATGTCGCGTTGTGTGTTTGCAAAATAAACAATGGTTGTGGTAACTATGGTTTTCTTTGGGGCTGAATGACTATTGAACTGGATGATTGTAAAGAGTATATCCATTGCATCCTTATACTTGTTTGATTGTATAAGCCTAAGTTTGCACAACATTTCGATCATGGTGTGACGAAATCAAAGAAATGTTATATTAAATCGATGGCTCAGCACGAAATGTTGAGTTGTATCCATGACTGTATGATTGTTTTGGTCAAGTGAAATTGTTTCATCATGGGGTTTTTTTGGTTGCATGTTGTGTATAACATACAAGGCTTGAGTCCTCATAGTCAGATATACTCACAGAGTTTTGAGCACGTTTTGTTGTATCCTGATCAATTAGCTGAGACAGGCTTGTTGTTAAGACTTCGTCATGTTGGATGGATGGCCCATCTCTTTAAGCCACATCGGATTTTTTTTATTTTTTTTACAGTGGCAGAGTTACATTGCCTAGGCGAATTACCCTGTGCACAAGCTGGGTTTAAATGGTGACTGTGGGTTGTATGTTTAATTGTCAATTCAGGTGTGGCTTTTCGATCTTGATTAGTTGGGTTACTGTCATATATGTTCAACAAATGTCATTGCATTTAAATGATGGGCCCGATTGCAGTGATAGTGACTTCATTGTTATTTTGGAAACATGACTTTTGAGTATTATTGTGGATTGAAGAAATGCATGGGTAGTGGTTGATTTTGATAGTTACAGATTGGAAACGAGTATTGTTCGTAAATTGTTATAAAATGTAGAGTATGTGAATTAAGGGAACAAAACCTCTTACAAATTGTGTGGAATACATACTTCCTTGTGATGGCACTGTGTTGGATATTTGATTATTGGACAGTGAACTAGTTAAGTACACAGTGATTATTATTTGGTCATGATGATTGTTGGTTGGTGCATCTATTCTTACTGTAGAATGTTTTATGGATCACTTGATTAATTTCATGAACAATAATTTTCTCCTCCCCTTCCATTATTTCACTTTCCACTAATTACAAACCCTTTCACCTCCCATATTTATTTTTCACTCTCTATTCTGAGATTGATTACAGTCAAGAGAAATTTTTTTTTAAAGTAGATAAAAGTGGCAGTGTCTTGTGTGGATTGCAGTGAGGTTTTATTGGTTGCTTTACAGTTGATTGTTGTTGTCATTGAGAAATGAACATGTCTTATCCCCTTTCATTATATCATATTTTCTCTCAATACAAACCCCTCACATATCCTAGAACCTTTTTACCCCCCTGCTCATTGATTAACAGTAAAACAATTTGTATGGATTGGATTGCATGAATCTGATACATTATGAGCCAAATATATTTCATATTTTTAAGATTTGTCATGTATGGTTATTTAAAAGACTATTTTATAATCGATCACGCATGCAGGATGAGTTTTTTCAGTCGAGGTAGCCATGGCTAAGTAAACAGAGGTAGAGGTAACTAGAACCGAGGCCCAAGAAGGCCCAGGTTCTCCATACATTTTGACATTGATTCAGAAGAGCTTGGCCAATTGTTTATTCTAGATTCTTCAATTGGATTGGGCAAGGAATAGTCCAACCTAGGCCTGAAAGGCCTCCTTTCCAAGCCCTGCAAGCACCCGGTATCCTTGTACCTCCTCATGTCTCATTAAAACCCGAGGTCCCTGAAAATGATGGATGGTAGGAGATTGTCCACCCGACAGTCTCCCAACACCATGGCTGGCCCAACTTGTATTTTCCTACTCCTCCACTAATTAACCCCATTGCCCAAGCTACCCCTGAACACTCACCAGTGCAATCCTCCCATGATAGCAAGAGATTGAAAACTGAGGCCCACCATGCCCTTGATAAAGGAAAATCCATTACTTCCCCCTCCTCACCCTACAATGGCTCTGACAAATCCATGTCTTCCCAGATGCATTTGAGGGATGATTGTTCCCATGTGATCAGTGAAATTAGGCCTAAAGGCTCTACATTGCCAAAGGAAAATTCAGGAAAATCAAGAGGTGACAGCAGCAACCAAGGAAGGGTAGCATCACAGACTGGAAATATGGTTTTTGAGTTTCATTATATCTATTGTTTTATGACGGTTGTCTCAAGGATTTTTGGACATGTTTATTTTGGATACATAAGTATTATTTTGAAATAATTTCAAATTTCATGAGTTTAAATTACCAAAGTAAATATGTTGATGGAAGACACAAGGAGGTGTATTTTTCTTAACTAATTGTTATAATTGTTATGAACTAAAGGGAGTTACAAGGGGTCCCACCTACTAGTTATTACTATTTATGACCCTTATTATAATTATTACTCTTCCCCCTAACTAAATTTAGTTGGGTCTTTTAGTTAAATTAACTAATGAATTGGTTCAACTTCTTCAACCAATTATAATTTGTTAAAAGAAAATGGATAGGGAGGAAATGAGGGGGAGGAGAAGCAGAAGCATGCTAACGTTTTCTCTTTGAGTTATGTTGAGATAGCTCAATTTTCATTCATTCATATATTCATCAAATCCTAACTCTCTTTTGTGATAGCAGGGTCTTATTGTAGACAACAATATTTAGGGTTGAATCAAATCATTCAGACAATTGTTTTTCAGAGGTGTTGATCTATCTTTGATAGTCTGTGTAGACTTGTCTATTTGTGAATTAATTTTCATGACTGATAAAGGCTATTGTGCAGAGTCAAGTGGGTAGCAATATGTGGCAATATGGTCCAACTTTTAGAGTTCAGTTTTGGCTTTCTGTCAGAGGTCCTTTTGTATGTTCCATCAAGGATGTCTAAGTTTGACTTTGGTCCAAGATTTCTGTGTGAGATTTTCTAAAGAAAATGTCTCTTTGGTGAATTGGAATGAAATAAAGGATTTCTTTATGTCTCATCTATCTTGATTATCATCTTGGTGTCTTTACTTCTGTTCTTACATTTATTTCAGCAACTGTTATATTCAGACAATTACATAAAAAGTGAATTTCCAGCAAGCTTTTTGTTGATAAAACACTATCCTAAACACTCGTAATTAACACTTGTGAGTTAGGATGTTATTTTTGTTGGATATAAACATAGGTTGATATTCTCGTATACTTTACTTTAGCCAAGTAAAGTCTGAAAATTCTTGAGTAAGATCATTTCATATATTTTCCTCAACATGCTTGATTGTACTGTGTGGTATTGTACTGAGGTTGTGATGTGTTGTACTATGGTTGCACAATATTATATGGTTGTTGTGTAGTATTATACTACTTCTACGCAGTATAGTATGGGGTTGGGAATTGATTAAATTGTGGTGTGGCTTGCCCAGTCATTATTTCTACCTGCACTCTATATGCATCTGATGTCCTCTCTTGCATCAAATCCATAGTTCTACAATCTTTGTCATCGTGGCCCACTAACTTGCAAAAGTTGCAATATGAACTCTTAGGGATTGTATGGTATTTCTACATCATTGGGCAGTGATATGGATTGTGGCCCGGTTTCTTACATATTTCACACCATAGTCCTCCTATTGGTAACGAATTTGGAATTCTTATTTCCATATACTACGTGAATGTTATACATCCATTCTTGTGGTTTCCTTTTGTCCTGCATGTAGTACACCAAATGGCTTCCCATTTGTCCTTAATTTTATTTTGGTTTAGCTGGAACATTAATTTCGTCAAATCCTCCTTCATTTCTTTGATGGCTAGATCTGTCAGCTGATACTGGTTTTCTTCCAGTTGCAGGGCTGCCTGCAGAGCCTCTGCCTATGTCTGAAACTTCTATTGTCACAATGGATATTTTAAGTGCGGTAGTAGTGAATTGATGAATAGGTTCCTATGCTTCATATCGATCATGAGATATTTCAACTTTCCCTTCAGTCACTTGAATCTCTAGTCAATCTTCCACACATATTCTCCTGGTTTTTGTCTAATTTTGATCATCTCGTTCATGTATTGATCTTCTGAACTTGGCTTCTGGAACTCATTTATCAATAATTTCTTAATGGTGCAATTGTTCTGGTTGTCCCTGGTGGATTGTTTGTATCTAAACTCATATACCAATCCAGTGCATGATCCCTTAGTGTAATCTCTAATTGTGCCAATTTAATATCTTCATCTGTGATCTATTTTTCTTCCCAAATCTTCTCACAAATGAAAAAATGTTTTTCCAGGTCCTCTAATGCTTCTCCTTTAAATTTTGGTAACCTGATGGTGGGATCGTGTCCTTCCATTTTGAACGATGAACTACTACCTCCATGCGGTGTAGATACTTGACTAGTGTTGTCTGAACTGGCTCCTCCAGTTGTTGTTCCTTGTATATATGTACTTCCTTATGTCTTTCTTCTCCTGAAATTCGGTTGTATAAACGGTGGTGTTCTCTTTGGTGTATTAGTCGCACATGGGTTTATGGGTTCAACACTGACATTAATATGGATAGGATTGCTTCCTTTTCTTCCCGTTCTTGGACCTCTCATCTTCATCTCATATGTTTCACATAGGATTTCCTCAATCTACTCCACAACCCGGAGATCCTCAACCTCTTCCTCGTTGCTCTCCAAGCCTTCCTTCGTGACTATGGCTCTCTTCTTTGTATTCACCTTGTATTGGTAGGGTACTCTGCTATGCGTCTTTCCAGCTATCGCCATGATCTTCTTGATTTGGTTGTCCTCCATCATGATTAGGTCCAAGGGTTCCTCCTTCTTTACCTTATCCTTTCCTCCTTATTTTTCTCCTTTTTCTGTCAGTGCTCCCCCCTTACCCGATGCACGCAGGGAAGTTTAGTTGTCTGAATCCATCATAATTACCCCTTTGTTATATAGCAGTATCTTAATAGAAGTATACAATGATCTAATGCACCTTCCTCAAGGTCCGCGTAGAAAATATTGCTCCATTTCACTGTACGACTTCGTTGTATCTACTGCAAAATCTGTTATAAAGCCTACCACAATACTATCGAGCCAAAAATCTATTACGCAGGTGAATTTGTTGTTCACCTATTGTAACTGCTCAATCTGCACTGGGGTCCACTCTAACTGTCGAATATGATTCATTGCATGATTATCCTTCAGCCTTAGTATCCACTCCTACAATAAGTGCGGAAAATCATAAAAAAGGACTTCATGCAAATCAGTAAACACATATTTCTCAAGATATTTGCGGGGTGTTACTCTAGGGTTTCTGTTATCTTTTTGTGCAAACTCCAGATCTTTTGTCCTTAGCCAGCTTTCTATCTCCTCTTTTGTGGGATTGCATGATCTCAATATCCCCTTCTAGTGGCTCAGTGCTTTCTTCTCTTCTTTAGTATTCTCTTGATCCACCTCCCGCAGATCTTACATATATTTTAACAGATCTTTCAACATATCTCCTCTACTCAATACTCTATTGTTCCTACCAATGACAACAAAACCATTTGTTGGTTACTTATATATCATGTCTGAGTTTGTATTGAGTGACCCAGGGTTCATGTATGTTCGAGGTTCCAACAACGCCTCTAACACTATCGACCCTCCTGGTAAATTAGAAGGCAACGCAACGCACATGATGCATTGCGTCGTCTCACTCAAGATAGTCTTAATGGTTGGATGTAATACTCATGTTTTTGTAGCCTAGGATTGAGTGAGAGATTTGAGAACTGTACGTTGAGAGTTCTATTATAACGTATTAACACAATATACTTTCATTACGATTATGCAGGAAATATAAAAACTCATTCATTCAACATAGAAATATCTACTAAAGACAATAAATAAACACATGCATTCAATCACATAACACAGGTTTTACCATGGTTCACCCCCTCCTAGGATACGTCCACAAAGATCTGGCTCTTGGCTCTTTTATTATAGTAGTTCTGGATTACAGTGTCACATGCTTTACAACTCTTCTCAGTGGGTAATATCTATTATGAGGCAGACTAGATCACATCAGGATCCTCAGCCTGTGATCTAACCCTCAATATATACCCTCCTCAGTCCTCTCTAGCTCAATAGCTTACAAAATTAGGTCATACAAAAAAAATATTACATAGCATCATTTCTTCACATTTGTCTCTCTTATTAACCAACCAACTAGCAACTAGTCCCACTCTATCATACCTAGGTATCCTATTTATATGTTTATGGCTCTTCATCCATTACAATACATTGCAAAAACCCTAACCCAATACGTCGTTAGGTCTTCCATGCATACGCGTGTGCTGCTTTTCCTTCCAGCTGTCACTTTCCTCATTCATTCTGTCTTTCCCACAATTGCCTTTCTTTCCACTTTGGCCTGCTTCCAACAAGAATCTAAAATTTGAATCATTCATAGAGATATCAAAGAAAGCAATATTTTAATTGATAATAAACCCAAAATAACAAACGTTGTCTCAACCAAACTGTTTGATGATGATAAAACCCACGTCAGCACTAAAGTTGCAGGAAATTTGTAAGAATTCTCTTCTAAATCTGGTTCATATAATTTTGAGAGGGTTAAGATATGGAGATTTCATTGTACATAGTATTTTGAAACACACCACAGACAAATAACAAAGAAAGAAAATGTATTAGGATTTGGAGTGCTTGTACTTGATATTATCAGTGGAACAATGAGTTAGATTTTTCCTCAAGACATAGAGTTTCTCATTGAACGAGTATGGATAATGTGGATCTCATCTTTGAAGTAGATATTTTCTAACATGTTCATAGAATTATGAATCCTTGCTAATTAAATTTGTATGCTTGGTTGATATTGTTCAATTAATAGACATGGAGACTATATAACATAGAGAGAGATTTAGAAGTTATCTATTCCACATTGGAGGGTAGTTATTCTTAGGAGGAAGGGATTAGATTCATTAAAATTCATCTTCTATGCACTCAAGAAATTGCAGCACTGAGGCCTTCAAAGTCTCAAGTGGTGTCGATGAAAACCAGTGAGAGATAACATCTAAATTCACCCACAATGACTACTTTCATATATCTAGATCATGGTGGTGCACCTACCTTGGAAAAACATCAAGTAGTACAGATGCCAAAGACTTCCAAACCATGCAGGGGAGAAGAGGTGTTAAATCCAACAAAGAATCCCTAGCCAAGAAATTTCCCAAGGAAATTTTTTGATGAAAGTAAGTTTGAATTATACTCTCAAGCCATGTTTTTAAAGGTAAATTTGATAATGTATGTTGCTTTATACAAGTAGGAAACATGAGAGAATTTTTTCTTCTACTGCTTAATTTTAAAAGTTATAGGCTTACCAGAGAGAGAGTAATCTAGGTGGATATCAGTGGCCACCCATCTATTCCACTAGATCAAAACAAAATTTTCCAGATTGGCATCTTTTCTATGGGTTTTCAGGTCTTGAACTTCCAGGTCCATTTTAAGGCCCTAAACAACATTGTTTTAACATTTGGGGTCCCACAAAATAGCCTAGGACTGGTCAAAATGTGTTCTTCTTGGCTACACCTTTCCAATGGTATATCGAGAACCCAAAACAAATATCTTATGAAAAACTTAGGCCCTCAGTAAGTTGACATATCAACTACCCCCATCAAGGCCCACAAGACTTTTGGTGTTTCATCTCCTGAGGTTAGGGTTTTGGATGTTTAGGGTTTTCTCATTAATTATTTATGTTAAAAATTCCTCTGGAGCCTCATTGTAATGACATCTTGTGAATGAGCGTAGTCATCACATCTATTCTCAGAGATAATCTTCCACCATTCTAGCAAGTTCATTCACTCTGTATTTTTACAATTTCTGTATATTTCTTTCATTAATAGAAATTTTGTATTATTGTATCTCTGTGTTTCTTGTGATATCTTTGTGTATTTCCTTATTATATCTCTTCCTTCATTTCTTTCTCAGCAAAATTCAGATCAGTGGTATCTTAGTAGGCTACTCATTGTCGTTTCTTAGTGCATGTTTCTAACGAGGTCAGGGTATAGAGAGTTGGGTCTCAAGCTAGTTTCTTTTGAGGAAAATTGCTCTCACCAACCCTAATGGCATCCCATGGTGGAAGAAAACAAATATGAGGGAGTTGGATATTCTATTCATCTGTTGCTCAAGAAATCCCTCATGCAATAGAGGGATGAAATGATGGAAAAAATTTCCCAAATCCTTCGACGAACACCGACAAAAACAGACACGTCTTCATCAAGAAGCCACTTTGGAGGCACTTCCCCTTTCAAGGAATAAGTTAATTTTGATATTATTGTGTTTGCAGGTCAGATAGATGTATATGATTTGGACAAGTGATTAAATTTTCTAGAAGGTTATTTCTCTGTCCACAGTTTTTTTGACAGGGGAAATATCACCTTTACACTCCTTAAGGTTGACCCCCATGTCAAAAATTCATGGGAAAATTAATGTGAGAAAAATTCCATAAAGGATTCTGGAATTTTTTACGCTAAACCCACTAAATATTTTTTTATGGATGACATTAAGGAAAAATATTTCCGTGTTGGAAACTATGACAAATAGTACATGAGATGAACCACACAACATCACAAGAGGGACCAAACAATGTCAGAGTTCACAAATACCTTCCATACCTTGCACACTAAACTGGGTATCAAATACTTCGAGCGACATATGGTTCTAAAATATCATGGGGCTCTACATAGGTACATACAAACATAAATATAGTTTCTATACATCTTGTCACTAGGAGACACTTATCCACATGTTGTCAAAATAGAGCATAAATTTAGGAAGCAGAACAAGCGTGAGTTAGGGTCTGCAAATACGCCACAACGAAAGTATGGTAAAGAAATCCCTAACTTGTAGAACAAACAACCTCAATACAAACAGTCCAAGCCACAAGGAAAGAAGGGTACAAAAAGACAAAGAAGGACACTAGAAAGTGGTGTGACTTCCAAAAAATTCCTTGGCACAACACCGATGAATTTCTCTCAAAACAATCATTAGTGGATGAGCTCGAAGAAAACAAGTTGAGCCTTGAATTAGACTCTGATTCACAAAAAAATAAGAGGAGATAGATCATTGATGTAGAAAATTTTATCACTGAGAATCACCCTCAGATTGCAAGAGGATAAGCCCGGTACCCATCAAAAGGTTTTTGAATGTAAATGAATGATTAAAGGTCAAATGGAAAAAACTCAACATAAGAATGTTTTAACACAGAAATCTGGGCTAGCATGCATAAGCAAGTGAGGTTTTGAATAACTTCAGTCAGCGGTTTAAGGATAAAGGTGAATAGAAGGAAGACTTAGTGAGGAAGGTGGATAGGTCTACTATAAGCATCAGGACTTCAAGCAGCTAGGTGAAGAAAAAATCAGTCACAAGAACCTCTTGAACTTAAATTTTAAAAAACCAAAAAACATTCATAGAAACATTATAATCAAACATACATTATAACACAACCACAACATCTCATATGGGTCATCCAATCATGATAATTTTTTAGTAAGAGGAAACAAGATGATGAAAGGAAACTAACTTCTATTAATGAAAATGTCTCAAGTCTCATACATAACCAGAGAACAACTCTGCTTAGTCAAAATATTAAAAAAAGGGACCTATGCTCAACCATCTGACCCTCTCATATCATTCATATGATGTAATTATAATCAAGAAAGTAGCTGGTGTCTTATCTTATTTTTCATGTTCCTTCTGTCATAAGGAATCTTAGATCAATCTAGGCCTGCAGGAAAAAATGCCCTATGTGGTACTTCGGGTTGACAATTTTTTGTCTCCTCGATGAGACCCTCCATGCTTCCATTTAAGGGGGGTATTCGATTGTTCAACCACTAGTCCTTCTTTCATTAACTGATTTCTCTTTGGAAAATATTCCCTTTGTGGTACTTCGAGCTGACAATTTTTTGTCTCCTCATCCATACCCTCCATCCTTCCATTTAAGGGGGGTATTCGATTGTTCAACCACCAGTCCTTCTTTCATTAACTGATTTGGGCTGAAAATTTTATGTCTCCTTGGCTAGACCCTCCATGCTTCCATTTAAGGGGGTAGTCAATTTTTCTCTTTCCTCTAGTGATATACTGGTCGCAGTCTATTAACGTTCCTCTTCTCCTTGTGACCCTCATTTGATGATTTGGCTTAATGCTCAGTTTATGCTACCACGCGTTGATCTTGGGTTGGACCCCATATAAGCACATGCTTTTGGAAGTTTCCAAGGGAGGTTTGGGTCTACACAGTTTCAACCCCCTCAATCCACCACCAACTTCCACGTACCACTTTAGTTATATTATGGTTTCGATTGCAGGATCGCATTAAGATTTTAGTGCTCGAGCACTTTCTGTCCTCGCAACGAAGTGTGGTCATCGATCTTGTCACAATATGTGATCTAGGCATGCCTTGATTTTGTTGTCGTGCACTGCTCTAGGATGGACCCTACATCAACACGTGATTGTGGAAGTTTCCAAGGGTGGTATGGGTCCACACTACTTCGACCCCCGCAATACACCACGAACTACCATGTACCTCTTCTACTATACCATGGTTTCGATTACAAGACTAGTCTAGAATTTTAACGTTCGAGCATGTTCCATCCCCACAATGAAGTGTGGCCATCGATCTATTGCAATCTATGATCTGGGTAACCATGTTATTTTAGTACCCCCGCTAAAAATTTACTCGTCTGTAAACTCCCGAATCCTTTTAACCATGTTTAGAGATGGAGCCAATTTTGGCATTTGGGAGCTTTGAATGTTGAACAAGAATATCTCCTAGAGGACGATCTCCCAAATATAACATGGTGGCCTAATGTCATTGTGATATCACAACTACTAATGGATGAGTCCCATGTGTTTTCAATACTTTGACACTTCAGGCTTCAGGAGTTTTGGATTGTGAAGCATGAAAAACTCCTAGAGTGGTACATGCCCAGAGTGATGTGGTAGCTTGAAATGAATACTATGTGTCCTCGACAGATAAGTGCCATGTGTTGAATTGAAAAACACTCGTTGAGTGGTAGGGCCTGAAGAGACGTGTCATACTAATGTCACTTCGGGACTTCAGGATGTTTGGATGAAAATATCTTGAATTAACTTTTTCCCAGTTGACATGGAAACCTCTCATTACTTTGGGACTTTGATGCTTTTGAACATGGGCATGAATATCTCCTGAAGTGACTTTCTCTCGGTTGACATGGCATCCTCTTGTCACTTTGGGACTTCGAGACTTCGACACTTCGGGGCTTATGTCTGGTTGTTAATCCTTGCGCGAATTTGAAACTCTGAATGCATGAGAGTTGTTAATCTGAACTTCACATGGGATCTCCACCATTGAAAATTGAACCTATCTACTTGCTTGTATTTCAATCCTGAAATGGATTTCTATGAATGTTGCATTTTGCTCATAGTTTTTCCTTGTGCAAACAAAGTACTTGGTTTCCCTATTGTAAGCTCAATTAAAGGTAAAAAACATGACCAATAATTCGAACCAAATCACGATATGTGTTTATCCTTCATGAAAGACATAAAAACTATGTACAAAGAATCATTTAAGAAGAAAAAATAGGTCATTGAACAAAAGGGAAACTGACTCTATCAACCAGAAGGGGAAAAACTTATAGGAAGGTATGTGGAAAAGAGAGAGACAGGTCATAGGTGTAGACCTAGGTCTTAACAGCAACTACATATGACCCATGACAACTTTATGTGATAATATTTTTACTCCACAGGGGATGGCATGCTCCCTGTGAGCTACCAAGAACAAGCATATTCAGTGTCTTATCCTAAGGCTATGGGGTCACGTATTTAAACAGAANAAAAAAAAAAAAAAAAAAAAAGCGATATTTACAATGGATGGAAAGCCAATCATGGCTTAAGCAAAATATTTTTTCAGAAGGTGCCCATTGACAGGGCTACTAAAAACTTCGAAATCCTCCAAGTTCTACAATTTATAAGTGTTATTTGAAAAGACCTCAGAAATCTTGAACGGACCAATCCACAAGGATTCAGATTTACCATGGTTTCCTTTGTCTTTCTTAGGTACATCCCACTTGAGTACTAGATCTCCCAACTGAAAATATTATTTTCTTACCTTCTTGTCAAATCCTTTCTTGATCTTCTGTTGATGGTCCTATGCTTTTCTAAGTAATTTCTCCCTAGTCTGTTGTATTTCTACCAACTGTTGTATCCTCTTGACCATATCATCAGGTTCTCCTTGCTAGTCCTGGAGGAAGTTTTCAACAGGAAAGGCAAGCTGAGTAGGAAATATAGCCTCAACCCCATATACAAGATGAAAAGGGGAAACACTAAGTGACCTCTTTGTTGTAACTCTATCAGCCCATAAGGAAAATTGTATCTTTGATTCCCATGATTTCTTATTGTATTCTAACAATTTCTTGATGATCTTTATGAGGCTCTTGTTAGAGGACTCTGCCAAACCATTTCCTTTGGGGTATTAAGGAGTATAATGGACTAATGTAATCTCATATTGTTCACAGAATTTGATCAATGGTTCAGCTTTGAAGGAGGCAACGTTGTTAGTAAAAATCCTTCTTGGACAACCAAATCTTGACATGATATCCTTAAGAAAACTAATTATTACCTTATGGGAGGCATTCCTTGTAGGAATAGCTTCTATCCACTTGGTAAAGTAATCATTGGTAATCAAAATCCACCTATGATGACCACTTGAAGGTGGATGGATTTCCCCAATGAAGTCAAGACCCCACTGTTGAAAAGGTCCAGAAACCACCACAGGGTTCAAAGGAAAATATTTGAGTCGTTGCTTTCCACAAAACTTTTGGAATTTGACACAAGCTCTAATATTTGCAAAAACATCAGTAAAAATTCTAGGCCATAAATACCCAGCTCTAAGGATCTTATAGGCTGTGGTTCTCCAAAAATGATGGCCCCCACATAAGATGTCATGAAAGTCATTCATGGCCCTTTGAGCTTCATGTGGATCTAAACATATCAAAATAACTCTAGAGGATATTTCCAATAGAAGATATGATCAATGAGACAATATATTATTTATTTAATATTCAAATCTCTCACCTTGTTCTTTTCCAAACCATCAGGAGGCTGCAACTTCTACAGAACATATATGATGTCTTTATACCAGGTGCATTCTGCCAAATTTGGGTTGGCATGAGAGATTTTATCAGCAAAATCATCTTGTTGATTTTATGAGTTTATGCTCATGAAATTAACCCCTAAATATTTTCAATTTGATTCATCCAACAACCTGGCTAAACCTTGGCATTTCACTAGTTTAGTGGGCTTCATTTCAAGGTCAAATTACATAATTTTATCAATCCATTTGCTTCTCTTCCCATCTATGTCAAGATGGATAAGTATCTCTTTCACTGAGGCTAAAGGAACATATGCAAAAATATTTGAATGCATAACATATACTCTGAAAGTGATCTAATTATAGGGGGTTGACTTGTTTTTCTATGCAAGCACCATCTACTCCATTAAAATAAACTTTTCAGGACCTTGCTCAATGTCTTAGTTATACAAGATAAATTATGTGCCAAGTTTATGCATCTTCTAGGTGTTTATGTGTGAGGAATTTTTAATGGTTAAATATGTTGTTTAAAGAAAATACAACAGCAACATAAGTGTAGAAAATATAACCAGAAAACTCACAACAATAACAAGATGATAAAGTATTTCACACCCAACTGGGCTACATCTCCTTGAGCCTCCATCAATGGACTAGGCTCTCTGGGATTAGTTTTTCAAATATTCTTTCACAATATTCCGCTCAAATCCAATGGATTTACTGACAGTACCATTGGGTTCAGAATACATAAAAACCCCAAAAATGACTAATAGAACTATGAAAACGGACCATGGCTCATCCAAGCATGACCTCTTCTACATGTGGCCTTAAGATTCCCTAAGCTTCCTTGTGGAAAACACACCTATAAAGTCCTCAAATGCATCTAAAACCTGTCCCAATGTGTTCAGAGCAAAGCAATTAGTTGAAAATGACTATTCAGTCACAAAAAAATAGAATTGGGCTCATCTGAGCATGACCTCCATCAATGGTGGCCCTAAGCTCCCTAGAGCTCTCTGAAACTTCAAGGTAGAAAAAACTACAAAAAAATTCTCCAAATGCCTTTGAAAATTGTGCCAATGGATTCATAACATCCAAAAACCCCTAGCTGGGATTTTTTGGCACCTCATTTGGCCAAAAGATGAAGAAGTTAGGCCTCCTGCCATTTTCTCCTTCAAGCTTGTTGTCTCTGGTTCACCAATTCACACTCCTATGTGAGTAACCTGGCTTCTAGGATTTTCCCGTGCCTAAACCCAACACATGCACACATGCTTGTAAAACACGCCAAATTGTAGAACAGTTAGGAAACTAAGCCCTCGAATCACGGAGGTGTTGGGCGCATGGGGGCCATATGGCCACGTCCCAATGCATATTTAGGCCCTCGTTCCAAGGTTGAATGTCCACTCAACAAGTGGCAGGCACATGGGTTGTTTTCCATTAAAAAATGCACACCAATTTTCATGTGGCAAGGGTCATATGGCAAGGTGTGTGTGACCAGGGGTTGGGGCTAAGCCCCAGCCCAGACCCCGCACCCATTTGAAAACAATAAAACTTTAAAATTGCAAACCGTATGGTTAATAAGAACTATTGTGTGGGCTAGTGGTATCCCACACTTTTTGAAGGTGTTGCATGAGGGGGGGAGGTCTATGGTTCGATCCCCATGAACTCCATAAAGTTTTTAAACACCCAAAACATTGTGCCACATGGCAACCCATGTCTGGGCCATGTGGCACCTCCCAATTTGCCATTAAAGCACCATGTATCATAACTCCATTCGCCCACGCGTCTGCCCAATATACCAACTCAGCACTGACACATCAACACTAGCCACGTCACCTGCCATCTCATCATACAATCATTCCACGTCATTTGTACAACCCAACCACGTCAGTTGTACGGACTGTACAGTCAGCAATTTTTTTCCATGTTTGGCAAATCAAACAGAACGTGGTATCTTACTCATCCAATGTTTGTTTCACCCCGTTCAAAGTGAGTTGGATTCGTGATGACGAGGCCTATGCACCCATTCGTTTTGAAGTGATTCAGAGAACTTTGATTTTTGGGCTAAATTTTGACCCATGGTCTAGATTCTAATCACACCTTCCCATTGAAAGGATTTTGGACCCACAAAAGCTGATGATTACCTGCCCAAGCTTCAATAATCTTCTACTTCTAAGTTCTATCAATTGATTCTACTCGAAATTTTTTTTTTTTTTTTACAATCACCTGTGTTCCTTGACATGCCTTACACTGCAACTGGCTATGTCCCTCAACCACTGTTCTCTGCCTGCTTCTGACCCACTGTTCTCTTTGTGCTTGGAAGAATGCCATCCTTCCCACTGAGAATCAAGTCCAACTTGTGAACTCTTTGGCATCAACACAATCCGCTCTACAATGGCTGCAAAAAACTTTCCTACGACATCTTGTCACAAACCAAGAAAACCATCAATCTTGAAAAAAAAAATTATACAAGACTAAAAATGATGCCAACAAAATATTTTTCTCTTCAAGCAATAATGGTCACATCTTGTACTTCATCAAAGTACATGGCGTTTTCCTGCATCTTGGTGTACTCAAAATCGACTTACAAGCCAACAAACACCATCGACTAAACATAAGTCAAAAAACATGATCGACCCAACATAGTCGTCAAGACAACATCGACATAATTTGAGACTCATTTGAAACACATTGACATTCCCAATGACAAGTCGAAATTCATGATACACAGCCATGTTACATTCATGAGTCACTCAATGAAACTATCACAAAGTTCATTGTTTACACATACAAAATCACACACATGTGCATAGATCTTCAACTCTCCTTCAAGTACAAACATAAGTACATAACCCCAAAAACATGTGGGTACATAAGAGCTGAAATGAAAATCTATATGGATGTTATAAGTGAGTATCATACCCATCTTTTACATCCTCCTGGCGAAGTTGTGCAACAACAAGAATGCCTTCAAAAGAATTGCATTCACATGAAAACTTGCATCATGCAAGTTATGATAAGCTGCTACAACTTGTCATACTTCCAACAGAAAAGCATACATAAGGCTGAAAAGAGCATCTTACAATCAAATAATTGAAAGCCTTACTTGTTCAAGAAATCTAACCATTTCTTACCAAGCCATTTCAATGGTGACTTATTCTACTAAAAATCATCTTCTTGTGAATCATCTTGACTCACATCAATGATGGAATCTCCTCTTTCATTCTTGTCAGTCTCTTTATCCATCTACTTCATGTGTTGTGGATAAGTGGCTGGATGAAATGTCCAACATTGGTCAATGAGATGACCTCTCTTCTGGCAGTGAGTGCAAATCTTTTGCATTTTCTTTTCAAGTTGCCTTTTCTTGGAAAGTTTCTTGAATGTGGTCAATATTTTCCAACATCTTGAACCATGATGGTTATCTAAACCAAAATATGTACATGGATTTTTTCTTCCATTTTTAAATGCAAATTTACCATGCTTAACATAATCAAAAGCAACTGAATTATAGGCAGAAAAATACCTTGAACATTCACCTTTATCGCCTTCTTGAGGAGGTGAATTTGAAGAGTTACTAGCTCTCTTTTAAATACCAACAAAAATTTCTTGTGCTCATGGATATCACAACTTTCTTGTTTCACACATTTTCATTCATCTTGAACACATACTTTGCATGCTTGAGGGATTGAACTTGCAACAAAAGTTCTTGAAATTTCACCTTTATTGCCTTCTTGAGGAGGTGAATTTGAAGATTTACTAGCTCTCTTTTGAAGACCAACAAAAATGTTCTTGTCCTCATGTCTGTCACAACTCTCTTGTTTCATACATTTGCATTCATCTTGAACACAAACTTTGCATGCTTGAAGGATTGAACTTGCAACAAAAGTTTTTCTTGGAACTGTTTCCCTTGTCTCCTCAAATTTGGAATTTGCTCCATCTTTTTGTTCATATCCAAGACCCATATACTTAGGCCTCTACTCAACAACAATAGGCTCAACAATGCCTTGTGCATGCTTGCCTAACCCTCTACCTTCATAGCCCATTTTTAACAATAACTTGGACACTATTCCTCTAGTGTGATTTTCAAAAACACCAAAGCATTCATCTTCAAAGGAATTTGAAGAAAAACCAACATTACATACCTCATGTTCATGCATGTACTTGGTAAGGGTTTCCTTTGCCTCGTGGATTTGAGTCTCCATCTCATGCAACTTTTCAAGAAGCTAGTGCTTCTCCTCCTTCATGGCCATCAACTCTCTTGAAGGACAATGCTCTCCTTTCTATCTTCCCACATCTCTTGCACCACATCTCTCATGGTTAGAAACTCCTCCAAAATCTCTTTGTCAAATAACTTGGCTAATGAAGATGTATGAGAACTCTTATTGTTTGAAGCTTCCTCCATCTTTGCAAGATGTCAAACTTCAACACAAAACTTGCACAATAATACCAACATCTAAAACTCTAGCTATCAATGGAAATCACATGAGAAAAACTATGCCTTGATACAACCTAATCTGAAAATAGGGGGCTGATTTGTTTTGCTATGCAAGCACCCTCTACTCAATTAAAATAAAATTTCCAAGACCTTGCTCAATGTCTTAGTTATGCAAGATAAATTATGTGCCAAGTTTATGCATCTTCTAGGTGTATATGTGTGAGGAATTTTTAATGGTTAAATATGTTGTTTAAAGAAAATACAATAGCAACATAAGTGCAGCAAATATAACCAAAAAACTCACAACAATAACAAGATGATAAAGGAGTTCACCCCCAACTGGGCTACATCTCCTTGAGCCTCCATCAGTGGACTAGGCTCTCTGGAATTAGTTTGTCAAAGATTCTTTTACAATCTACTTCTCAACTCCAATGGATTCACTGACTGTACCATTGGGTTTAGAATACATAAAAACCCCAAAAATGACTAAAAGAACTCTGAAAACGGACCATGGCTCCTTCGGGCATGACCTCTTCTACATGTGGCCTTGAGCTTCCCTGAGCTTCCTTGTGGAAAACACACCTATAAAAGTCCTCAAATGCCCCTGAAACCTGTCCCAATTTGTTCATAGCATAACAATTAGTCAAAAATGACAATTCAGTCACAAAAAAATAGACTTGGGTTCATCTGAGTATGACCTCCATCAATGGTGGACCTAAGCTCCCTAGAGCTCTTTGAAACTTAAAGGTAGAAAAACTTGCAAAAGAAGTCTCCAAATGCCTTTGAAAACTGTGCCAATGGATTCAGAACATCCAAAAATCCCTAGCTGGGCTTTTTGGCACCTCATTTGGCCAAAAGATGAAGAAGTTAGGCCTCCTGCCATTTTTCTCCTTCAAGCTTGTTGTCTCTGGTTCGCCAATTCACACTCCTGTGTGAGTAACCTGGCTTCTAGGAATTTCCCATGCCTAAACCCAGCACACGGACGCATGCTTGTAAAATGTACCAAATTGTAGAACAGTTAGGAAACTAAGCCCCAGAATCACGGAGGTGTTGGGTGCATGGGGGCCATATGGCCACGTCCCAATGCATATTTAGGCCCTCATTCCAAGGTTGAATGTCCTCTCGACAAGTGGTGGGTGCATGGGTTGTTGGAAATTAAAAAATGCACACCAAGTTTCATGTGGCAAGGGTCATATGGCAAGGTGTGTTCGACCGAGGGCTGGGGCTAAGCCCCAGCCCGGACCCTGCGCCCATTTGAAAACAATGAAACTTTAAATAAATTGCAAACTGTATGGTTAATAAGAACTATTGTGTGGGATAGTGATAGCCCACACTTTGCGAAGGTGCTGCATGAGGGGGGGAGGTCTGGGGTTCGATCTCCATAGACTCCATAAAGTTTTTAAACACCCAAATCATGGTGCCACGTGGCAGCCCATGTTTGGGCCACGTTGCACCTCCCAATTTGCCAATAAAGCACCATGTGTCATAACTCCATTCACCCATGTGTCTGCCCAATATTCCAACTCAACACTAACATGTCAGCACTTTCCACATCACCAACCATCTCATCGTACATTCATGCCATGTCATCTGTATGGCCCTTCCACGTCAACTATACAGACTATACAGTCAACATTTTTTTTGCATGTTTGGCAAATCGAACAAAATGCGATATCTCACTCATCCAATGTCCGTTTGACCTCGTTCAAAGTGCATTGGGTTCATGAAAACGAGGCCTATTTGTTTTGAAGTGATTCGGAACACTTTGACTTTTGGGCTAAAATTTGACCCCTGGTCCAGATTCTGATCAAAAATCCTTGAGGCCTTTGACCAAAGCATAAGCCTTCTTTTCCATGATATCATATCTCATTCCTACATCCCTCAATTCTCTACTGAAAAAGGAAATATGATGCTCTAACCCCTCTATATTTTTCTGCAACAAAACATCAGCCAATGTGTCAAATGAGGCAAAGGAAAATATCATAAACTCCTTGAAATAGTCAGGGTTGATGAGCATAGGTGCTTCAGTCAAGGCCTTTTTTATTTAATCAAAAGATTCTCGAGCCTTGGTAGTCCATTTCACCTCATTTCCTTTCCTAAGCATGGTTGTAATGTACTTCACTAATTCAACAAAGTTAGAGATGAACCTTCTTAGAAAATTGATTTTTCCCAAGAAAGATTGAACTTCTTTCTTAGACTTAGGAAAATATAAGGTCTAAATGGCCTCTACTCTGCTTGGATCAATTCTTACCCCTTCTACTGATACAATGTGTCCCAATAAATTACCTTCCTTCATAGCAAACAAGGACTTCTTAGGATTGAGAGAGAGACCAAACTTTCTGCACTTCAGGAAAACCTTTTTCAAATGATGATAATACTCTTTATCAGATTTTGAGAACACTATAATGTCATCTAGATAGATGACTACAAACTTGTCCTTCTACCCAATGAAAGAAATGTCCATTTCTCGCTGAAAGGTCACTCATGTATTCATCAATCCAAAGGGAATTTTAGCATACATGAATGTGCTCCAAGGAGTAGTAAAGGATTTCTTCTCCCTATCTTCAGGCAAGACAGAGATCTGATTGTATCCAAAAAAACTATCAATCATAGACAGCCTAGATGAACCAGTGAATCTCTGCAAAATGTGCTCCGTCTTTAACAAGGGGTAATTATCTTTCTTGGAGCTTCTACTCAAATTCCTGAAATCAACACATAGTCATATTTACCCATTTTTCTTCCTCACAGGGACCAAGTTAACCACCCACTCAGAGTATCTCAAAGGAATGATGATTTTGGCATCTAACAACTTCTTCACTTTTTTTTTTCATAATAGGCATATCATGGGATTTATTTGTCTGAGTTTATGCCTAAAAGGCTTGGTCTCCTCTTTCAAAGGGATCTTATGTTCAATGATGTTTGTGTCATATGTACTTAAATATTCATATTTCCAGGCAAACACATCAGAAAAATCCTTTAAAATCTTAATATACTCAGCCCTTTGTTCTTTTGGCAAGCTGCTAGACAACTTAACATACTTAAGATCCTCCTGTGTACCTAAATTTCATTCAGTCACCTCAACATTTTCAGTTGAACCTTTAATCTTTACATCAACATCATGTCTATCAAAACATCTCTCCAAGGGGACTAGTCCTTTTGGAATATGGTAACTAGGCAACTAAACAATATGATGGTCAACAATTTCATTCAGAAAAACATCAACAAGAGGGATTTTTTCAAAATCATGATCTTGATCGATATGTAAGGAAGAAAAATCATCCATAGTCTCCAGAAATATTTTTATCTCAATATCATCATCAAAAACTTTGCAATGTTTCAGGTATGGAGGGTCTATACTTCACTTCCACATCATATTTGAGTTTAGGGGGAAAAGGAACTCTAAAATTACTTGCTGAAACAAACAAGGAATTTTCCATAGTATTCTCTTCTCTTGGAAAAAATGAGATATTAAAAGCTAAGAAGAAACTATAAACAAGATCTCAAACTTCATTTATGTAAGTCCTTAACCTGGGGTGCTTATCTTGATACATATTTTTAACTTGATGAAAAATTAATTCAACATCTCCAAACACAGCTAGATCTTCAATCATCGTGTCTTTAGCAACCCTCATGTTATAACCCTATAATTTATAGAATCAACTGTTGATTGTATTTTTTTTGTCCCTTCAGTGTATTTGACTTGGCCATACATTCTAAGCATGGCCAAGTCCTTTTAAATTGATGTTGATAGGATTAATGAATAAGCTTGGCTAAACTATCTAAACTTAGTCAAGTAAATAGGCCAGATAGAGAATAAATTTGACCAAATTGCCTAATCTTGGTCAAATAGCCCCTAGGTTGAGTAATTTCTTAGTCCAACAGTTTAATATGGGCTAAATGTCATAGGGAAGTAGGTTAGAACTTAGGTTAGAGCATAGGTTAGTTGGATTGATTTCAATAAAACATGCATGATGATCTATGTCGATTCATATCTTTGAAGTTTGAAAGTATGTTACCTGACCCCCATGGTGTCAAAAGCAGGAAAAGTTGAGCAAACCCACAAAAATGTCGCAAGCCTAAGTCTCCACTACAGAAATGATTTCGCGCTAGCAGATTAAAGAGAGTGCATAGATGGACGAATGAGACACCAGTGCTTAGATCAATGGTTGGGATATGATTCCAGACCCCCCTGACCATTATGCCTTTAATGGAGGGGGGGGAGGGGGGGTATGGAATGGTGAGTAACAAGAAAGCATATCTGGATGGTTGAGGCATTGCTGCCCCAATACACGGCTGAGATATAATTGTGGACCCCCCCAACCGTTTTGCCTTTAACGGTGGGGGAGAGGGTCTGAAAAGTTCATTAAAGGAAGTGCTCATCTCTACGATCCAACATCGGGCGCGTGGATGGATGGCTGTCAAGGTTTTTTAGACCCCCCCGACCATTCTCTTTTTAATGATGGGGAGGGAGTGGTCTGGAATGAAATGGTTTTCAGGCGGTCCCCCTACTCTAACATGGTGGGAATCTATTTCACTTTCCTGGCATACCATCGTCGTATCATGACATCACTTCCAGTTTCTTCCTCTAAGAGTCCTATCTCATAACTCTGACAGTACATCCCCCCATTTTCACCCCTCATAAGTCCCCTCACCATTACTGGTCTCCAATCAACACCCTCCACATCAACAGGTCGTATTTGTCACCCATTTTTCACCTTCCCTCTCAATTCCCCAATGACCCGTTGGCCATTTATTACAGGATAACTTTCTCGTTAGGCCTGCTAATCTGTCCCCATGCCCAACGGGTATCCGTTCACCCAAAAATAGCCCTTCTCTTTCATTCACCCATTATTTCTCTTATCCTCACACCATAAGTTTCCTTGTCCCCTCTATGTTTCAATCAGTAGCTCAACCACAACCATTACCACTAAATTTTGTTTGAATTGCAGGTATTCTTCACAGTTATGGCGCCAAAGTCCAAGAAAGCAGAGGCTGTGGAAAATCCTTTCCTCCCTCCTCTAATCGACCTCGACAAGATCACATTGGCCAACAAAGACCATCTAATATCATATACAAAGTGTGAAGTTGATTTTGTGGAGCTGCAGTCATGTCTCAAAGACACTTTCTTAGATCAGAATGATGAAATCGGGATCTTGGAGTCCAATCTTCCTCTATATCTTTTCCCCCAGGTCCACCATTTCCCTGAATTTGCCCTCAAATGTCAGGCCCACTACCTTTCTGACTAGAGAGCCATAGTCTCTTCATCAGAAGGAACTATGTTCTTCATCACCCTAAAGGCCATTGATCAGATGATGCAGATACCCAGAACTGAATATGCCTCCCCTTTCAATCTTGAAACCATAGCAGAGTTATACCAAAAATTATATTTTCCTCAAAGACCCTATATATTTGAATTGTTCTTCCCACAAGACGCTCAACTTCCCAAATCAAATCCCTTGTATCCTTCCTCCCTGTTCTCAGAAAAGGGAAACCAAGTTATCTCATCACTCTATTGCCTGCTTGGTTATTTTTCAGATGAATGGGTGGATGAACCTATATTAGGTTTTCTGTCCATTTTCTCTACCGAGGAAACGCCCACCACTCAGTTCAATTACAACACCCTTTTAGCGGACAACATTCATGAGCAGTTCTCAAAATTTTCCACAGAGGGAATGTTCTGGTACTCCTCCATATTGGCTTACATGTTCATTTTCTTTCAGGCAGATAGGTTCTCTTTCTCGATGCAGAAAATGGACAAGGACAAAAAGCCGCAGGCGGTGACATCTTGGACTTTGCTGCTCAGGCGAAATTCCACAGAGTTCAGTTTTAAATAGTTCATCGAGCAGTTTTACCACCCATTGGTGAGAATTCTCAGTGGCAGACCAGAACGAAGAATAAATGAGGAAATTCCGAGGATTTTACACCTCTCGGACCTTGAAAAAATCGAAGATTGGTATCTTTACCAAAATCACACTGATATTGGGATATATGGATATGAGTTAGCTCCATACAGGCTGCCCAAGTATTTCCCCGTGAGGATATTTGCCTTAGAATACATAAGACAGATGATAAATTCAGATGACATACACTTTATGTCTCTGAAGAAACAACAACTCAAAGTTAAAAGGCAAATAGGATCTTTTATCTGCAATAACCAAGGCACCAGGGAAGAGGTAGATAGGTTTCTGAAGGAAATGAAGTTTGACGTTAGTTTCCTGTGGCGCCTTGTGGGATCATTTCGGAGATGAGGGTAAAGAATAAAAAAATTCCCTATGTTCATTCACCCAAGCCCGAAATTGAGAAATTCTCAAATCAAATGGAGTGGGAGGAGAACACTCTGGAAGAGACAGAAGAGCGGTCTCCTTCTCTTGTTGTCTCACAAACAAACACACCACAGTTTCCAAAGGAGAAAAGGCCCAGGAAGGATTCTTCACCTTCTGTCACCAAAGTCTCGGCCGAAGATTTCCAATTATACACCAAGAGGCCAAAACCCACTCCTACAACTGACACAGCTAGTGAAAAGGGAACCCAATCTGATACAGCTATGAAAAATGATCAGTCATTGCTTATCACTAGTAGTCAATAGATCACACCTTATTCTTCATCCAAGAAGTGGATGGATACTTCATTAATCAACCAGCCAAAACAAGGAGGCATCAAATTGAGCATCTTTGAGAAATATGACTTGATCAAGAAGAGAAATCAACCGCTGACCATTGCACTTATGCTCAATTTTGGAAGCAGACATCCACGGAACAGCACAGACGGTTGTCTGTGTTTGATACAGAGAAGGGTAGAATGCACATGGCTTTTCTACAGGCCCAGGTGCCCGACCCAAAGTCAATCACTGACTAAAAAAGGGCAACGTTCGAGTTCCACACCAGAGATGTGCACCCTATTGATCAAATGGATCTGCACAGGAAAACTAGAGAAATGGTTTTCCCCACTTTGGAAAATGCCTTTACTTTAGCTTCTAAATTTCAGGTCTCTCTAAGCAATGTTCAGACACAGTTAAAGTTAGAAAAGATATCATCCTTTGTGAAATATAATAAAATTAAAACATTGGAAGAATTGGTCCTCAAGATTGGGTATGACCCCTCGAATGTGAAAGCAGTCAAAGAGATTCTTAAAAAGAAAAATATAGATATAACATCTCTCAGGAAACAACTGAAACTACCACCAGCGGAAGATGCATAGGCAAAGGAGATAGCTGAGACAGAAGGTGAAAAGGATGAGATGCTCAAGTTGATCATGGAGAAGAATGCATAGTTGAAAGAGATGGAAGCATAACTGGAAAGATTATTGAAGGAGAAAGAACAACCAATTCCTATGGAAGTCATTCCATTAAGAACAGTTCCACTCACCGGGGTAAGCACAACATCAGTAGTGAAAACCTCCATAGCATAAATTACCTCAGCAACTCCAATGACATCTCTGGAAAAGACAGTGGAATTAGTTAAATCCATGGAAGAAATGGACTTACAGGAGATAGAGATTAGCAGACTGAAAAAGGAGTTTGAGGATCTTCAGCAACTCAAGTCCTCCTACCAGACAAGCTACTCCATGGAGAAGCAAACATTAGACAAACTCAAACAGGAATTGCAGCAGCTTCGAAAGCAATCAATGGCAGGCAAGACACTCGTTGAGGCCAAGGAAAATATTTGGATGAATATCTCCAAATCCATAAATGAAATATGGCCTATGGTGCAAATCATGTTCGAGCAAAAGGAACTGGTACAGAGGAGTAGGCAGGCTATTGAAAAAATAAAAGGAGAGCTAGGAGAAATGCCCACAGAAGCCACTGAGATCATTAGATTCCTGAATTCAAAAACCAAGGAAGAATTAGAAGATTTGAAGATTGAGGACAGGACAGAAACCATCCTCAAATTCAAGAGGGTTCTGACCAAGAGAGGGATTATGTTGTAGTTGGAAGATAAAGTCCAGACTATGGACATAAGAGTTCAAAGATTTTTTAGTAATATCAAAGCTCTGCAGAAGAAAGGTCTCCCAGACTTAATGGTCTTAAATGATAAGTTAATGACCCTTTCGGATTATAAAAATAAGTTGTCCACGGTGGCCAAAGATAGTTCAAAATATTTAGGAATACAGGGCAACATAACAAGTAAAATGTTCTTAGAAACTTTGCAGCTGGACATCAGCATACAACATGAGATCTGGTACATTTTCATCGTCGAGCCAACTTTTTCCAAGTACACAGAAATGGATGAAATATATCGAAGATTACTCAAAGTCACTATTCCCAGTCAGCTACGATGGGAAGAGCTATGCAATCTGATCGAGTAGGAGATGAGGTGTTCAAGTCTAGTCAGCAATTAGATCAGACAAAGTTGTGCAGATGACTCACCAACGGCCATCCCCAAAATCAGCTTGAAGAATTCAACACATCATTAACAGTCCCTAAAGTTTTGTATCTTGTTGAGTTAGTTAGTTAAATTTATAATCCATCACATCCTGATCATTTATGACAGGGTCATTGTAACTTTTATTATAAATATTTCCCACTTGTATTGAGATTTGTTGATCTTTACACCCAAGCAAGCTCTAGTTGCTGTAATTTTTATCAAGAAGTCATTTCAGTAATACAAAGAGAAGTTTCACAGGATTCCTTTGTGTCAATTGTTGGTGAATTTCCTTCTATCTATGTACAAGTTTTTTCCTTCTCAGTTACCATATTGTCTTTCTGAATCTGATCTTTAAAAGAAGTTAAAGTTGCAGAATTTACCTTCATGTACTCTATTCTTAATATTTTATAGATTTAAATGTTTTTCTTCCGAGGTTATAACAAAGAAATTATTAAATGTTTTTTTTGTTATTAACTGATATCTCATCTTTTCAGCAATACACCATTTTTATTTCCAAAGAATCCAACATTAGCACTATCTCTCCCTGTGAAACGAATCTTGTAAAATTGTCTTTGACTTCTATCTTTTAAAAACAAACCCCATAGCCCAATGGAAGTGTAAGTGACATTCAGCCATTTCATTCAAAAACAATACAAACAACTCGGTTACAATCTTTTTAACTAGCCTAAAATCTTTGAAAACTCAAACAAATCTAAAACTAACAGAGAGATCCCTCTCTGAAACTGGGAGGGATAGCTTTCAGTTTTGAAGAGGTTGGTTAAGGTTAACTCTGATAAGTTTCTTCTTACCTCATAACAACCTTTGGGAATTTACAGAGTGATAACATAAATGGTGACCATACTGGGGATGAACTGAAACAAACTTTCCACCCCTTGTTTTCTTTCCCCTAGAACAAAGACGACTTTATTTCTAGAGAAAACACAAACCCTAATATTTATGTAGAAATAATGTTCAGAGGTTGTCAAAGTTTGTGCATAAATAACCAAAGTCTCCAAATGTAGAATAAAATCAATAGTTCTGGCTCCCAAAAGAATTTCTACCAGAGCTTTTCTTGACCCAGAACCTGCAAAGGTAATAGATAATCCTAAAAGACTACTCAGGAAGAAAGGTACTGCAGAAATTTCGAGGAATAATAGCCCACTTCTGAGGTATTTTTCCACCCTAGAAAAGTTAGTTGTTCTTCCAGACCTTGAATCTGAGATACCCTTTCAAACAAGTCTTTTCAAGACAAAATTTGACAGTTTTATCATTGGAACGATCTTAGACCAAACCATTTTGTAGCCCAGGACTGTTATAACCCTAAATTGCACCACACATGCTTACCTGGAATCAAGCCAATTCATATCCCTTCTTTGCCAAAACTCTGCTGAACAACTCTTTGAAAATCCTCTTGTGTCAAGGCCCATGCACCCTAACCCATTACTGCATGTGTGTGCATGCTAGTTGACTCACAACAGCCAACGTGTACCTAACAAAGCACAAAAAAAGGAAAGTTGTCGACGGAACAAAAATCTATGAGTCAGTTAACTAAAACTCCTGGCCATGCATGGCCGAGGGTTCGTCCAAAACCCTAGCGCCTTCTAGCCTATAAAAGAAGGGGTAGGGGTACCATTTGGAGAAGGAAAAAATATAGAAAAGAAACTCTGCCCATTTACGTAATCCATTGTCCCAACCCTTTAGCCTTTCCTCATGCCAAAGGATATTTAACGCAAAGCAGTTGAAGGACAGAAGAAGAGGATCCCAGGATCAGGTTTAAGGAGTGGTGGTCGGTCTCAACTTTGTTGTAAGTTGATTCACTTTCAGTAATAAAAAGAACACTTTTCCCGTCCCAATGCATGAATTGTCTATGGTGTGATTAATTTATGCTTGATTTCTAACCCTTGAGTATAGAAGTAGCATGCATGCATAGTTGTTGTTTGTCTTGAGTGCAGGTCATCTTTGGAAGGAGCAGCGCAAGCAAGTAATCGAAGAGAAACGAAGGATCTACATTGAACTCCGGTAATAAGGTTGGTGGTCCTTTTCCATGCATTTACTGTGAAAAAGGGGTTTAAATATTGGGTTGTAGGTAAAAAAAGTAGTTTCTATTCTGTCAAAATCTGCATGCAAGTCTAACCCTAGTTTGCTAGTCCGTAGGGTGTTTTTCCCAACAACAGAATTGGCGACCATACTGGGGAGAATACTCTTTAGGGTTCCTAGATTTATTTAAGTTTTGGGGTAGTTTAAAGATTAGGTTTTCTATTTTTTTTCTTTGCCTTTCTTTTTCTGTAAGGTATGAGCTAGCAGGGAATCTCGTTTTCCATACCAGCTTTCCCTGACTTTTGCTTGACTATAGTTTTCGAGACACACAGAGGTACACGCGGCCTGTAGAAGGCCTGCACACGTGTACCCATGCCCTATCCTCTGACAGCCCGCGTGTGAACGCTAGCTATAGAGATAGCAGTAACGTGTAGGAATTCAGAAGACCTTAGAGGTAGTCCTCCTCTTCCCTGTCAGAATTACACATTCTCAGGGGGTTTTCTGGAATCCTGTCTGAGTATTGATGGTTCACAGTCTTATCTCAGATTGCCTTTTTTCGCCTTATTATCCTTTACAGTATTTGTCTTTTCTATTAGAAACAAAATCCAAGCCTTCAAGGGACCCTGGTTATCAATACCAGAGGCCTCTTACTAGTCTGGACTGCCTGTTTTCATTTTTTTTCTTAGAATTTAGATATACATGTGGCTTGTACAAGGTCAGCCCGTGTGTACACACTTTCTGTCTCTGTTCAACACGTGTTTTCACGTGTGCTATTTTAGTGACAGTCGGGTGCTTGGACAGGATACTTTTTGTTCAGGATAGGGCAGTCATCCCCTCCTTTGATAAGAAGTATTACTCTCAGGTGTTTGAGTCTAGGTTTGAACAGTCAGTAGGTTAGGTCATCTTAACCTTAGCCTGCTTTTTCTCAGTTAATAGTTGACAGAAAATATAATTTATTTATTTTTTTATGGTTTTTAGACAAGCGTG
Organism: Picea engelmannii; assembly: GCA_009831015.1. Taxonomy (NCBI): domain Eukaryota; kingdom Viridiplantae; phylum Streptophyta; class Pinopsida; order Pinales; family Pinaceae; genus Picea; species Picea engelmannii. Next base: position 222,294 of record ML777931.1, on the reverse strand, counting down.
AGAGTCTTTGTTTTTTTTTTATTGCCATTGTGTGATTCTTTACTTTGATTCTTTGTGATCTGCACTTTAAGCCAGAATTTGTTTTTCTTGGTTTTTTGCTTGTTAGTATTTTCCCTTTGTTGCTTTACTAGCACTTGAATAAAAAAAAATCTCTTTTCATTTTCTTCTTTGGTTGAAAGGTGTGTTTCTGCATCATTAGCTAGGGAAAAGTCTTTTAATTCATAATTTTTTGCAGTTCACTTAGATCATAAGTAGCTCATAGTCGAGCAAAATTCCTTTAAGTTTGTTGTATAAAATCTTAGAAAAATTAAAATAAAAAAAAACTTTGTGAAAAGTTGTTGAAATTTTGCATTTAGTAAAAGTCTTTTGTTTCCAGCTTTTTTCATTCGTTTTTGCTTTCGTCTTTACACATCATCAGTTTCACCCTCATACCCCTTGACGTAATATAAATCCATAAAAGCAACGCTAATTTTAAAAATCTACTAGACTTTTATGTTTGTAGGGTTCACAAACTAGTTCAGGACTAGGGCCTTGAATTAGGTTGGAGAGGAAACTCTTCAAGGCCATTCAAAACCAAACATTAGAGTCTAAGATAGGGAGTGTCTAAGTCCAGTTTCATGGAAGTTATCTGGGACCCCCCTCTAACACAGCGTATAAACACGAGGTTGCATGTGGAAAGGTAGCGGAGATAACCCCTCCAAAGCCGAACCAATCGTAGTGGAGAACACATATAGAGGGCTTGTTTTGGGATTTCGTCGTTTGCATTTGCCACGGGGATTCATGGGTCTTGAATCCGTTCGAGGTCCTCAGTTGTCTTTCGAACCATTTTCTCTCAATACCCTTGATAGGTTTTGGGCTTGATACCCTGCTCATTGTGGTCTACCCGACTTTCGACTGTACCCGCCTGGTGACTGTTCGCGTGTTGGCAACCTAGTTGCCAATATTTTTAGGGACATACACCGATGAGTACGGGGGTATACCATGGTACCTAGGATAGAAATCAGGCCATGCTTTGTAGATTATGCCCAGAGGGTGCTTCCATGTTCGAGTTGCACTTGCACCGGTAAGTTTCTCTAGTGTTGGTTGTTGTAACTGTGCTTCCAAATAGTTTAGTGATTGCTTGACTTATCTCTTAGGGGATTCTTTTTAGTGTGTGTTACTTTTGAACATTTAGAATACCTTAGCGTGTCTTGGATATTCTCACACAGTGGAGGATCCCGAGCTCCGCCGGTCACGAAGGCTTCTTGGCCTGCTGTTGGTTACACTGGAGCCACCCCCACCACCATTAAGGCAGAAGCTAGACCAACAAGGGTCTTTTGAAGCGACCGGGTTACAAACCTTTGTGCCCGAACAACTCCCGGAGGAATCAATCACCAATCTTGGCTCGGTTGAAACCCCAACCACTAATATATTGGCATCGTTTATTGTACCAATCCAATTTCATGAACGCCAGACAGTGCCTCACACAGCTATGGAAACAAACATTGTTACTTCTTCTGGGAATTCTTCAATTCCCACCACAGTTGCTACCATAGGAGAGTCATCTCCTAACTTACCGTCGTCAGTTCGAGCCACCATGGTCTCGGCCACAACTACGTCGCACAGTGGACCGAACCCATCTATGGCGGTGGCCACAAACCCCTTCACACCTAGTACGACAGGCCCGCCATGCTCATACGGTATGCCTAGTTCGGGTACAAGTCCTACACTAACCTACTCCACTTTACAGACATTGGGTCTGGAGGTAGGGAGCTCTAATGCTCCTTTGCAAGGTCAACTTGGGGGCACTCATGTCCCTTTTAACACTTTTCCTTACACAAGAGGTCATATTCCTCCTTTGTCCCCTTCGCTTGGTGGACCACATCAGCAGTCCGTCGGGCAATCTACACACACTAGTTTATTTGGAGCAGGGATTCAAGGAACACCTGTGCACAGTATGCTGGTAGGTTCGACACCATTTTATTGGAATGGGACATTTGGTAACAACACTCTCTCATCAACCGCTTTCCCGTCTAGGGGAAATCCCATTTTGGACAATCTACTCCTACACAGGGTACTATTCCTGCGCAAGGGGCACATATAGCAGGACCTTGGAACTTAGGACAAGGATCTGTTCCCTCCTCTGGAATGTCGTTCTGGGGTAATTCTTTCCACAGTCAATGAAACCCTGGACAGACTACTATGCATCTCCCATCAGGACCGGCATGGGGTAATCCTTCCCAAAGTCCTTCAAACACGATGCATGCCCAACACTCTATGTCCTTTGTGGGAAATCAGTCGATGATGTCTCCACAGATGCAAAATCCTTACGCTGGTCAGGGCCATGGTTTCTACCAGAATCTGGGCCAGCAGCCAAACTTTTCCTAGCAACCTGGTGCCAGTCAAACTCCAGGACCCTTTTTCCCAGGTTATCAGCAGCAACCCAAACTACCATTCCTGGCGAATTTACACTTGCCCGATTTTGAAGTTGTTTCTCGAGCTCTGAAGTACAGTCATCAGGCCGAATCAGCTTCTGGAAGATGGATACTCTATATGTATATCTTTCTGATTTCGAGATGTAGCTCCATTGTGTATTATTCGTGGCTACTCTTTATAGTTATTTGACATGGATCTACAGTGTATTTGATTGGTAGCCATGGTTCTATTTTATCCTGAGCATGGGTATGCCCGCCTCGGTGAGACATTTGTTATTTCGCAGATGGCACCTCCTGGTTCCTGATCCTTGGGCTCAATCGTTCGGCACATCAGTAAATATTGGTAATGTATTTCGGACATCAGATGCTCTTCTGACCTCACACATTAGGGGGCATCTGTTATAACCCTAAATTGCACCACACACTCTTCCCGAATTAGGCCAATTCATATCCCTTCTTTGCCAAAACTCTGCTGAACAACTCTTTGAAAATCCTCTTGTGTCAAAGCCCACGCACCCTAACCCATTATTTCATGTGTGTGCACACTGGCTGACTCACAACAGCCCACGTGTACCTAACAAAGCACGAAAAAAGGAAAGTTGTCGATGTAACAAAAAGCTATGGGTCAGTTAACTGAAACTCCCGGCCATGCATGTCTGAGGGTTCATCCAAAACCCTAGCTCCTTCTATCCTATAAAATAAGGGGTAGGGGTACCATTTGGAGAAGGAAAAAATATAGTGAAGAAACTCTTCCCATTTACGTAATCCATTGTCCCAACCCTTTAGCCTTTCCTCATGCCAAAGGAGATTTAATGCAAAGTAGTTGAAGAAAAAAAGAAGAGGAGCCCAGGATCAGGTTCAAGGAGCGGTGGCCAGTCTCAGCTTTGTTGTAATTTGATTCACTTTCAGTAATAAAAAGAACACTTTTCCCGTCCCAATGCATGAATTGTATATGGTGTGATTAATTTATGCTTGATTTCTAACCCTTGAGTATAGAAGTAGCATGCATGCATAGTTGTTGTTTGTCTTGAGTGCAAGTCATCTGTGGAAGGAGCAGCACAAGCAAGTAATCAAAGAGCAACAAAGGATCTACATCGAACACCAGTAATAAGGTTGGTGGTCCTTTTCCATGCATTTACTGTGAAAAAGGGGTTTAAATCTTGGGTTGTAGGTAAAAAAAGTAGTTTCTATTCGGTCAAAATCTGCATGCAAGTCTGGCCCTAGTTTGCTAGTCCGTAGGGTGTTTTCCCAACAATAAGGACCCCTGAGATACTTTCTCATAGAGCTGAAGTTGAGCAACGTTTTCACTCCAAGAATGACAAGCTCGAAGACCTAGTCGTGAATCTTGGTCAGGCCTTAGACAAGCTCCATCTTCAGCAGTCCATTGAACTTCCTGTTTTAACCATCACTACAGTTTCTACTCGAAATACACCAGGTCACTCCATCCCTCCAAGCCCTTCATACTCTATATCTTCATTCTTTTCCTCTTCTATCTCACGGGTTGTTGTTCAGCCTCCTCCACCAATCATGGCGACAAGATATGCTCCGTTGGTATTGGTTTCTTCTTTACATAACATGCCCCAATATTATCAAACTAGACTTCCACAATTTGATAGTTCCGACCCCTTAAATTCACAACAACATGTCGACAAAATGAACGATTACTTTGACCTGCAAGAAGTAAACAAAGTTGATGTGCAGATGAGATTATTTGCACAAAGCCTAACTGGAGATGTGAAAAAGTGGTTCAAAACTTTACATTCTGCTACCATTACTGACATGATTGTTTTCCATCAGACCTTTTTATACCAATGGGAAGTAAAGAAAAATCTTCTCCAAATTATGTCGGAGTATGAGAACATTAGAACGAACCAAGGAGAGACAATGCAGGATTACTGCACTCGTTTCAACAATCTATACAATGCTATCCTGACTGAAATTAAACCTCCACAAGGTTTGGCATTAATAAAGTTCCCTGATGGTTTTGACACTGACATGTATTATCAATTAAGGGAAAGAAATGTGGAAACTCTGGAAGACATGCAAAAAAGTGTCATCGGTGTAGAAGCAAATCTTTTAGCCAGAAGGGCTAGGCAGAGAACAGAAAAGAGGGTCACCATCAAGGAAGAACCTTCTACTTCCTCATCTGATGCTAAATTAGATTATCTAGCTAGAGATATGGATAAAATGATGCAGAGACTCACCATAACTGACAGAAACACACCTAGGGAGAACCAAGCTACCCCTCAAATTAGGAACTCAAACTTTAGGAGAAATCCACCCCAGATTAGGCAAAGAGATCCTAGGGATCAATAGGAAGAACGGGGACATGATCAGCAGATCAGACCACCTCTCCAGGAAAACTATGTTGATGATGGGGAGGAAGTGATTGAGGAGTTTTATTATGCTCATATAAATCTGATGGGTGATCATGATCATGATCATGAGTCTATTTTCCTCACCCAAGAAGAACATGAAATATTTCTCCTTTCGCAAATAGAGGCGAATGAGGAAGTTGAGAAAACAGAACAACAAGCCTTTGAGAATGCTATAATGGAGGTTCATAGACAATATAACCTGAGGAGTAAGAAGACCAATGAGAATTCTCCAAAGAAGGCTGTTGAAACCAAGAAAACCTCGGAGAATCCTCCCAAAAAATCCCCTGGGTGTAATGACACGGAATCTCTCATGCAAAAAACTCCAGAAATTCTTAAGAGAAAAAGTTGGATAGAATTTTCATCAACCATTAAAATAGGAGCACCTGTCCACAAAGTTTCTATCGATAAATCAGAAGTACAAAGTTTAAACAAAACCACTTCTCTTTTCAGCCTTGAAGGAGAACTAGCAAAATTGAACATTCCCATTCCCCTCTCTGAGTTGATGAACAAGAATGCTTATAGGTCTCAAGTGATAAAATCTTTAAGTATCGAACCCTATATAGGTACCAAAGCCTTGAATGTGGGATATTTACTCCATTTTGACACAGTAAACCTTGTTGATGACCGACCTGAGCTCCTATTCGGTCTTGAATTTGATGGTCAAACTGATAATGGCGTCATGGCCCCTTTTTACATCAGCCTGAATATCCATGACTTGATATTGCACAACGCTATATTGGATTTGGGTGCTTATCACAACCTAATGCCCAAGTCCGTGATGGAAAATTTGGGACTTAAGGTCACCAGACCTTACAAAGATCTACATTCTTTTGATTCCAGCAAGGTCAAATGTATAGGCCTGATTAAAGACATATGCATCACCTTGGCTCAAATCCCGACAAAAATTTTGGTGATGGACATCGTCATGGTTGACATTCCCCCCAAGTATGGTATGTTGCTATCAAGATCTTGGGGAGATAAATTGAGAGGAACCCTGCAGCTAGATATGTCCTACGCCACCATTCCAATTTTCGGTCAACAGAGAAGACTTTATAGAGAAACACTGATGAAGTATATGGTCAGTAGTCAGGAAAAGCCACACAATTACCCACTATATTCCACACACTCTGACCTGGACTCTTTCATTCTATATAGAGATGGTGATATTGAAGAACAAATCACACAACTGGAAGATGATGCACCTGATCCAAAGGACGATACAGCGATTGTCGAAGTAAGAAACCCCATGGTTGAAGAAAATGAGGAATTACCAGCAAATTTCTGGAGCATGGACTTTGATGGTGTTGTGAGTAAAGAAGAAGCTGGGGCCAGAGAGTGGATGCATAACCAAAGATCAAGGTGCTTCGAGAATCATTCATATAAATTGAACTTCCAATGTACTAATAATATAGCCGAGTACGAGGCTTTAATGCTCGACCTAAAATTATTGAAAAAAGTTGGTGCTAAGAAGATAATGGTAAGGGGTGATTCTGAATTAATTATCAAGCAAATAAAAGGTGAGTATGAAGCAAAACATCCTAGACTTAGAGCCTATAGAAACGTAGTTTTAGATGCTCTCCAATGTTTTACTGAGGTTGATTTGCAGGTGATGCCCAGAGGACAAAATATACTCGCGATGGACTGGCTACGTCAGCAGCTACCTGTAAAATCCCTTTTCATCCCACTCACAAGTACACAGTGGAGGTGAAAAGCAGACCCATTGTTCCTGACAACATCAGATATTGGCAGGTATTTGGAAATGGCGATCAAATTGAGTATTTACTGCAATGTAAAAATGATTTCGAATGTAAAAACATAGATTTAGAAAAGGATGAAGAAGTTGTAAATAAGTCTGTTTTTGAGAATGGTAGTGTAAATACAATAGATGCTGAAAAAATAAATGAAAATGATGTAGATTCTGATATCCTACAGTTGAAAAATAATTTGTTACCTAGAGGTTTAGTTCCGTTGGAAGACTTGTTTGATTTTAATTATGTAGCCAAAAAACTGAAAATTGAAGCTAGCGATAAAGAGGTTGAAGACTGGAACATAGGAACAGAAGAAAACCTCAAAATGATAAAACTGTCTAAATCACTACCACCAGAGCAAAAAAGCAAATACATTGAAATTTTTAAGGAATATATAGATGTTTTCACCTGGGTCTATGAGGACTTAAAATTCTATGACACAAGCATCATACAACACTAGATTCCCATAAAATAAGAACATAAACCTTTCAGACAGAAACGTAGGAGAATTAATCCCAAGTTGCTTCCCCTGATAGAGAAAGAAATCAAGTAGATGTATGATGCCAATATTATAGTCCCTTTGAGATTTTCCAAATGGGTTTCCGATCTAGTTCCAACCAGGAAGAAAACTGGCGAGATCAAACTCTGTATAGATTTAAGAAATATGAACAAAGTCTCCCTCAAAGACAACTACCCTTTACCCAAAATGGACCATATTTTACAAAGGGTGGTCGGATCCAGTAGGATATCCTTACTGGATGGTTTCTCAAGTTACAACCAAGTTCTGGTCCATCCAGAAGATCAAGAGAAGACAACTTTTACCACACCTTGGGGAAACTTCATGTATGTGAAGATGCCTTTCAGTCTGATGAACGTTGGGGCTACTTTTCAAAGAGCAATGGATATTGCCTTTGTGGATGAGACTAGAAAATTTATAGTCATTTCTCTAGATGATGTAATTGTTTACTCCAAATCCGACGAAGAATATTTTCTCCACCTCAAACGTGTGTTTGAGAAGTGAAGGAAATTTGGGATTTCATTAAATCCTAAGAAAATCCTTTTCGGGTTAGAGGAAGGTAAACTGTTGGGACAAATAATCTCAAAAGACAGAATTAAAATAGATCCCAGTAGGATAGAAGCAATCCAGAAGGTGGAACACCCTAGGAACATCAAAGAACTGCAATCTTTCATTGGCAAGATAAATTTCCTTAGAATATTCATACCAAACTTAGCCAAGCTTCTCGGGAATATTACTAATATGTTGAAAAAGACACAAAAATCAAATGGAACGCCCAATCTAAATAGTCATTTGAGCAAGTGAAACATGATCTCCCCCAAGCTCTAGTTCTAATTAGCCTAGACTATACCAAATACTTTTCTCTTTTCTCTTTCGCCTCTGAACACACTATAGCAGCAGTATTGTTGCAGAAAAACAGTGAAGGGTATGAGCAACCCATCGCCATTTTCAGAAAAGATTTAAGAGACACAGCGTTGAATTATAACATTATGGAGAAACAAGCCTTCTCCCTAGTAAAGGCTATAAAATATTTTAGGGTCTATATTCTCCATTCTCACACCATTGCATACGTCCCAAACACAGTGGTTAAAGATATTTTGACCTAGGATAATCCAGATGGCAGAAGAGGAAAATGGATTGCGGTCATTCTGGAATATGATATTGAGATAAAACCTACTAAACTGATCAAAGGACAGGGTTTGGCCAAACTGATGGTTGAGTCTAAATTCCATGCTTTAGATATTAACTTTTTGGCTGCAGTAGACGGACCAGAAGAGCAGGCAACTCCAAATGTAAAAGAGGCATTCTTGAATTCCCCTTGGTACACAGACCTCATTTTTGTACTCCACAATTTACAGGCTCCTCTAGGTTTGACTAAGACCAAATCTAGATTTATTAAGTTGAAAGCATTGAAATTTTGTATTCTGGAAGACAATCTCTATTGGAAAGATCCTGGTGGTATCTTGCTTAACTACTTGTTAAAAGGTGAAGCTGACAAAGTTCTTCAAGATTTTCATGTAGGAGATTGTGGTGGGCACCTGAGTTGGAAGACCACAGCCAACAAAATTATGAGAACTGGCTTTTACTGGCCTACTCTTTTTGCTAACGTTCATCATAAGGTTACCTCTTTCCACCAGTGTCAGATTTTTTAAGGTAAAAGGAAGCTTCTACCACTCCCAATGAAACCCATCTCTGTTGAATCTCCTTCCCAACAATGGGGGCTAGATTTCATTGGTGAGATACATCCCCCTTCTTCGGGACAACATAAACGGATCCTCACAACCACAGACTACTTCACCAAGTGGATCGAGGTTGTACCATGCAGGAAGGCTACTGACTCTATCATCATCAAGTTTTTAGGAACTAACATTTTGTCTCGTTTTGGATGCCCTAGAAAAATTATAACTAATAATTCAGTGGCTTTCAGATCCAAAAATCTCATAGACTTTTGTAATCAATATCATATTACTTTGGAACACTCGACAACTTATTATCCATGGGGAAATGGGCTAGCCAAGTCTTCTAACAAAAGTCGAGTGAACATTATCAGAAAGACACTACAGGAAAACAAGAAATCATGGCATAATAAGTTGGTTTTCGCACTTTGGGCTGACAGAATAAGCACCAAAAGATCGATTGGTATGTGTCCATACCAGTTGGTGTATGGCATTGAGGGAGTTTTTCCCCTTTCATTAGGAGTTCCAATCATGAAACTATTGAAGGAAACACAAGAAGAACCAAATGTTGTCCAGCAAAGAATAAATAAAATGATCCACCTAATGCAATCCAAGGAAGAAGTTTACAACAGAACTCAAGTGATCTAGGAAAATATTAAAAATATTTATGACAAGAGAACCAAAGAAGCTAACTTCGAATTGGGTGATCTAGTTTTGAGGTGGGAATCCAGAAATGAAGATAAAGGTAAACATGGAAAGTTCAATAGCTTGTGGAAGGGTCCTGATAACATTTAGTCATTCAGAGGAAATAATTATTTTCTACTTTCTAATCATGACGTATCATACCTGCCAGGAGGACCCATAAATGGAAGGATGTTAAAGCATTACTTGCCACCTCAGTAGAGAGATCACCATTCCATTTCATTGTAAATACCATTTTTTTTAAAAGTCTTTAGGTGTAGGTGTTTTTGTTCAGGTGTTTGAAGCTCACAGAGAAGGCACTAAGACACTGAAAACATCATCAAAATTTCTAGAATAAAGCAAGTTAGATAACAGAAGAGGCTCTAGAGGAAATTCTTTAAGATTATAAGAAACAGGATTCTTGGCATCTTGCAAGGAGGATACCATCCCCAGGTGGAGCCACTGTTATAACCCTATAATTTATAGGATCAACTGTTGATTGTATTTTTTTTGTCCCTTCAGTTTATTTGACTTGCAGAGACCACTGCAGAAAGAAAAAGAAAGAAAATAAAAAGAAAGAAAAGAAAGAAAAAAAAAATGAAAATGAGAAAAGAATAAAAGAGGGCATTAAAGAAATTAAATGAAGGCCCATGAAATAACAATGGCTTGGTCCATACAGTATAAGCATGGCCAAGTCCTTTTAAATTGTTGTTGATAGGATTAATGAATAATCTTGGCTAAATTTTCTAAACTTAGTCAAGTAAATAGGCCAGACAGAGAATAAATTCGACCAAATTGCCTAATCTTGGTCAAATAGCCCCTAGGTAGAGTAATTTCTTAGTTCAACAATTTAATCTGGGCTAAATGTCATAGGGAAGTAGGTTAGAACTTAGGTTAGTTGGCTTGATTTCAATAAAACATGCATGATGATCTATGTAGATTAATATCTTTGAAGTTTAAAAGTATGTTACCTGACCCCCATGGTGTCAAAAGCAGGAAAAGCCGAGAAAACCCACAAAAGGCCGCAATCCTAAGTCTCTACTACAGAAATGATTTCATGATAGCATATTAAAGAGATCACATATATGGAAAAACGAGACACCAGTTCTTAGATCAACGATTGGGATATGATTTCGGACCCCCACGCCCCCNTTTAATGAAAGGGGGGGGGGGCTAGAATGGTGAGTAACAAGAAAGCAAATCTGGACGGTTGAGGTGTTGGCACCCTGATCCATGGTCGAGATATAATTCTAGACCCCCCCGACTGTTCTTCCTTTAACGGTGTGAGGGGGGGGTCCGGAAAGTTCATTAAAGGAAGTGCTCATCTCTACGATCCAACATCGGGCATGTGGATGGACGGCTATCAAGGTTTTTCGAATGCTCCAACCATTCCCTTTTTAATGATGGGGGGGGGGGTCTAGAATGAAATGGTTTTCTGGCGGGCCCCCTACTCTAATGTGGGAGGAATCTATTGCACTTTCCTGGCATACCATCGCCATATCATGACATCATTTCCACTTTCTTTGCCTAGGAGTCCTATCTCATAACTCTGTCAGTCCATTCCCCCTTTTTCACCTGTCACAAGTCCCCTCACCATTACTGGTCTCCAATCAAGACCCTCCACGTCACCAGGTCATATTCGTCACCCATTTTTCATCTTCCCTCTCAATTCCCCAATGACCCGTTGGCCATTTATTATAGGTTAACTTTCCTGTTAGGCATGTTGATCTGTCCTCGCACCCAACGGGTATCCGTTCACCAAAAAATATCCTTTCTCTTTCATTCGCCCATTATTTCTCTTATCCTCACACCAGATGTTTCTTTGTCCCCTCTCTATTTCAATCAGTAGCCCAACCACAGCCATTACCACTAACTTTTGTTTGAATTGCAGGTATTATTCACAGCTATGTCGCCAAAGTCCAAGAAAGCAGAGGCCGGGAAAAATCCTTTCCTCCCTCCTCTGATCGACCTCAACAAGATCCCATTGGCCGACAAAGACCATCTAATATCAGATACAAAATGCGAAGTTGATTTCATGTAGCTAAAGTCTCGGTCGAAGATTTCCAATTATATATCAAGAGGTCGAAACCCACTCCTACAACTGACACGGCTAGTGAAAAGGGAACCCAATCCAATACAGCTATGAAAAATGATCAGTCACCACTTATCACTAGCAACCAGCAGATCACACCTTCTTCTTCATCCAAGAATCAGATGGATACTTCATTAATCAACCAGCCAAAACAAGGAGGCGTCAAATTGAGCATCTTTGAGAAATATGACCTGATCAAGAAGAGAAATCAAATGTTGACTACCAGCACTTATGCTCAATTTTGGAAGCAAGAATCCACGACACATCACAGACTATTGTCTACATTTTATACAGAGAAGGGTAGAATTCACATAGATTTTCTACAGGCCCAAGTGCTCGACCCAAAGGAAATCACTGACTACAAAAGGGAAACGTTTAAGTTCCACACCAGAGATGTGCACCCTGCTCATCAAATGGATCTGCACAGGAAAATTGGAGAAATGGTTTTCTCCACTTTGGAAACTGCCTTTAATTTGGATACTAAACTTCAGGTCTCTCTTAGCAATGTTTAGACACAGTTAAAGTTAGAAAAGAAATCATCCTTTGCGAAAGATAATAAAATTAAAACATTGGAAGAATTGGTCCTCAAGATCGGGTATGACCCCTCGAATGTGAAAGCAATCGAAGAGATGCTTAAAAAGAAAAATGTAGATATAGCATCTCTCAGGAAACAACTGAAACTACCACCAACGGAAGATGCACAGGCAAAGGAGATAGCTGAGACAGAAGTTGAAAAGGACGAGATGCTCAAGTTGATCATGGAGCAGAATGCACAGTTGAAAGAGATGGAAGCAGAACTGGAAATATTAGTGAAGGAGAAACAACAATCAATGCCTATGGAAGTCATTCCATTGAGTGCATTTCCACTCACCAGGGTAAGCACAACATCGGTAGCAAAAACCTCCACAGCAGAAATTCCCTCAGCAACTCCAATGACATCTCTGGAAAAGATAGTGGAAATAGCTAAATCCATGGAAGAAATGGACTTACAGGAGACAGAGATTAGCAGACTGAAAAAGGAGTTTGAGGATCTTCAACAACTCAAGTCCTCCTACCAAACAAGCTAATCCATGGAGAAGCAAACATCAGAGAAACTCAAACAGGAATTGTAGTAACTTCGAAAGCAATTAGTGGCAAGCAAGACACTCGCTGAGGCCAAGGAAAATATTTGGATGAATATCTCCAAATCCATAAATGAAATATGGCCTATGGTGCAAATCATGTTCAAGCAAAAGGAACTGGTATAGAGGAGAAGGAAGGCTATTGAAAAAATAAAAGGAGAGCTGGGAGAAAGTCCCACAGAAGCCACTAAGATCATTAGATTCCTGAATTCAAAAACCAAGGAAGAATTAGAAGATTTGAAGATTGAGGACAGGACAAAAACCATCCTCGAATTCAAGAGGGTTCTGAGCAAGAGAGGGATTATGCTATAGTTGGAAGAGAAATTCCAGACTATGGACATAGGAGTTCAAATGTTTTTCAGTAAGATCGAAGCTTTGCAGAAGAAAGGTCTCCCAGACTTAATGGTCCTAAATGATAAGTTAATGACCCTTCTGGATTATAAACAGAAGTTGTCCATGGTGGCCAAAGATAGTTCACAATTTTCAGGAATACATGGAAGTATAACATGTAAGGCATTCTTAGAAACTTTGCAGCCAGACATCAGCATATAACATGAGATCGGGTACATTTTCATCGTCAGGCCAACTTTTTCCAAGTACATAGAAATGGATGAAATATACCGAAGATTACTCAAAGTCACTATTCCCAGTCAGGTACGATGGGAAGAGCTATGCAATCTGATTGAGTAGGAGATGAGGTGTTCAAGTCCAATCAGCAATTACATCAGACAAAGTCGTGTAGATGACTCACCAATGGACGTCCCCAAAATCAGCTTGAAGAATTCGACACATCATTAACAGTCCCTAAAGTTTTGTATCTTGTTGAGTTAGTTAGTTAAATTTAGAATCCATCACATCCTGATCATTTATGACAAGGTCATTGTAACTTTTATTATAAATATTTCCCACTTAGAAGTATTGAGAGTTGTTGATCTTTACGTCCGAGCAAGCTCTAGTTGCTGTAATTTTTATCAAGAAGTTGTTTCAGTAATACAAAGAGAAGTTTCACAGGATTCTTGCATGTCAATTGTTGGTGAAATTCCTTCTATCTGTGTACACGTTTTTTCCTTCTTAGTTACCATATTGTCTCTTTGAATCTAATCTTTAAAAGAATTTAAAGTTGCAGAATTTACCTTCATGTACTCTGTTCTTAATCTTGTATAGATTTAAATGTTTTTCTTCCGAGGTTATAACAAAGAAATTGTTAAATGCTTTTTTGTTATTAACTGATATCTCATCTTTTCATCAATACACCATTTTTATTTCTAAAGAATCCAGCATTAGCACTATCTCTCTTTGTGAAACGAATCTTGTAAAATTGTCTTTGACTTCTATCTTTTAAAAACAGACCCCATAGCCCAATGGAAGCATAAATGACATTCAGCCCATTTCATTCAAAAACAATACAAACAACTCGGTTACAATCTTTTTAACTAGCCTAAAATCTTTGAAAACTCAAACAAATCTAAAACTAACAGAGAGATCCCTCTCTAAAACGGGTAGGGCTAGCTTTCAGTTTCAAAGTGGTTGGTTAAGTTTACCTTTGATAAGTTTCTTCTTACCTCATAACAACCTCTGGGAATTTACAGAGTGATAACACCTCAAACCCAAAATAAGAGCCTCGTACGCTTCCACATTGTTTGTAGTTTCAAATTCAAGCTTGTAGGACAAAGATATGATCTCTTGGGTAGGACAAATAAATACTACCCCAACACCAACAACCTCCTTAGAAGAGGCCCCATCAAAAAACATCTTCCAGATAGAGGTATTAGGAGGAGGATCTTCACAGGAGGTGATGGACTGTTTTTTGATTTCAATAAGCAGTTGAGGAGCATCAGTGAGCTTTAATATATTGTATCCTAAATCAGTATCAAGTGAAAAAATAGGGTGGCTGGTAGGATTTTCTTCATCACTGATGATGTAGGCTGATTGTGCCTCACTATAAATCCTTCTATGTTCTCCCCCAAACACAAGAATGGTGGCATATGAAAGGTCCAACTACAAATTTCCCATTAGTCTTTTGATCCAAGATCTTGACAAGAGCATCCCAAACTTACAGGGGACATCAGCCACCACAATATCCATGACCACACTTTTCATTGGAAATTGGAACAAGGTAACAACCAGGTCTTTAATAACCCCAAGCCACTTCACCTTCTTGGAATCAAATGAGTGGAGGTCATGGTAGTTTTTTGTAATTTCTAACCCAAGATAATCCATGATAGTTTTAGGCATGAGGTTATGAGATGCCCCTGATTACATCAAACAGTTGTGCAACAATTTATCATGAATGTTTAATGATGTGTAGAAAGCGGGGGAAGAGTCATCTCTATCCTCTACCAAAGGTCCCAGGATGACAGATGGTTTTTCATCTTGAAGTTTGATTGGGTCTATGGAATTAGAGGAAGTCTTAGGCTGTAGCATCTTAGAAAGATATATTTTGAATTCCTCATTCTTAATCAGCTCCAAAAAAGGTACAGGGATTTTAATTTTTTGAATCTCACTCTCAAAGATAAAAGAGGATGGATATTTCAGAATATCCTTAACTTCTAGGGTAGGGATATTAGCCAATGCCTAGGGGGTTTGTCCATATTTTTCTTTGTTGCTAGCTGCCACAACCTTAGAACAATTTTTTGTTTTAGTAGGTTGATTAGAAGTGTCAATCTTCCCGTATTTCATTTTTTACCTTAGTTTGTATTTACTTGGATTTCCATTTTTTTTTCCCTTTACTCAATTCATTTAAATGACTATCCATGAGAGACTCTTCATATGTATATTGGGTTAAATGAGGAGATGAAGAGGTGTCACCAAGGCAATGTATTTCAGGATCAGTTTCTTCATCCTCTCCTTCATCAACAACAAGGTTGTTTTGGAGAGGGGCTTGGAATTTTTAATCATCCCTATCCCTATTTCTTTGATCTCTTTGGAGGACTTGGGGGGCATTATTTGGTCTTTTGAAATTACCTCTACTGTCAGCATTTTGTGTGTTCCTATAGTTCTATTTTCCTTCAAGTTTCAACTTCTCCATTTTAGCAGAAAGTGATTTTACCAATTTTGTAAGTTCATTATTTGGATTCTGAGGTTGAAGTTTCTGCCCTACCTTTCCTTTTGTCTCTATAATATTTTCCCCTAAGCTAGGAAGCTTCCAATATGTTAGATTATACTTCCAAAGCTGCATCTTTCATATGAGCTAGAGAGGTATATCATCTTTCTCTCAATAGGAGGAAAAACTCATGGTCAAAAGCACTGGCATAGGTAATCTTGGCAGATGTTTTCGTAGGATTTATTTCAGTGGGAATCTTGTTGTACATTCTATTAAATATTTTTGAGAAATCTGAAACAGATTCTCCCTCTTTCCTCTTATGTGACCCAAATTATTTAATATAATAAAGGAAATCCTTTTTATCCCCCCAATGCCTCAAGAAAGCATCGTCCAAATATTCAATCCTAGCAATATATCCAGGAGTCAAAACCCTAAACCATTTTCTAGCCTCACCATCAAGGATATGTACAAATACCCTCATCCATACATCTTGATCCTCAATGTTAAGATTATTTGCATAACTATAAAAATATGCAAGGTGTTCCTCTTCATTTATCTCTTCCTCCCCTGTGAACTTGGGCATGTACTTAAGGTGGTCTCCAAATGGGAGATCATTCATAGGATGAGGTAAAATAAGAGGGGCATACCTAGCAGCCACTATGGCATCCATCCTATTTCTAGGAATATTATCACCTGCCATTGGGTTGTGAATTGTAGAAGAACAAAGGGGAGATGGAGTTTTGACAGATACAAATGCAGCTTGGATTTTTGGATAAAGAGGAAGCTTGGATGGAGAGGTTTCAGGTTTTATAGGAATATTTTGATTGTTCGAGGAAGATGGTATAGGGTCCAAGGGAAAAGAGGTTTCCTCTTATTGAGTCACAACAAATTTGATAGGAGGAGTAGGAAGGAGTTGGAAAATATTCAAGATTCTCAAGTCTGAACCAACTTACAACATCGAAAGAAGCAAGGGTTTCAAAATTATCTTCTTTCAATTTGGGGCTAAAAGAAGAGTATTCAACAGGAAAATTTTCAAAATACAAACTTTTAGAAACTTCAGTAGAAGGTAAAAGAGGAGAATTGGATATGACTACTGGAGTTTTAAAAGTAGAATCATGTAAATGACCAGGATTACCTAGTAAAATAGATGAAAAGCCTTCTTGAGAAGCCTTTCCTTTCTTGATAATATTCCCTGGGTCAGCTTCAGATGTTTCCAGAGGTAGATGTGGAGTAGACATCTTGTGTCTGATTTTGGGAGCCACAACCGAAATAGTGAAGTCACCATGTGCAAGATGCAATCTTTAATGTACTGAATTCTAATGCACCTTCAGAATCTATATCCTTTTCCATTCAATCCCATGGAAATGTATTCAATTCATTCCCTGACAACAACTCCATTAATGTTATCACTGAGAATCACCCTTAGATTTCAAGAGGATAAGCCCAGTACCCATCAAAAGGTTTGTGAATGTAAATGAATGATTAAAGGTTAAATGGACAAAACTCAACATAAGAATATTTTAACACATAAATATGGGCTAGCATGCATAAGAAAGTGAGGTTTTGACTAACTTTAGTCAATGGTTTAAGGATAAAGGTGAATATAAGGAAGACTTAGTGAGGAAGGTAGATAGGTATGCTATAAGCATCAGGCCTTCAAGAAGCTAGGTGAAGAAAAACTCAGTCACAAGAACCTATTGAACTTAAAGTTTAAAACACTGAAAAACATTGTTGGCACAGGGGCAGACCCATGGTTCAATGCTACAACAACACACCAACAAAACCCTAACTATCATCCCTTTTGGCAACACCTACGAAGAAGATGAAGTCTCACCCGAGGTAGAAGCAGGGGTGGTTGCAAGATTCCAGTGTCTGCAACTTGAGATAGGACACAAATATGTGACTGTAACACCTTAACAGATCACTTAGTTATTATAGTTTGTTAATATTCAGTTTTAGTTCACAGCACAGCTAAACCCTAACAACAGATCAGCACAGTATTCTCACAGATCCGATAGATTCAAGCACTAAGCATACAAATAGAGATCAGATCTAGCATTCATTCACATTATTCAACACTAAGCTATCATATCAGATTCATCTAACATCTAACATCGCACTAAGCATTGAATCACATAAACAAAAGAACAACCAAAATCACAAATCATTCACAACACAGGATATACGTGGTTCACCCCCACCCTGGGGCTATGTCCACCAACTCTTCGTCTTCTTTATTAGCTTCTTTCAATCTTCTTACATAAACAAAGCCTCAAAATCAACTCCGCGGAGGATAGGAGATCTGCGCACCTCGCTAGATCATCCTTCCTTGAGTTATAGCACAAAGCCTTCCACAGTCTCTTACAATCACTTGCACTTAACTCTACAAGCCTCACACAGTATGCACAAAGCAATTATCACTCAACACTTAGCACACTTGCAACAGACTAGTCACTACTAGTCACTATTCATTATCCACTACTTCTTACATCACCTAGACTTCTATTTATACATTACAAAATAGGCCTAATCATGGGTAAACCCATGGGCCGACATCCCCATACCCATTACATAAGCCCAAAACCAAAAAAGGCCCTAAAAAGGGGTTGAGATCCCATGATCTCCACTTTGTCTTGCGCTTGGCCTTTGACAACCTGTTGAAGTCCCAAAAATAGGTCAAACATGACCAAGGATATTCAAAACTTGGTCAAGGGCCAACAAGCCCCCAACACTCACCTGTGACTCATCTCGAGTCACTCTAATATGGGTAATTCTACCTCAAAATCCTCAAGCTTGGCTCGATCTACTTTGACTTTTTGTTGTGCCATGGCCTCCTGCTCAACAAACTCTTGGATAACAACTTCATTGACAAGTCCCTCTAAGCGTTGTTCAGCTGCGGAGACGACTTGCTCTAGTTCTTCTCCTCAACCTTTGATATCTGAGAATAGTTGCCAAGCCTCATCCTGTATAGGTTGGAGCCTCTGAGTCACTTCCATGAATCTTCTCTGAATGGTGTGGACCTGCTATTCAGCAATGCCCTGCTCTTGGGATCGCTTCATCCTTTCAACAACCGATAGGGGCTTCAATTGTGCCTGTATTGTTTCTGCTTGCTTCTTCCCCTCCTGGAGATGTGACTCCGGTGCCTTTAGTTCTGGATTCTCAGTGAGTCGCTCATAAGTCTAGGCACTGCGATCACTTAGTTGTTTAAATTCCATGGAAAGGGAATTTATTCTCTCAACTGTGCTTCGAGAAATTTCATCTCTTTGATCCCTCACATCCTGCAGGGTGTCGGGCACTGTGCAGAGTTCTAAGTCTGTTATTCTTTGTTGTAGCTATTGGATAGCTTCTACAAGATGCTCTACTTGATATTCTTCCTTTGTCTTTAATCCTGTCACAAAGTGAAGTTCTCTGTTGACTGCTTCTTTCACTTCGATTTGTTCTGTGAGCAACTGTTCTTTTTCTTGTTGAATCTATGCTTTCTCCTCTTCAAACTTTGTCCAGAGAGAAACCTTCTCCTACTCTGCAACTCGGTGTTGTTCTATGACTACTTCTTGCACTTACTTTAATGCCTGGGTGGCTTGTTTTGTTTCTTCATGTGTGAAAAAAAGGAGAGCTTTGGTCGCATCAGCTAGTCGACGGAGTTGAGATGGATAATCTCCTAACTCTAGTTCTTCAGACGGCAGGGGTGCAGTGGACACTACGCGACTAGACTAAAGATCCTGTTGTACCCCTCGAAGATCGACCTCAATTTTTTCGTACATCTCCTCTTGTTTGGCTTCATGTTTCTGCAATATTTCCTGCGAAGCGTCATTTACAGCTACGATGATGAAGTCAAAGTCATCGACAGTGAGCACAGTCTACATCTTGGTCAAGGTGGCTCTGGATTTCCTTCAGGAAGAGTGTTTCGGGGAAGAAACCTTCCTCTTCTTCAAGGGATCAACCTCATCTCTAGGCAGTGTTACTTCACCTTGCTTCTGCTCATCTTCTTTTCCATTTATCTCTTCTACTTCATCATCACTCCCTCAACTAGGTGATACTCAAGAAGTTTTTTCTGATTCACTGCTTAAGTCTTGGACTTCTGTGGTATTCTTCCTTCTGCTAGTTCTGGGTGTGTCATGTTCTTTGTGAGTGGCCTCCGAGCTGTCAAGTTCGGGGTCAGACATCTCTGCAGGATCAATAGGGATAAGGAGGTCTTCTGACCAGTCCTTAATTATCTCCTCGAGGTCCTCTTATGTGATCTTGTAGTACGATTGAAGCTCCTCCTTATGCTCATCTTCTCGCGTAGTGATATAGATGAAGTGGCGATCTGTGTGGAACTTGATGAGGGATCGGAACCACTATAGGGTGTTTGGAATCATGCGAGGTTTAGTTTCAATAACCCTCTTCAGTTGGAGATAATATGTGTGAAATACTGCGTTCGACTGCCACTATTTTCCCATATCACTCGAATACCAGAGCATGGTGAACTTCGTAGCAAGTGGTTCGAGCAGCTCAATGTCCAGGAAGGTCGCACTTTCCGGCATCTCCCAAGTAATAAACGTAATGAATATCAAGATCCATCTAAAGTGGAACTCGTAGCCCTGATCCTGTGCTTTGTGATAGTCTAATTCCAGTTGATTATCTAGGTACTTCACCCAATTCCTCTGTAGGATTTCCATGCATTTCCCTGTGAGGTCAACAACAAACTCTATGACCTGTGTGGGTCTATTCTTCCTTACTAGCTTTCCTACAATTAATTGGCATGCTAGGTGCACTGGGCCATTATGGATGGAAGATACCTTGTAGCCTCGCATCCCCTTCTCAACATCGTCGTAGGTATCCTTGATCTTCTATGCTGATGCATGATCTATGGCTTTCCCCGTATAGAATTCCTACGGGTCGGGTCCTTGCATACTTAATCCAGTGATCCTATGGATCAGCGTCAGATCGACTGTGATACGTCGGTATAGACATAAGTAGCCACCATGGTAACATGAGAGCATGAGCTTAACATAGGCGTTACCTCCTGGTGCCTTCCAAAGTGTGGGATTTTCATTACATTCAACAGGGTGGACTACGCGAGGTTCATCGTCCATGGATGGGGGATTATTTTTTAGTTCTTCCCCTTTGTCTTGGTCAAGTATTTATACAGGGTGAGCATACTATGGTTCTTGTGGTCTCCTAGGTTGAAGTCACTGAACTTCAACATTTTGATATTGTCCTACTCTGCTCTAACTACGTGTATCCCCTTCGGGAGGTACGCAGTAACCATTGTGTAATCAAAATCTCTTGTCACATTATCGTGACTCACCACGCTATCCAAGAGGTGGGATGTAGTCTGGTAAGATGGTCGGGATTAGATTCAAATTTTCTAGGTCATCTTTATGCTTGGTTCTCTTTTTTGTGACGACTCAGGATGGTACGGATCCGCGAGCGGTCGATGGAGAGGCTTGTACTCCTCTCGTCGATGATGCTTGTACACCAATAGACATAGACATTAGTCTTTCAGTCATGACGTTGATGAGTACCTCCTTCACAGACTCTTCGACTATGCTAAGTTCTTCGGACATATATGCTCGTGGTTGAATATCTAGGGCTTGAAGAGTAACTAATCAATGCAACGGGACAGATGGTGATAGCTCAATTATTATTGCGTGAAATCAACTGATGTACGAGATTAGATAATCACGTTTGGAAAAAGTGTTCTCGGTGCAAATCTTGATGGAATAAGTAGATAACTAGGCAACGGATCTCTCCAACAAGTGAGAAGCCTTCATTAATTCAGCTTTGTCCATTACGGCGCAGTCCCAACTGTCTAATGGTGGGAATTCTGACCACAAATTCTGTTCTACCCATTTGGGGTGTCAATCTAATGGTTATAATGTTTCCAATGGCTATATTGCTTTTCCATGGCAAAGTTCCATGTGGTGTTTTTCTGCTATCCCGACGAAGTTCTAGTTTTGCAAATTTTCCTTCTGTGAAGTTCCCTCTGGAACCTTTTGTAACTTTTCTATCTTTGATCTCTTCTTACTTAGTTTTCTATCCTTCTTTCTAGTGAGCTTCGTCTCAGTATTCCTCTTTCCATTCTGATTCTTATCTCCTCTTGGAATAGTAAATTCTCGTTGTTGAGATTCTTTCCTAGGATTCAGGGGAAATACTTCTTCTCTATCAGGAGTAGGTGCTTCAGTCTTCTGTGAGTCTTCTTGTGTTATTTCAATTTAGACATCCAAGTTTCTAGTTATAAATAGCTTTGATATGTTCTCTTGTTCTTCAATCAAGTGTGTGATCCTCCTAGTCATGAAATATTTTAATTCTTGCTTCTTCTTCTCTAAGACTTCTTCTTCTTTCCTTCTGTCATGGTTCCTTTCAATCCAAGGTTTTCCTAGTAATATAGAAAATGGGGCGTTGTTCTCAATAAATTTAACAACCTCAAAATCTTCTTCTGTCGAAATTCCATGAGCACTCATAGATATCTGGGTAAGTCTTCCACATAGGGTTATCAGCTTTCCTCTAAATAATCCTATTCCCCCTAATGAAGGAATCATAGCAGGATTTCCTAAAGTTTCCCAAGTTCTTTATGTCATCATATTCACCTGTGTTTCTTCATCCAGAACATAGTCAATGTCGAAGTCTCCTATTCTTGCTTCTATGTACTATTTTTCTTTGAAGATCTCTAATAAGTTGATATTTCGGTGGTCATTCAGGGTTTCTTTCATTTGTAGCAATACAGTTTCTAATTCTTTCTGGGGTTTTGTCATGGTCTTAGTGTCTTAACCTTTATCATGGTCTTCTTGTCTCATATTCATTCTTTCAAGTTTAGCAATCATTCTAGGGAAACCCAAAACTTCATGATCCATAGATTTACAACAAAGACAATGGTATCTTCTACCAGGGAATTCCTTAGCAGCATGTCCCAGTATTTTTCAATTGTAACAAAGAGTTAATCCTCTCTTTCTCTTAAATGAACCCCATCATTTCCTGTATTGCACACTAGGATCATGGTAGCTAACCTGCAAAAAATTATTTATAGGATCCTGCATCCATTTATTAGTCCAAACATTCTTTCTATGCCTAGGAATAACATAGCTTTCACTATTCTTATCAGATCTACTCATATCAAATATTCTTTCTTCTAGTTGCACCCTAGTTTTCAGGCTAGGACAAAATTTATCAAACATACCTAGATCCATATTCTTGAAAAAAAAAATCCACTTATCTTACTTCCGGCAGAGCACAAAGCTTCCAGATCTAAAAAAAATTCACTATTCTTACCTCTATCAGAGAACAAAGCGTTCATATCTTACATCTTATTTCCTTCCTTAGCACAGAGCTTCGCAAGTCAAGCAACAGATCTACGCACAGAGATTTCTTTATTTTCCTTAGTTCCCAACAATCAAAGTTTTAGTTCATATCTTCGCACAAAGCTTATTCTTCCTCAGTTTCCAGCAATCACAGTTTCAGGGCAGATCTTTGCACAGAGCTTCTTCTTCCTCAGTTCCCAGCAATCATAGTTTCAGGTCAGATCTTTGCATAGAGTTTCTTCTTCCTCAATTCCCAGCAATCACAGTTTCAGGTCCCAACAACGGAACCATTTGTTGGCACAGGGGTAGACCCAGGGTTCAATGCTAAAACAAGACACCAGCAAAACCCTAACTATCGACCCTTTCAGAAACACCTGTGAAGAAGATGATGTCTCAACCAAGGTAGAAGCAGGGGTGGTTGCATAACTCTAGTGTCTGCACCCTTAGGTGGGACATGGATCTGTGATTGTAACACCTTAACAGAGCACTTAGTTATTACAGTTCGTTAATATTCAGTTTTAGTTCACAGTGTAGCTAAACCCTAACAACAGATCAACGCAGTATTCTCTCTGATCCAATAGATTCAAGCACTAAGCATACAAATAGAGATCAGATCTAGCATTCATTCTCATTATTCATCACTAAGCTATCATATCAGATTCATCTATCATCTAACTTCGCACTAAGCATTGAATCACATAAAAAAAAGAACAACCAAAAGCACAAAGCATTCACAACACAGGATATACATGGTTCACCCCCACCCAGGGGCTATGTCCACCAACTCTTCATCTTCTTTATTATCTTCTTTCAATCTTCTTACATGCACAAAGCCTCAAAATCAGATTCGCAGAGGACATGAGATCTGCGCACCTCGATAGATCCTCCTTCCTTGATTTATAGCACAAAGCCTTCCAAAGTCTCTTACAATCACTTTCACTTAGCTCTGCAAGCCTCACATAGTATGCACAAAGAAATTAGCACTCAACACTTAGCACACTTGCAGCAGACTAGTCACTATTCACTATCCACTACTTCTTACATCGCCTAGACTTATATTTATACATTACAAAATAGGCCTAAGCATGGGTAAACCCATGGTCCGACATCCCTATACCCATCACATAATCCCAAAACCCAAAAATTCCCTAAAAAGGGGCCGATATCCCACGATCTCCACTTTGTCTTTTGCTCCACCTTTGACATCTTGTCGAAGTCCCAAAAATAGGTCAAACATGATTAGGGATCCTCAAAACTTGGTCAAGGGCCAAAAAACATTCATAGCATCATTCTAATCAAACATCCATTATAAAGCAACCACAACATCTCATATGGGTCATCCAATCATGATAATTTCAGAGTAAGAGGAAACAAGATGATGAAAGGAAACCGACTTCTATTAATGAAAATATCTCAAGTCTCATACATAACCAGAGAACAGCTCTGCTTAGTCAAAATATTACAAAAAGGGAGCTCTGCTCAACCATCCAACCCTCTCATATCATTCATCTAATGTATTTATAATCAAGACAGTATTTGGTGTCTTCTCTTGTCTGTCATGTTCCTTCCATCAGAAGGAAACTCGGGTCAATCTGGGGCTGCAGGAAAAACTGCCCTCTGTGGTACTTCGGGCTGAAATTTTTTTGTCTCCTTGGCCAGACCCTCCGTGCTTCCATTTAAGGGGGGTAGTCTATTTTTCAACCACCAGTCCTTCTTTCATTAAATAATTTCTCTTTGTAAAAAACTTCCCTTTGTGGTACTTCGGGCTGACAATTTTTTGTCTCCTCGGCCAAACCCTCCATGCTTCCATTTAAGGGGGGCAATCAATTGTTCAACCACCAGTCCTTCTTTGATTAACTAATTTAAGCTGACATTTTTCTATCTCCTCAGCCAGACCCTCCATGCTTCCATTTAAGGGGGTAGTCGATTTTTCTCTTTCCTCTAGTGATAGATTGGTCACGGTCTGTTAACATTTTGCTTCTCCTTGTGATGCTTCTTTGATGATTTGGCTTAACGCCCAGTTTATGTTGCCACTCATTGATCTTGGGTGAGACCCCATATAAGCACATGATTGTGGAAGTTTCCAAGGGAAGTTTGGGTCCACACCGCTTCGACCCCCACAATCCACCACCAATTTCCATGTACCTCTTTAGCTATACCGTGTTTTTGATTGCGGGGCTGCTCTAAGATTTTATCACTCGAGCACTTTTTGTCCCTGCAATGAAGTGTGGTCATCAGTATTGTCATAATCCTTGATCTGGGAATGCCCCACTTTTGTTTCCATGTGTTTCTCTTGGATGGACCCTATATCAACACATGATTATGGAAGTTTCCAAGGGTTGTTTGGGTCCACACCACTTCGACCCCCACAATCCACCACAAACTGCCACGTACCTCTTCCACTATACCATGGTTTCAATTGTGGGACTTCTCTAGAATTTTAATGTTCGATCATGCTCTATCCCCGCAATGAAGTGTGGCCATCGATTTGTTGTAATCTACGATCTGGGTAACCCTGCTATTTTAGCGCCCCCGCTAAAAATTTACCCGCCCTCTGCTAAAAATTTACCCGCCCTCCAACTCTCAAATCCTTTTAACCATGTTTAGATATGGAGTCAATTTTGGTGTTAGGGAGCTTGGTGTTTGGGAGCTTTGAATGATGAGAAAGAATATATGCCAGAGGACGATCTCCCGAATTTGATTTGGTGGGATGATGTCATTGTGCTATCACAGCTATTGATGGATGAGCACCATGTGTTTTTAGTACTTCGACACTTCGGGGTTCAAGATTTTTGGATTGTGAAGAATGAAAAACTCCCGTAGTGGTACAAGCCCAGAGTGACATGGTAGACTGAAATGAATTCTATGCATCCTCGGTGGATAAGTTCCATTTTTTGAATTGAAAAACACCCGTGGAGTGGTAGGGTCTGAAGTGACATGTCATCCTAACGTCACTTCGGGACTTCGGATCTTTTGGACTTCAGGATGTTTGGATGAAAATATCTCAAAGTAACTTTCTCCCAGTTGACATGGAAGCCTCGTGTTACTTCAGGGCTTCAGGACTTTGGCACTTTTGAATGCAAGCATGACTATCTCTCGAAGTGAATTTCTCTCAGTTGACATGGTAGTCTCTCGTCACTTCAAGACTTCAACACTTCGAGGCTTTTGTCTAGTCGTTTATCCTTGTGCAATTTTGAAACTCCAAATGCATGAGAGATGTTAATATGAACTTCACATGGGATCTCCACTGCAGAAAATTGAACCCGTCTTATTTCTTGTATTTCAAGCCTGAAATGGACTGCTCTGAATGTTGCATTATGCTCATCGTTTTTCCCTGTGCAAACAAAGGACTTGGCCAACCTGCTATAAGTTCAATTAAAGGGGAAAAATATGACTAGTAATTCAAACCAAATCACCATATGTGTTTATCCTTCGAGAAAGACAGAAAAACTCTATGCAAAGAATCAGTTAAGTAAGAAAAATAGGTCATCGAACAAAATGGAAACCGATTATATCAACCAGAAGGGGAAAAACTCATAGGAAGGTATGTAGAAAAGAGAGAGACAGGGCAGAGGTGTAGACCTAGGTATTAACAACAACTACATATGAACCATGACAACTTTATGTGATAACAGAACCCACTATTATCATCACGACCACAAGAATCCAACCAGAAGAACCAAAGGATATTGAGGAGGGGGAGTACCTCTTCCAATCACGAATGTGGGTGAAGGGGACCCCACTTCATTTCATATTTGATATCATAATCCAAAATAACCTCATCTCAATAGACATCATCAAGAAATTATATTTTTTGACAACACCACATCGGTATCCATACAACATTGAGTGGCTTCGCCAAGGACGAGATCTCTACATCAGCCAACATTTTCTCCTATCCTATGGCATCAATCCCTTCAAGTATGAGGTACTATGTGATGTTTCCCCACTGGAAGTATGTGATTTTCTTTTAGGAAAACCATATGTTTGGAAGCATCATGATGTTGAGTCTCGACCCCATAGTGTCATTGTTACTCTTGGGGGTCATCTCTAGAGGGTACCATAGGTAGTTACGACTACTGTCTCAAAAAAATAGTGCCACAAATTAATCTCTCATATGACAAATTTTATCTTCTTCATGATCTAGTCAGAAGGTGAACAAAAGGACACTACAACCACTGCAACCTCAACCCAAGACCTTTCTATCCAATGAAAGCAGATCGATAATATTGTAGAAGAGTAAAAATATATTGTTGCTTTATCTATGAGGGTTCCTATTGATCCAGGTAGATATTGGTGGCCACCCACCTTTTCTAGCTCACTCAAAACAACTTTCTAGAATTTTTGATAATTTACTATTTTTAGCAGTTTTCGGGTCCTGAAATTCCGGAGTCGTTTTGAGGCCCTAAACGACGTTTTTTGGGGTATGTTGCAGTCGCAAAATTTCATCGCAATCAAAGATTGTAATCCTCAATCAAATATTCAGAGCGACATTTGGTTGTCAAGTATTGTGGTGCTATGAATAGATACATCCAGTCTGAAATGGAATTTATGGACATCTCATCCTTGGGCATGGCCTACCGATATGCCGTCAAAATCTAGCAGAAGCTCAAACAAAAGATGTAACAATTTGGGCCAGGGAACCCCTCACAACAAAAGACAGAAAATGGCAGCCCCAACCCACAAATAAAAGGATAGAGAAAATATGGACAGTATCAGGACAACCATTCCAAGTCGCAAGCAAAGAAGGACACTGGAAAGACAAACAAAGATATCAGGAAGTGGTGCGAATTCTATAAGAGCCCTTAGCATAACACTGCTGACTACCGCTCAAAGCAGTCATTGGTGGCCGAAGTGAAAGCCTATGAATCATATGCGGGTTCTGACTCTTACTCAAAACCATAAAGGGGAAGATGGATCATTGATGTGGAACCTAGTACCACCGTTGCTACCACCAAGCTCCAGCGGGGTGAACCAAACGAGCTAGAAGAAGGAGAATGCCTCTTCCATTCACAGATGTGGGTAAAAGGAACCCCATTGCACTTCATCATTGATAGTGGTAGCTAGAAGAACCTCATCTCAACAGAGGTTGTCAAGTGGCTGGCCCTGCCGACAACGCCGCACCCACAACCCTACACCATTGGATGGCTCCGCCAAGGAAGCGATCTCCGTGTCAGCCAACAATGTTGACTATCGTACAACATCAAGCCCTTCAAAGATGAGGTATTGTGTGATGTTTCTCCTCTCAAATTTTTTGATGTTCTTTTGGGCCAATCTTATTTATGGAAACGTCATGTTGTATATGAGTCTAGGCCTCGTAGTGTTATTATTACTTTGAATAGGAAATTGTACAGGATACCCGAGGTTATCCCACCTATTTTTATTTCCTTGATCTCTGCTAAGCAATGCAGGAAGGTCATCTCTCAGATGGGGAAGTTTTTCTTCTTCATGATTCACTCTTAGAATGAGAGAAATATCACAATCACATCCAGGGTCTCTGCGGCCGACCTCTCCACACAGCAGAAGCAAGTAGATAAGGTCATGGAAGGATACTCGGATATCTTCTCCTTACCTACCGGGGTACCTCTACACTGCAAGGTCAAGCACCCCATCGATTTGACCCCCGACACACCACTACCCAATGGGCCAGTCTATCATCGCTCTATGTTAGAGAATGAGGATATCGAGTGATAGATCCAAGAATTTCTCCACAAGGAGCACATCTTTCCCATCTCATCACCTTGTAGGAGCCCAATCATACTGGTACAGAAGAAATATGGAACCTGGTGACTTTGCATTGATTATCGAGCTCTGAATAAAATCACAGTCAAAAACTAGTACCCAATTCCCCAAATAGACGACCTCATTGATCAACTCATGGGGGAAAAATACTTCAGTAAGATTGATCTGAATTCTGGCTACGACCAGGTCCCAATAGAATAGATAGATGTATGGAAGACCGCCTTCAAGTCAAAGGAAGGCCTTTTTGAATGGTTGTTCATGCCCTTTGGTCTGACAAATTCTCCAACCACTTTCATGAGGATGATGGAAGATATCCTGGGACCATTCACCAATACTTTTGTAGTGTTGTATCTGGATGACATTCTCATTTACAACAAGACTTGGGTTGAACACTTGCATCATATTCAGCAGGTTCTGCACACCCTGCGGTAGCACAAGCTATATGCCAAGTTGGAAAAATGCTCCTTCGACATGGATAGGTTCCATTACCTAGGCTACATCATTGATCAACATGGGATACAATTGGATCCATCCAATATCCAAGTCATCCGTGACTGGCCAGCCCCAACCACACTCACTGAGCTTCGAAGCTTCTTGGGCCTTGCCAATTTCTACCGCAGGTTTGTGTTGGGATTCTCCCATATTGCATGGGTCCTCAGCCAAATAACCAAGGGTGGTGGTAAGGCAAAATTTGCATGGGGTAGGCCCCAACAACAAGCGTTCGATGATTTGAAGCAGTGCTTGTGCTCAGCCCCAATACTTTCACTACCAGACCTGCAACACCCCTTTGATATTGAGACTGATGCTTCAAACTATGTTGTGGGTGTCATTCTCACGCAGCACGACCACCCCGTGGCCTATCATAGTGAGACACTATCATATGTTGTCCATAAGTACCCTACTTACGACAAATAAATGTACTCCATTGTGAAATCCAGTTGTAAGTTGAGATATTACATTCTTGGGAGGGAGATAGTCATCCACACTGATCATAAGCCACTGCAGTTCATGCAGACACAAGGAAAATTACAGAATGATTTCCATCAAAAGTAGTCCACATACTTGCAACAATTCCACCTCAACAACAAGTATAAAACAGGAAGAACCAACTATGTCACTGATTGCCTCAGCAGACCACCAGTCGTGGAACTCACCATAGTGCTAGACTCTTGCATCCATGAGACCTCTAGATGGCCCCAAATTTATGAGATAGACCAGGACTTCACCACCACCTACCAAATGTTGGGTGCAAAGGTAGTTGTCGATAATTTCCATCTTCAGGATGTGTTGTTGTGTCGTCTGGGCCATATATGTGTTCCATCAAGTGAGAAAGTGAAGCTAATCTGGGAATCCCACTACAGTCGGGTGGTAGGACACTTCAACATCGAAAAGACAATGGCGATGCTAAAAAACCATTTCTACTGGTCGAAACTTTGACAGGAGGTCAGCAAGTATATCAGGCCTTTCACTTCTTGCACTATTGCCAAACCAACCACTAAGAAATAGGGCCTGTACACCCCTCTTCCTACTCCTGACAGGCCGTGGGAATCCATCTCAATGGACTACATGTCGAGCCTCCCATCCACCAAGTGGGGAAATGACTGTGTTTTTGTGTTTGTTGATTGCTTTTCTAAGATGGCGATTATGGTTGCCTGCAAGAAGAGAATCATAGCAAAAGACACTGCCAAGATCTTCTTTGAACAAGTCTGGGTACATTTTGGAATCCCACAAACCATTGTCTCACATCGGGACAGTTGATTTCTCATCACATTCTGGTCGAGCCTCTGGTCACTGCTGGACACCAAGCTCACCAAATCCATGGCCTTCCACCCCCAGATTGATGGCCAAACCAAGGTCATAAATTGAATGATCGTGCATATCCTACACATGTATAATTCCAAGAACCCTCACACATGGGATGAGAGTCTTTTGTGTTTGTTGATTGCTTTTCTAAGATGGCGATTATGGTTGCCTGCAAGAAGAGCATCATAGCAAAAGACACTGCCAAGATCTTCTTTGAACAAGTCTGGGTACATTTTGGAATCCCACAAACCATTGTCTCACATCGGGACAGTTGATTTCTCATCACATTCTGGTCGAGCCTCTGGTCACTGCTGGACACCAAGCTCACCAAATCCATGGCCTTCCACCCCCAGATTGATGGCCAAACCAAGGTCGTAAATTGAATGATCATGCATATCCTACACATGTATAATTCCAAGAACCCTCACACATGGGATGAGAGTCTTCCCTATGTCCAGCATAGTGACAACTGAGCCCTGCATAGCTCAACTGGCCACAACCCCTTTCAGTTAGTGTTGGGATTCTAACCATTGGATCCCATAGATGTTGCACTTCCCCTTGCGATCACCTTGACCGAATCCTCTCCTGCTCTAAATCAGGCTGACAAAGCCACCCGGTTCATTGAGAGGATCCAACACATCTGCCAACAGATTCAGGATATCCTACAGAAGTCCAATGACAAGTACAAGCAGTGCCATGATCAACATCAGGTGCCACATAAGTTTCAGGTGGGCGACAAAGTTTGGTTTCACTTGCAGAAAGAATGCCTTACATGAATCCATCGGAAGATTTCCCCACTCCTTTATGGGTCATACACCATCAACAAGGTTGTGGGGGATAATGCTTTTGAGCTCAACATTCCTCCTTTCCTTGGCCTGCACTCAGTGTTCAACGTGGACCTCCTTCGGCCTTATTTCCCACCATTATTGGACACCTCAGACATAGAAGAACAACTGACACCAATAGAGCTCAACCCCGACTGCATACAACATGCATCCAGTGATCATATTGTGGACACACATATCAAGGGAACTCGACAACAAAAGATCCATCTTTATCAAGTCGTCAAAGCAGGGCATCTCCTGCACCAAGGCAAGTGGCTCACCCGAGGCCAAATTCAGCAGAAATTTCCTCATCTGATGGGGGAACTCAAAGTAATAGAGACCATTGCTTCCTAAGGAGGGAGGATTCATCCAGGTGAATATCGATGGCCACCCACCTTTTCTAGCTGGCTCAAAACAGCTTTCTAGCAATTTTGATAATTTACTATTTTTAGCAGTTTTTAGGTCCTGGACTTCCGGAGCCGTTTTGAGGCCCTAAACAACGTTTTTTGGGGTATGTTGTGGTTGAAAATTTTCATCTTAAATTTTTTTCCATCTGTTGTATTCCTCGGATAGATCTTTCCAATGGGCTTTCATATGCCTAAAACGGAGATCGTATGCAAAAGTTACGACCCCGGGAAGTTAATGTACTGACTTACCCAAACGAGGCCCACATGACTTTTGGCTCTTCATCTCCTAGGGTTAGGTTTTTGGATGTTTAGGGTATTTGAAACTCTTGTTTATTGTAAAAATTCCTTGAGAGCCTAATTGTAATCATCTTCTTGCGAATGAGCATAGTCGTCACATCTCTTCTCAGAGATAAGCCACCACCATTCCAGCAAGCTTGTTTTCCGCTGCATTTTACAGTTTCAGCTTATTTCCTTATTAATAGAAAACCAATTTTACTGTATCTCTATTATTCTGTGTTAAGCATCTGGTAATAATCTGTAGTCATTTCGTTCTACTCATAAAATCCGGATCACCTATGTATTTCCCAATCAAGAAAATCTATAACATATCCCTTCATATCTCTTTTGGCTACATTCCTTTTCAGGCGTGTTTGGGGTTCCAACTAGTAGCCCCCATTGATATAGCTCTTCATGTTGCATCTTCACCAATAGAGCCCGTCCACACTCATACCATGGTATATCATGCAACTATATTGGTTGAATGGATCCCAACCCTCCAACAACAATTTCATGACATCCTTCAACAAGCTAATGACAAGTACAAACATGACAACTTCTTCAGCAAGGAAAGCATCTCACCAAGTTTCAGATTAAGAAAAATCTTCGCCATCTCCCATGGGAAATAGATTCAATGGGGACCATTGCTTCCTAGGGGGAATGAATTATCCAAGTGGATATTGGTGTCCACCCACCTATTCCATTGGCTTAAAACACATGTTTCCATCTTGGCAAATTTTCTATGGTTTTTCGGGTCCTGAACTTCTGAGGCCATTTTGAGGCCCTAAAAAATGTTTTTTTTATGCTTGTGGGGCCATGTGATAGCCACGATATTTGGCATGGGCTTGGTCAGAATGTTTTCTTCTTAGCTATACCTTTCCAATGATATGTTGAGCACCCCAAACGGAGATTGTATGAAAAATTTACTCCCTTGGGAAGTTGACATATCAACTACCCCATCGGTGCCAACAAATATTTTTGCATTTCATCTTAATGAGTTAGGGTTTTGGACTTTTAGGGTTTTCTCAATAATGATTTATGTTAAAAATTCCTTTTCAGCCTCATTGTAATGACATCTTCTTGCAAACGAGTGTATCCATCACATATCTTCTCATATATAAGTTGTCACCATCCTAACGAGTTCATTCACTTTGTATTTTTATAGTTTATGTATATTTCTTTCATTAATAGAAATTGTGTATTACTGTATCTTTTTGTTTCTTGCAATATCTTTGTGTATTTTTTTATTATATCTCTTCCTTCATTTCATTCTTGGAAAAATATGGATCATTGGTATCAAAGAAAGCTACTCCTTGTCGTTTCTTAGGGCATGTCTTTGACGAGGTTAGGGTATATAGAGTTGGGTCTCGATCTAGTTTCTCTTGAGGAAAACCACTCTCTCCAACCCAAGTGGCCTCCCATGGAGGAAGAAAAGAGAGATGAGGCAGCATGAGATTCTATTCATTTATTGATCAAGGAAGGCCTCACACGAAAAAGGGATGAAATGATGGAAAAATTTTCCCAAATCCTTCGATGACTACCGACAACAACATATGCATCTTCATCAAGAAACCACTTCGGAGGCACCGCCCCTTTCAAGGTACAAGTTAATTTCAATATTCCTATTTTTGAAGGTCTGATAGACGCAATTGCTTTGGATAAGTGGTAAAATATGATAGAAGGTTATTTATCTTCCCACAAAGTTTCCAATAGGTAAAATGTCACCTTATCACTCCTTAAAGTTGTCCCCCATGTCAAAAATTGGTGGGAAACTTACTGTGAGAAAAATTCCATAGAGGAGTTTGGAATTTTTTGGACCAAACCCACTTGGGATTTTTTTATGGATGTCGTTAAGGAACAGTATTACCTTGTTGGAAACTATGATGACCATTACATGACATCGACCACATTGGTTCAAGAGAGGGAAAAAACAATTTCATAGTTCACAGATACCTTCCATACCTTGCACACCAAACTGGGTATTAAAGACTCTAAGCGACATCTAGTTCTAAAACACCATGGGGCTCTACACTAGTACATCAAAATAGAAATGGATTTTCTGTACATCTTGTCATTGGGAGCCACTTATCAATATGTTTTCAAAATCGAGAAGAAATTTAATCAAAATAACAAGCGAGAGTTCAGGTCTATAAATCCATAACATACCAAGTATGGTAAAGGAAACCCTAACTCACAGAACAATCAACCTCAAGATAACCAACATAAGCCACAGGAAAATAAGGGTAACGAGAAGATGAATAAGGACACTAGAAAGTGGTGTGACTTCCACAAAGTCCCTTGGCACAACACTGATTAATGTTGCTTGAAATAGTCATTGGTGGTTGAGCTCAAACAAAAAGAGTTGAGCCCCGACTCAGACTCTAATTCAGAAAACAATAAAAAAATACAAGTCATTGATGTATAACCCACTGCTTCCATCGTGACCATAATAATTCAACCAAAAGAACCAAAGGATCCTGAGGAGGGGGAGCACCTCTTCCATTCATAGATCTAATTGAAAGGGACCCCGCCACGTTTTATTGTAGATAATATAAGACAAAAGAACTTCATCTCAGCAGAGATCGTCAAGTAGTTGGATTGTCATACAACACCATGCTCACAACCATACAACATCAGGTGGCTTCACCAGGGATGAGATATCCACGTCATCCAACAGTGCCACCTATCATATTGCATCAAGCCCTTCAAGGATGTGGTACTATGTGATTTTTCCCCAATGTATTTATATGATGTTTTTTTAGGCCAACCATATATGTGGATGAGTCATGGTGTTTACGAGTCTCGACCCCATAGTGTCATTGTTACTCTGGGGAGTCATCTCTATAGGGTACGAGAGGTAGTTCTGACTACTTTCATATAAAAAAAGTACCACAAATTAGTCTCTCATATGAAAAAGTTTAGCTTCTTCTTGATCCAGTCATAAGGTGAACATAACGACACCATGACCAATACAACCTTGGCCCAAGACCTTTCTATCCAAAAGAAGAAGAGCACTAAGATATTGTTGCTTCAACTATGTGGGTGCCTATGCATTGCCCAATCAATCCAAGCTATAACATATCCATCATAGCTCTATTGGACAAAACCCTTTGTAGGCATGCTTGGGGTTCCAACCAGTATCCCCCACTAATATAGCTCCCCATGTTGTTATTATGAGGAAAATCTCTATGGCAAGGGGAAAACGACACCCAGAAATCAACTCTAAACTCAAGTATGCTAGATAAATATAAATGATAACAAGATAATTATAAGAGACTACCTCGTATGGACGTCTGAAGAAGACCTCGACTGAGATCAAAACTAAAATCTTGATGTCTACAACTTTTCCTCAACAATCAATATATACAAGCATATAGAAATTATATAGAAAGTTAGCATATAAACTAGTACAATCCATTAAAATGTATGAAAAATATGACCATGGAAAGTAATGTAAATATTTGCAACATATAATTGGATGAGGAAAGAGTATTTCTATTAATGTAATCAATAGAATTACATAGGTTGCAAACTTCTATAACGACACATATCGAAACCGAGAAACTGAGTCCCTCCAGCTGGGCCTTCACCACTTCAATCCTCCACAAAGGAAAGCTCACAAGTAGTAGGAGTCAATGAGGTTCTCCATCTCAATATAGGAATATCTTGGGGGCTAAACACAAAGAGTTCATACTTTCAAGGAAAAAGGGATGCATACTCAATATGAAGTGAAATTTCTCTAGAGTTTATTTGCTCTCAATGATGTGTGTGTTCAAAGGATTGTATATGGCTCAATTTATAGCCTCCAAATGGAATTGAAGGATCGGGTTGGAGCGTTTCCATTATATGGAAAGTAAAGGATCATGGATCTCATGACATGGCATGGAAACCTGACATATTTTTTATTTTTTAGAAAAAAACTCGATGTACACAAGATGTAATGGAGAAACCTGCATATATGGGATTTTTCAAACTGTAGGTCACGTATATAGACAAAAATATGTATTTTTAGCTCTGGAGTGAACAAAATGGATAATGTGAGTCTGTAGAGGGAAATGGAAGTCCATCAAATAAAGATGCATGGAGTGTGGCATAAATTTATATAACATATGACCCCTAATCTGTGAGGTCAGAGAAGAAAATACAATGGCCTAAATACATTACAATTCCCAGAAGTGGAGTAATGAGGACCCAGCTGGAAAAACTAGTTACTCATGAGAATATTACAATTCATCTTGACTCTGCACACATGGCTTCCAAACTGAATTGCACTATAGATCCATGCGGATATATATAAATAGTTGTTCATATCCATGAATAGGAAATACAATGTGGACACATGCCATAGGATTTCATAGTCACAGACAAGACACAGTGGAGTCTAGTCTCAAAATCAATTGAAGATATATGTATACAATGGAGTACAATTTGATCTTCCACGATTAATGGAGTCATATAGGTACTGGTCCGATGAAAGACAACGACATATATGAGATCCACTACTGGGAACTAGAGGTCTTCTACACTATCCTTCGAAGGTGAAATTCTACATCATGTGAATAAAGGGGTTGAATTCGAACACAATGAGACTTTGTTTGATTACTATTCATTAAGGTATATTGTTAACAAATGTGATACAACCCACCAATAATGAAAGTAGGTGTCAAGGCACTGAGTACATTCCATGAGTGTGAATAAGAGTGTTGAGGTCGAACAATTGAATAATACATCAATTAGGATACATTATTGTATTCCCAATTGTCGATGGTGGGAGAACCTACCACTGATGACTGCAAGCCTCTAGGTACTCATACAACTCGATATCTCAATTCTAGAATAGATGAGTTGAAGTCGATGGAAGGAGACCCATTGAAAGTGTAGCCTTAAGGAATCTCTCATCATCCAGTGTGATGTGCAAAGCAATAGCTTGATGATTAGGAAGAGCTCGGATGAATAGGATGTTCACAAACCAACGACCATGTGTTTCTTTCGCGTGTACTAGATGAAAGTATTACATGAAAGAGACCCTTTGACTAGAAGCCAATAATGAACATTGTTGACAAAGGAGAGGAAACCACCAATAGGGTCTAATGGAATCCAAGACACTACATGAATCCCAATGTGTGAATATATTTCTTATCATGGAACACAAGGGAAACCCCCCAGTCAATGACCAATGGAAAGATTTCATCTATTGGGTTCAAGGTCACCTAACCATGATGAAAGTAGGCCTAGGGTGCAAGTTAGGACAAAAAATTCATGTGATTTTTAGGTTCTCTTGTAATGGGATGGCTGACATGCAAAGTCAAGGAGTTATAAGGAATGGTCGACACAAGCTTATACTTCCTTTTAACAAGAGCACGAGACAGAGGAGTAACTTGGGAAGCATAGACTTAACACTGATCATTGAAAAACTTTTGTGAAATAGGAGGCATAAACAAACTCTCCATAGAGATTGGAAGAGTAACCAATCGGAGGAGTATACTCTAAGTAATGAGGTAAGATTCCTAAGTTCATGCTAAACCCAAACCTTGGATTAAATGGACTCAAGAATTTGTGCTTTGTTCAAAGGTTACACGATTTTTTCTGATAGAAGATAATATTATTTTCCCGCCTGTCTTTTTTCTTTTTTCATAGGTAAAGAAAAATTATGATACAGGAGAGGAAACAAGTGTCGTGAGTAAGAAACTAGTTCCAAGAAACGGAACATACCTATGCTCAATGCAGAGAAGTGTATGTGGGACATAGACACTTGGAGGGATGTTTCCTCTATGGGTAAAGGGATGTCAAGTTACAAAGGATATATAGAAGGCTATGCTTGGATCATGTTGATAATTGTTAGGGAAAAGGGGCTTATAACGAGAAAGCGAGAACCAACATTAGGATCAACAATTGAAGAAGGATAATGGGATGTAATTACAAATTAAATAAAAAATGTCCTTTTTCGTAAATTTAGTCCCCTAGGCCCGAAAAAGTATAAAATAATACCCAGGAAAACTCTTCTAGCCAATGGTGACTAGAGTATTCATTTTTCATAAGTATTCTATTTGGTCTGGCAAATGGTTAAACTAATACCAAAATAGACATCCTTTCAAATCCATTTAATGAGTGTGAAAGAGACAAGTTCACTCAACAATCTTCTCATTTTTTCAGGAGTCAAAAAAGAGCTTAACCAAGACTCGGAGGGAGTCCCATATGTAGTGGTCAGAATTAGATTGAGTAAGATAAATGAGGTTCGAAAACAATGTCATATTGGGACTATAAGAGACTCCCATACCTATGTAGTAATTTTTGCATGGGAACCAAATGACAAAATTGTTCTAACTAGGGTACCCATGTTTGGTAAGTCTCTACCACTTAATAACAACACTTTTAGTAGCAGTAAGAAGGTTCTGTGTCGCTACCAAATGGGTTCGTACCTAGAGAATATGAATCATGGTCATAAGATAATGCAAGAATGCAAAGCAGGGTGAAAACCTACCATATATGCCAATGATGGTAAATATCTGACAGAGGCACGAACGGTCTAAAAAGTATCTGAAATCCACGAAACACTGGACAAAACCAGTTCAAACCAGGTCTTATACTACTTAATTAGTTCACTTGGTTTCAAAAATATGAAATACAAGGTAAAAAACTATAGAGAGTGGATGAATGTTTTTTACAAATAGTAAAAAACATGGCATTTACCGTATCATTTGAGTGTTTTCACCCACATAGTGCATTTTAGGCCATTTTACTCACGATCTTCCATCGATGATTTCAGGAGATATGATCGATGGAATTGAAAACCATCTAGACCAAGTAAGTACCCATGTTATCCTCTTTCATCTCAATGGTTAAATTTCTAGTTTTAGTGTCCAAATTTTGAGTATAAGAGGTCGTAATCTAGAAAGGGTGTACATGGGCTGCAGTTCATCAGATTATGTACGTGACCTCATGTACGCAGGAAAGATAAATCCTACCCATGTATATGATTCCCTATACACGAGTATCATAAGGGTAGCCCACGTACAACTCTATGAGCAAGTTTTTTGAAGAAATTAACTCAAAAATTGGTGTTACCTTTGTAGGATGGTGTTTGAATGGAGGGAAAGGGAGCATGAAGATATTGATGCAATAGTAGAAAGAGATGTAAGGGCCCAAAAGGCTTTGTAGAGATGTGAGCTCTATAATTTTTGGGCCATAAAAGGGATGAGGGTCTAAGTGAGGTTGCTCCAAACACTAATAAACTATTGGGATCCAGAGACATAGGCATTCAACCTTGATGGGAAACCATTGAGGATCGAAGTGGATGATATCTACTTCATATCAGGATTGTCTCTGTCAGTGTTTCATGGACACCTCCATGGGAGATCTAGCTAAAACAAGTACAAACAAATCTTATCAAGAAAGGAAGAGAGATTCAATATGGAAGAATGAGAAAATATATTCACACTACTCCAATGAGCTGATGATTGATACATATATCATGATCAATATGATACAATGAATGAGTGGAATATACTCATATATAGGGAAAAGCATTCCATAATTAAGAAAATCAATCAAGCAGTTAGATTTCCTTAGGAATGCATGCATGCATAATATTGATGGTAAAAATAGAAATTCTAAATAGAACTAGTCAGTTAACTCCCACTGAACTAGTGTGTCGAAAATAGAAATTTCTCCAACACCCCCCTTGAACATCACTATGGAGTAAAAAGTGAGTCCCGACTACTAGGACATTTTAGGCACTCATGTACAATGCAACTAATGAACACTGAATAAAAGTGAGGAAAGAGGGAAAACCATGTGGAAACAACCCCCCCCCCCCTCCCTCAAAAGATAATGTATCAAAAGAAGAAAATGACAGCTACTAGGCAACTGTGTTCTTCACTGCAAGACGATCCCGCAAAGTCTGTAACTTCTTCTCATTGAAAGTCTTCATGAAGATGTAGAAATATTTATGGATCTGATAAAGTCCTTTGGCAACCTGTCGGGCCTTGTACCTCTTGATCCTATGGGTCCATATGCACTTGAAAATATTCTTTTCTGGTGGAAGTGGAACCAGATTCCAAGTTTGGTTTTGTAGAAGTGAGTCATACTCCTTCTACATGGATTCTTGCCATAATGGATTGCCCACAACCCTATTACAGTTATGTGGATCAGTAGATTGAACCATATAGCAATGCATGGGAATCGCAGGTTCTGAAGCTGAAAATACATGAGAAGACTCCTCATGCTGAGATTGAGTCCTGCTTGAATCCAATGCATTCTCTGCAAGGTTACTTGTTGCCTGAAGTGTAGTTTGTGCCTTCTTAGGAATCTATTGAAGCTTCAGTGTTGAATTCTTATCTGGATGTGGGTTTTATCTCATTAAGGATATTGATGTACATTTTGTTAAATCTTTTAGAAAAGTCAGAGACAGACTCTCCTTCTTTCCTTTTTAGGGACCCGAATTCGGTGATGTAGTACAAAAAATCCTTTTTGTCCCCCCAATGCCTCAACAAGGTTTCATCCAATGCTTCAATACCAGTAATGGATCCAGGGGCCAGACCCCTAAACCACTTCCTATCCTCACCAAAAAGGATTTGGATGAAAACCCTCATCCACACATCCTCATTTTCAATATTTTGGTTATCTACATAGTTGTAGAAAGCATCAAGATGTTCCTCAATTGTTATTTCTTCTTCTCCCATGAATTTGTGCATGTATTTCAAGTAGTATCTAGGAGGGAGAGAATTCAATGGCTTAGTTAAGACTAGAGGAGCATATCTTCTAGCCACTATGGCATCCATCCTATTTGTAGGGGGGTTAACAACTTCCATTTGATTTTGAACTCTTGGTGAACAAGGAGGAGAAGGAGACTTGACTGTGTGAAAATTAGGAGAACAGTGAAAGTATGAAGGAGTGGTTTCAGTTTTCATAGTAGAGAGCTGAGTCTTTGAAGAATATGGTAGGGTCTGAAAAGAGGATGAAGTTTTCACTTATTTGGCAGAAAAATTTTAACAGAAAGAGGTGTAGCAAAGCCTAAAGTAGGGAAATCTTAAAAACTATCAAGACTGAAACACTTTTCAATGTCAAGGGAAGATAAAATGCCAATTTTTTCTTCTTTCAATTCAGTTTCAAAGGAAGAGTATTCAACATGAAACTCTTCAAATTCAATTTTCTTAGATACTTCAGCAGAAGGTAAAGAGAGATTACTTGATAAAACAGATAGAGTATCAAGAGTGGAATCAGGCAACTGAACAAAAGCATGTGTAGCAGCAGAAAATCTTTTCAGAGAAGCTTTTCCCTTATTGAGTATTTTCTTTGGGTTAGCCTTAGTTGGAACCAAAGGTAGTTGTGGATTTGATCTCATATCTCTTCCTTTAGGTGCCAGAGATGAAACAATGGAGTCGCCAGGTGTAAGTTGCAATCTTCAAGATACTGAGTTCTAATGCACCTTTAGGACTAGTATACTATGTCGTTTAATCCCAGGGAAAAGTCTTCAAATCATTCCCCGACATCGGTACCAAGAATGTTAGCACTAGGAATCACCTTCAGATTGCATGGAAGGCAAGCCCAGTACCCATGAGGTTATATGTGAATGTAAGAGTGTTTAAAAGGTCAAATGGGAAAAGACTAAAAATGATAATGTTCTAACTCAGAAAACGGGGCTAGCATGCACCAACAATCAAGGTCTTGGATAAATTCAATCAGTAATTTGGGAGTAAGTATGAATAGAGGTAAGACTTGAATAAGAGGAATGTAGGGGCTACTGTAAACATCAGGTCTACAAAAGCCAACGGAAGAAAGTTTCTTAACACAAGATATTCTTGAACTCAGAAACTAAGGAAGCTAAATAAATATCATGATAATATAATGATCAAACATCCACCATAACATCAAGACAATCATTCATGTGAATCATTCAAAGCATGAACATTTAGCATCAGAAGCAAATAAGTTGAAAGAGAAGATGATTTCTATTAGCCAAAATGTCTTAAGTCCAGTACATATCTAGATCACAGTCACTTCATCAAAATATTACAGTCTAAGGGAGCCTTGCTCAACCA
Source organism: Picea engelmannii (assembly GCA_009831015.1). Lineage (NCBI taxonomy): Eukaryota > Viridiplantae > Streptophyta > Pinopsida > Pinales > Pinaceae > Picea > Picea engelmannii. Next base: position 180,252 of record ML777931.1, on the reverse strand, counting down.
TCCAAGCCAACTAAAGAATTTGATATATCTATTTATAACAAAAGGGAGGCAATAGATAGAGGTATGAGCTGGCCTCCTTCCCTTGAAAATCTCTAAACATTTATTTGATCTAACAACTTAGTTAACAACCTATGCTATAAAATAGGAAAATGTTGGTGACTAATCCAACCAATATTCAATATCACTTGATTCCTTCTTGTTGTGCAGCTCCTTGTTTTCCATGTGTCTTTCAGGAGCATATGGTTTTCCTCATGATGACAGTTGTTGTTTCAACAATATTCTCCATCATCATCTATCCAAAAATTTGTTAGCTTATCCCTCCTGAATCCCTGGTGTCTATTGGTAGCTTCTTTAGGTAGCAGTCTGAGTAGCGTACTTCACAACTGGAAAAGTAGAAAAGGTAGCGCCACTGTGTTGCATATGTGTGCAAACTTTTTCTCTCTGTGAAATATTAGGTAGCGCCATTGTGTTGCGTCTGTGTGCAAACTATGTTCTCTGTGAAATATTAGGTAGCGCCTATAGGTAGCGCAACTGTGCTATGCTTGTGTGCAAACTTTGTTCTCTGGCAGATATTAGGTAGCGTCTGTAGGTAGCGCCACTTATGTTGCGTATGTGTGCAGGTTTAGGTAGCATTGTCAAAAAACACAGAGCCTCCAACCTTGAACATGTGTAGGGAAAGTAGTGGGCTTGCATAAAGTCAAACCCATTATACTTAGGTGACTTCGCAGTACTGTAAATAGTGCATTTTACCACTGAGGGAGTTAGCACTTCACAAAATGCCAAAACTTTGAAAGTTAAATGCTTAGAAGCCTGTATAGATGGCAGAGGAAATATTTGAAAGACAGTTTACCCTCTCAAAAAGGAAACATCCTCAAAAATGGGGCTTACCTTTAATCAGCTATTTTGATACCTTGACACTTAACCTCACACTCTTTTTGCTAGAAGGAGGATCTTCATTTGGCACAACAATCTTCTTCTTCTTAGAAATGAATGGATTTCCAGTGGGGTTGTGCTCTCCTTGGTTGTTGATGTCTCTTTCTCAATGGCAGATTCAACCAATATCTGCAAGTTTCTTTGAGCTACTTCATTTTGAAAATGATGCAACTCTGGCTTGAGTTTCCTGTTCTGAGATTGAAAACCTCTATTCTGCCTATAAAGGTTCTGGAGTTGCCTGTGAAGGGGTTAGGCCTTTCTTGCTGCAAACCTTGCCAAGTCAAGGGTGTGGTTGTAGCCATCCATGATCTCTTTCATTTTTACCCTGTCAGACATGGCCTTTGTTTTCAACTAAGCCACCTCTTTTCTTGCATCCCTAAGTTGTCTGATAAGTCTTTTAAGGTCTGGCTGTCAGGAGGAGCAGTGACATGCACAGTCTCGATAGGTTTTTTCTCAGTCTCCACTTCCACCTGCATGGAAAGTGTCTTGTCTACCTCATCAGGTTTCTTGGTGGATTTGCTTTTACCCTGCTTCCTCTACACAGGGATTTCTTGTTTTCTTTCCATGGGATTTCCATTGCCTTTACTCTTCTTCTTTTGTACATGGATTTCTGGTATGGACTATTCCTCAACAACTTCTCTAGGAATTGATGACCTTGTGAAAAGTCTTTTACCCTTTATTTTGACTACTAGAGGAGAAGAGGGGAAGAGTAGCTTCTTCCTTTTTTTAGATGTATATTTGGTATAAGAAGGAACCTCTTCTAACCCTGGTGGAGGAGGTGGTGAAAAATCTCTTTGTGGGGAAGGATAAGCTTCCTCCTCAGCTCTTGTGACCTACTTGTTGACCTTTGAAACGTGAACAGGGGCTTTGCCCTTTCTCTTCCTACTAGTCCCTACTTTAATAGCACTGGTGGGTGATAAAGGACTTGCATCCTGTGATTGAGGAGTTGATTCTAGATCCAACTTGAAATGAGAAGTAACAACAAAATGCTCCCATGAAATCCCTTTCTTACCTAATTCCTCGGAGACTAGCATTCTGATCAATCCAGAATGGAAAAGGCTAGAATCCACATCCTTAGAGTTGGATTGAATCCTGTATGACATCTTACCTATGCTCCTTAACAAGTAATAGGGAATATTTATCTCAACCTTACCAGTAAAATGTAGCAAAATCCTTATATGGTACTGGTACAATGTGTTAAATCTCCCTTCACATGTAAAATATCTATGGATGATCTTCAATATTCTGTCAAACTGTTCAATCAATTGACTCCTTGGCATACTTTTAGATAAATCATTGGCTTGATGTTCATGTTTAAAGAGATATTTAGCATAGGCTAAACTCAAAGCCATGGCTTTGAACCATTTTTCGCCTGTAATGGGGATTCCTGCTGCAGATGAGATAGAGGCTTCAGTCACCTCAAATTCCAAATCCCCAACCTTGGTTCTCCTGCCATAAAAATGTAATGCAAAATGTCTTGTTACCTCTAGATGGCCTCTCTGCATATTCTGGCAGAAAGAGAGGCATCCCACTCTTTGAAAAACCTCTCTTGTTATGGGCATTGTATCAAAAAGATGCATGTCCACAGGTTTTGTCTTGGCCACCATTCCACCTTTGTGTGTCTTCCTCGATTGAGGAGTATCCATGGCTTAGAATGAGATATTTTAAATGCTTATGAAATAGTAATAACTAGGAAGACTTAAAATCGGGCTTCAAATGTATAAGGCTAACTTTTTAAAATAGACTGGTGCTAGTAAGCCAAGCTTGACTATGGTAATTACACCCTTAGATTTGTATAGGTATTTGAGAGTGTAGACAGTGAGGGCGTAATCTGTAATTGGCCCTTTGTAACTGAGTAAAAATTCTTAACTCCAAAATGTAAGAAAGCAGGGGAGACATAGAGGGGTTAAGCAGGGCCTCTAGGTAGCGCGACGCATATGTAGAAGATAGAATGTGTATATGCTTGCAACCTTAGTAGCTATGGAGAGAAAATTTAGACAAACTTGAATACAAGAAAATGAAGTTTAGAGTTTTGAAAAGGGAGGAGACAAGGATGTGATGTGAAGATGATTCCCTTACAACTGTGCAAGCATGATAAACCAAACTTTGAGCACCATTTTTTTGTGAAAACTAATATGCAGTGGAGGCAACACGGGATACCTGTGGAGTAGACACCTTCTTGAATCTTCAGTGAAATCTCAGGGTGAATTTGGGAACATTTCAGCCCTCAAATCTACCTCTTCATCAAATTTGGTCGCATCGTTATCGCCTGGTCAAAACTATGAGTTTGAGATGAATTTTCAAATCATAAACCGTTATCAGGGCTCGTAAATGTGATATCTTGGAGGTATCTTTAACCAACTCCTGGAACTGAAAATAAGGAACATGACATCAGTAGTGGTAATCATAACTCATGGTGGAAATCATGATGAATGGGTAAGGTGCTACGGAACCGCCTGATGAATGGGTAGTGCTCCAGTTTTAAAAAATGATGGACAGGTAAGCAAGGACAGCAAGGCATGCCCACGAGGTCATGAGTGAGGAGAATGGTGTGTCACATCAGTCTAGTCATTGGAGGGGAGGGATCGATCCTAATGACAAATCATGAAGGGGTCCAAAACTTAAATCATGAAGGGGTCCAAATCTTAAGTCATGAACTAAAAAGGGTTTAAGTCCAAAAATCAATTTGAGGATCAAACTAGAGCTATGAATCAAAACTTTAATCATCTAAGGGGTCCTACCAAACATAAACTTTAAAGGGATGAAACTTAGAAAATTTAAAATCTAAGGCTTAAAAAATGATAAAAATAAACTAAAAGACCCAAGGCAATTTACTGTGATAACATTGGCTCCATAGGGGATGGCATGCCCCCTGCGGGCTGTCAAGAATGAGTATATTTAGTGCCTTATCCTAGGGATATGGGGTCATTTATTGAAACAAAAATAAAAATAAAATAATATATACAATGATATGAAGAGCCACTCAAGGCTCAAGCGAAGTACTTTTTCAAGAAATGCCCATTTACAGGGCCGCCAAAAACCTCTTCATTCTCCATATTCTGCAACTTGAAAGTGTTATTAGAGAATACCTCAGATATTTTGAAAGGACTGATCCATAAAGATTCAAATTTGTTGTGCTTTCCTTTATCTTGCCTCGGTGCATCCCACTTGAGCATCAGATCACCCAATTGAAAATCCTCTTTCTTCACTTTTTTGTCGAAATACTGCTTGATCTTCAGTTGATGTTCATATGCTTTGTCTACAAGTTGCTCCCGAGTCTGTTGCACTTCAACCAGTGGTTGAATCCTTTTGATCATATGATCAGGCTCCCCTTGATAATCTTGGAAGAATTTTTCCACAGGTAAGGCAAGCTAAGAAGGAAAAATTGCTTCAACTCCATACACCAGCTAGAAAAGGGAAAGTCCCAGGGACCTTTTTACCATCACTCTATCAGCCCATAAAGAAAAATTGAGTTTTGAGTCCCATGCCTTTTTGTTATCCTCTAACAATTTTTTAATGATCGTTATAATGCTTTTGTTTGAGGATTCTGCGAGCTTGTTTCCCTAAGTATAGTAAGGGGTATAATGAATCAAAGTGATCCCAAACTATTCACAGAATCAATGGTTCAACCTTGAAAGATGCAACATTATCGGTGATGATTATGTTAGGACACCCAAACCTTGCCATAATGTCTTCAAGGAAACCAATGATCACTTTGTGGGAAGCATTCCTTGTAGGAATAGCTTCAATCCATTTAGTAAAGTAATCTATAGCAGTCAAGATCCATCTATGTTGACCATTGGAAGAAGGATGAATTTCCCCAATAAAATCTAGGCCCCACTGCTGGAAAGGTCTTGAAGCTGCCACAGGATTTAATGGCAAAGACTTAAGTTCTTTCTTTCTAGAGAATTTCTAACACTTAGCATAGGATCTGATCTTAGCACAAACATCAGTGAACAAACTAGGCCAGAAGTACCCAACCCTGAGGATCTTGTATGCTGTGTTTCTCCAACAATGATGCCCCCCACATAAACTGTCGTGGAAATCAGACATAATATTTTGGGCCTCTTAGGGGTCTAGGCATCTCAAAAGCACTCCTAGTGGATCCTTCCAATACAAAACTTGATCAACAAGGAAATATTTTATTGATTTGAGTTTTAAGGCTCTCACCTTGTTCTTTTCCATACCACTTGGAGGCTGTAAATTTTGCAGAAAAAAATATAATGTCCTTGTACCAGCTGCAATTTTCCAGTGCAGAGATGATTTGAGAAATTCTATCAGTTATTTCAACCTGTTGATTTTCTAAATATGATTGGATGAAATTCACCACCAATACTGAGAAATTTGATTCAACCAAGAGCTTTTTTAAACCCTGGCCTTTAACTAATTTGGTAGGCTTAATTTCCAAATCAAATTCAAGTAATTTAGCAATCCACTTCCTCCTTTTTCCATCTGTTATCTCCCAAAATAGCACCGTCATTTTGAGTGATAGGATGAGTCAAAAAAATCATTTCTATGAGTCTTGGCTTTCAAAAATTACTTTTCCAGCTTTCAACAGCGCACTTGTTTAATTTCTTCACGGGTTAGTTGTTGAAAGCTGTCACTTTCCACAGCTAACGGGTAATAAAATAATAGCCTTGCGCTGGTGAAAGCCCGAACAATTGACACCTCAAATTCTGTTACAGGTTAGTCATGTCATGGTTTTTGCTGAGCATCTACCTTCGTTAATTGAATGTTACCTATATTCTCGGCCAAAGGAAGATTTCATTCCATTTATGAACTTTAACTCTTACTGAAAAACAGATGAGTCTATTCCAGAATTCCCTAACTAATAGCTCGAATCAAGAGTCTTAAATGACATTGCTAGTTGTCTTTCATTGTCGAGTTAATTCAGAGGTCAAACTCAAAGCTATGTTTGTTATCTAAATTTCTTCCTATTTGATGACTCATAGTTCCATACTTGTCAAAATTCCGAATACTTACCTCCTCGTCAAAGCTCGATTCAATGCCTACTTAAAACATCTGTTTCGGTTTCATCGAGTCACTAGGCAAAGCACAAAGCCAAACCATGTAGCATGCAGCACCTGTTCGAATCATGCACCATCTGAACGATTCAACAGCAAATGTCATTATTGATGTTTGTGTGTCATTGGGTGAAGTCGAGTCAATGTGCCAAGCTACATTGGGAGATCAAGGAGCGGAAACAGGTGGTACTCTGAGAAATCTTTTATTGCATGCCTGTGCAAAGCAATGTGAGTGACATGAATTGCAAGGAATGAAATAAAACCTGGACGGAGATACCCAAAAAATCGTTGTCGTTGTATAGACAATGGTTCACAAGGTCACTCTGTCGATGAACAGGAGCAAAGTATGGCTACCAAAATTATCCGTGTCATTATTGTTGGAGATTTAGTTGATACGCAGCAGAACCTTCTGGCCTTGGATTAAAGGATCAAGGTAGACTTGCAGAGCCCATCAGGGAACTGGACCTTGTTTTGACACAGCTTGCACCAGCTTTGCTTATTGATAAATGACAGAGCCACACGATCCAGCGAATTTCTCTTTGCCGCAGCAGCCTTTGCATAAATGTCTCTTATCTGAAGCATTAGCATACAATACATTTGTTTTTGTGACAAATCACCATCAATTTAACCTTGACAGAGTTTGTTTCTTGGCACTTCTGGCCAGAATATAGATGACCTGGGAAAATATTATGATGCTAAGGAAAAGATATATTACATGGAAAGGACTATAAACTGGAGACGTTTGACACCTACAGCTCCAGATACTCTTGGATGTTATCTATTTACAGACAGAGACCCTTTTGTCATCGAGGATTGTCCGCATGTTTATTTCTGTGGAAATCAAAAAAAATATGCATCCCGTTTACATGAAGGCTCTGAGGGTCAGGTGGTAAGGCTTGTCTATGTTCCAAGTTTTTGTGAGATAGGATCCGTCCACACATCTCTTTTATATCTTTTTACTGCAGAGCATAAGGCTGAAGTTGCTCGATTCTGTAGCAATATGAAGGCATACCGAAAGGTCATGTTCTCACATCCATATATGTTAGCACCAGACAACCATTGGTATTCTCCCTATCTTGATGAAGATGCTAAGGCTGTAAGGGAGGATAATCAGTTGAAGAATCTGGGTATGCGTGTGGAGGAAGCACTGGCGTGGAGTGTTGTTTATGAAAAGAGCACAGATGGGTTCCAGCCTACTATGCATTAACTATTATCACAATGATATGGTCTATGAAAATAATGATTGAAACTCAGGTGTACAGGGCTTCAGGTTCACCAACAGATGTGTATCGAGCTCCAGGACCGCCAGATGTGTATAATTCCATTGATTTATGCTATGATTCATATTCAGGTCATAACACCATGTATACTTC